>CM034354.1:77037471-77445649 GCA_019925275.1 Mytilus edulis | reverse complement strand
TAGTGCCACCTATGAAGAATTTGTGAAAACAGGACTAACCATTGCTGGAATAACAAAAGATAATGAAACGCAGAGCCAGATTGTAGGAGGTTTGAGAAGTGTTTCCATGGTTTCTAGTAAACTTTTAATGGCTTCCAAACAAGTGTCTGCCGATCCTAATGCACCAAACTCAAAGAATCTCTTACAAAATGCTGCAAGGTAAATTTTAAATATGACCTAGTACAAAATTGAGAAACTGCTGCAGGGTGGGAGGTTACTGTTGATAATTTTATGATTGGAAAATTTATATACGGTGGATGCATTATTATACGTGGGATACCAATTTTATTGAATTTCTTGATTTTAGGAGAACCACTAATTTAGATATTCAACGAATTACAAATTTTCCAAAGGCTTATATACAAACTTGGCAAAATAGTCAAATCAAATGTCCAAAGATCTCAATATACTAAAATTGGTACCAACGAAAATAATTGAAAAAAGTAAAAACACAAAAATACTGAACTCTGAGGAAAATTCAAAAAGGAAAGTCCCAAATCAAATGGCAAAATCAAAAGTTCAAACACATCAAACGAATGGATTACAACTGAATCCACCATATTCCTAGACTATATTTGTGCTGTTATATTTTTTCGTAATTAAGTAAATCTTTAGGTTATGAATTAAGTGAACTTTTGGACTTGATGTCTTCAAGATACTATATATAAGTCTGGGTAAACATACATTTCATTAGATATTGAATAAATTTTAGCAATGTATTGATTTTATTTCTATATTTTGTTTTTATATATATATTTACAGGGCAGTAACAGAAAGTATTAACCAGTTAATAAACACTTGTACTGTGTCAGCACCAGGACAGAAGGAGTGTGACAATGCTCTTAGACAAATACAGGTATTACTCAAATATTGATATTTTATACCAGACAGAGACTAAACTTGTAAAAAGAATGCGAATTTACATATTAAAATGAAAACCATTCACAATGGTTTCAAAACAAACAAAAAATAATAGAAAATACCTTTAAATTGAAAATAATAACTTGTAAAAATAGTACGTTATACCATGGAAGTATTATATTGACAGGAACTACTACGACCCGACTTCAAACGTTTCATCTGCGATGCCGCGCGCAATTTAATGACATGTTAATTAGCTTGAAACATGGCACGTTATTTACATACCAGCGTGTGGTGCCCTACAATATTGTCATTCTCGGTTGCTTTCGGGATTACGGAAATAAACGAAGAAATCGAAAGTTGTGATAAACTCTTAGGAAACAGCAATCGGCAAACCTCGGCAGATTGCGTTACCTTACATTTGCATATGTGTGCCGATTGAGTGATTGGTGGATTAATGCGAGTCATCATTCATTCTATAGAAAAACACATTGACAATGGAAATTTGTACCAAATTTATTGAATAAATGCCCCATTTTTATTGATTTATTTTTCGGTAGAAATTGCACTTCATGTAATATATATCGCAAGTTGTGATTATATAATAACTACTGTTTACTCCACTGAGTGGCACACATTTCCTGCATATTTAAGACGATTGTAAATGATCGTTCTGATAAAATCAAAAGATCAAAGAGATTTTAGTTAAATGAAGAAATTATAAAGCTTCTCTCTAAATCCAGGGTAAGATCATTGGTTGGTATATACGAATGTGTTGAAATTTTTTTTAAGTACTGCGACTCAAGGATTTGTATAGTGACATTATACAAATTCTTGTGCGACTGTTCAAAAATATTTACCAGTATCATTTGGTCGGATAGTGATAACAAATTTTAGGGACAGAAATGTATTATATAAATAGCTATATAACGTAGTTAGATCTCTGTTTTCTTCTGCTGTATTTTGTTGATTGGTACTTGCTCGATTAATTTTCGTATTGTAAACTGGAAATTTCTACTTTCCAGGATTATCCAGTAACTTAACCATATATATTACTCTAAACTTCACAATTTTAATATTTATGAAATATATTTATTGTTAACCGGCGGTAACCGGAACACACCTTAATCGCGATTTAAACTTCACCCACAAACTAATAAAATAATGTTACTCACTATTTCAAATCATTGTAGAATAATTGATTCTGGGCCGATTTTTATTTTTTATGCATCAGTCGATTTGTTTAAATAAGATGTTCACGAATAAAGGTCTACCGACGTGATTGAAATAAGTAAAGGTGTTTTCCGACAGGTAATATTGTTAAGCTGTCTCGATTAAAACCACGTGATTGATAAGAAGTATCTCTGGTCAATTTATGACCGCGGCATCGCAGATAGTCACAAAAGAAATTAACGACAGCGTACTAATTAGACAGTTTCCATATCTTTTCTACAGGGCTACCCGGGTTATAAATAAATTCTTATTAATCGTTGTAGTTCCTGTCAATATAATACTTCCATGGTTATACATAAAGGAATATTAGGAAACACCAAAAATATTAGACAATCAAACAGTTCAAACCAATCATTACTTTAACATTCAACTCGTCTGAAAAGATTGAAGTCCACACTATCCTTTACACCACATGGTCCATATTTGAGTGGTGTGGATGGGGGTTTTCAAAATAGAGAATTATGAGGAGCTAGAATATAAAGGATAGAGAATATGGGGCAAAAAGTAAAAACAAAAGAGAAAAATGGCCTTTAACATTAAAAAAAATACAGAAATGAAAAACCACACATTCAGACCCTCTTGTAGCCTGAATTAGTACAGACATTGTTGGATCAAATATGTCTTGCTGAAAAATACAAGACACTTAGCAGTTTGAATATTTAAAAAGCTTATATAAATATTACAATATCCTGTTTTCTTTCTATATCTATGTTTATATAACACTATGATTATGGTTACAGATGATGCAGAATCTGTTAGAGAGTGCTAATGAACCTGTGACAGACATGTCTTACTTTGAATGTCTAGATGCTGTCATGGAGAGGTCAAAGGTAAATACATTTAACCTTTCAACTTTTATAGTCAAATTGCATACATTTAAAATATCTTCATATCCTTTGCTGTAATGAGCTGCATACTAAAATACAATTTTGCAAAATACACATTCTAACACCTGAGCATCACGTCATATACATACAAAATATCGGTTGAAATTTTACTAATTAGAAACTGAATAAAAATATTACTCTTTCTTATATTTGTTTATTACCTTCCTTTCATCAATGTGTTTGCTATTCTGATTTTGTTTTTACATAGCTTTTATAGTTTTCCATTTTTTTTATAAATAAAAGTGATTTTTAAGTCTTGAAACCTTGTTAGCTCTGTAGTCAATTTCTGATATTGCAAAATACTATGAATTTGGCTTCTTTCCTCTAATTTTATGTAATATAGAAACTCAGGATATAACTCTGAAAGAAACTCAGTTTAACAAGGTTTCATTATGATTTGATTTTACCTTCAGAGTGTTTTCATTTGACCTTTAGAGGATGTTACAATAATATTTAGCAGTATTTTGTTTTTAAGAGCATGTTAGATTATTTCTGCTTGTTGATACTATATATGGTTGAATGGTTTTGATGTGTACAGGTTGTTTCAGGGACACGTTTGGGTAAATTTAGTTGTTTTATGTACTTTGAACACCTTGTCCTTGCATGATTAGTTGCTTATAATTAGGTGTGTATCCAGACCCCCCCAAAAATTGGAATCTGAAATTAATAAGTAAGGTTGGAAATCACTTCTTACTTTTTGACAAACTTAAATGAAATTTAAAAGAAAAAAGAAGATTTTTCTATCTTTACTTTAAGAGGATTTTAGAAAACCACAAACTGTCATGGAAATGTAAAAATTGAACTGTGGCTTGATTTTTTACGGGAGGGGGGGGGGGGGGGGGGGTTTAAAGGACAACAAATTTCTTATCAGGGAAATGGCCAGTATTTTAAAGGGTTTAGGGCTTTTTAATAGACGTTTATTGCGTGACGATCTGAAATAAGGATAGAACTAATTCCAAGTTGCTGGATGCACTCTTTTATTTTCCATTGCATGTTAAAGATTCAGGTTATAATATGTTGGCATGAAACTCTGTACATGTTTTTGTTACTGTTCATGTTTCTATCATGTTAAATAAATGGACCTTTGTTATTCCTTCCAAATTTTTCCATATTTTAGAAGCAATAGTCCATGTTCTCCTTGTACACTAACACAATTTTACCATTTCAATTCTCTAGTGCATTTAAGGTGGTACCTAACACTACAGGGAGATAACTCTGTAAAGTCACCTAAACGTTTTAATTACGTTGTGGTGTTAAGGGAGTATTAAGCTTCTCGATGATCAAAATTGGTGTTTGTCAATCTGCTATATAACCAGTGAAATTTTTCTGATAAAACGGTTGGTTCAAAATTTTTGAATTTTTTATACTTTTGTTAAAGGGTCAAAGTAAATAATTTGTCAAAATTTTATGAAAATTAAACGAGCCAAATGAATTTTAGTAAAAGTGTTGGGTACCACCTTAACCATATTTACAAGTTCATTCCAAATTAATAAGATCAACTCTACTATTTTCATCAAAATGGAATAGACCAAAATTTCTTTCAAGACACATGTCATTTGTAAGGGCCACATTTAATATTATCACTTTATTTTCAGGTTTGTTGAAATTTAATTTTTATAAACACGACACAGAAGGGTAAAAAAGATTTTATCTACAATTTGTTTCTTTTATTATCAATAATCCACGCTCAAGTTATTTTTCTTTTTTTTTTATAAATATGTAACACTGGTTGATATAGTTATTGTTATCAAATGGAAATACTGTGGATTCATTATTATTCGTTGGATACCAATTTTTCGTGGATTTCGTGGGTACTGCTGAACCATGAATTCAAATGTTCAACGAATAACATTTTTCCAGTATGTTCTGTATACAGAAAATAGTAAAACCACGAAATCTACTATCCACGAAAATGCAAGTTTTCAGCAATCCACAAAAATTGATACCCACAAAAATAAATGAATCCACAGTATTGCATAATCATATCGTGAGTTGTAACAGAAAAGATAAATAAAAGTGATTTATTCATTATTATGCCTATCAGTTATTATTAGGATTAAGCTAGTAAACAAGACTCAATTCATGTTATTATAGAAGAAGGAAGTTTTATTTGAGTTCTAAATCTCTTAGGATTTTTTTTTATTAATATGGATCAGACTTTTGAAGATCAATTTTTAGATATTTGTATGCAATACAGATATAAACAACTTTATACTTGTTTGGCTTTCCAAATATTTTGATCTGAGGGTCCCTGATGAGTCTTATGTAGATGAAACATCATACCTGTCAACCTGTGACGATGAAAATGCAGGTCATGACCTGCATTGAAGAATCAAATCTCAGGTCATAACGCGTACAAACTTTTTCTAGCTGAATTTCAGTATTTATGGTACATTTTCTTGTAAAGTATATGAAAGGTACCACAACATCAATGCATGTTCACTATGTTAAGTCATTTTCAATCCTATTAATTATTACTTCATTGCACTTTTAAAGATTTTTATAATTCTGTGTAACAGTTTTATGTTGTTAACTATTTGTATATGTAAATAAAGAATTAAAATTGTTCATAGATAATTGTCAAATGTAAATTAGACTGTGATAAAATATAGTAATATAGTTAAAGAAGGTATAAATGTAAAACATAATTTTCCACTTTTTATACGACCGCAAATTTTGAAAAAATTTTCGTCGTATATTGCTATCACGTCGTCGTCGTCGTCAACGTCGTCGTTGTCGTCCGAATACTTTAAGTTTTCGCACTCTAACTTTAGTAAAAGTGAATAGAAATCTATGAAATTTTAACACAAGGTTTATGACCATAAAAGGAAGGTGGTATTGATTTTGGGAGTTTTGGTCCCAATATTTTAGGAATTAGGGGACAAAAAGGGACCAAATAAGCATTTTCTTGGTTTTCGCACTATAACTTTAGTTTAAGTTAATAGAAATCTATGAAATTTTGACACAAGGTTGATGACCACAAAAGAAAGGTTGGGATTGATTTTGGGAGTTTTGGTTTTAACAGTTGAGGAATTAGGGGCCAAAAAAGGACCCAAATAAGCATTATTCTGGGTTTTCGCACAATAACTTTAGTTTAAGTAAATAGAAATCAATGAAACTTAAACATAATGTTTATGACCACAAAAGGAAGATTGGTATTGATTTTGGGAGTTTAGGAATTAGGGGCCAAAAAGGGACCCAAATAAGCATTTTTCTTGGTTTTCGCACCATAAAGTTAGTATAAGTAAATAGAAATCTATGAAATTTAAACACAAGGTTAATGACCATAAAAGGAAAGTTGGTATTGATTTTGGGAGTTTTGGTCCCAACAGTTTAGGAATAAGGGGCCCAAAGGGTCCAAAATTAAACTTTGTTTGATTTCATCAAAATTGAATAATTGGGGTTCTTTGATATGCCGAATCTAACTGTGTATGTAGATTCTTAACTTTTGGTCCCGTTTTCAAATTGGTCTACATTAAGGTCCAAAGGGTCCAAAATTAAACTTAGTTTGATTTTAACAAAAATTGAATCCTTGGGGTTCTTTGATATGCTGAATCTAAAAATGAACTTAGATTTTTTATTATTGGCCCAGTTTTCAAGTTGGCCCAAATCGGGGTCCAAAATTAAACTTTTTTGATTTCATCAAAAATTGAATAAATGGGGTTCTTTGATATGCCAAATCTAACTGTGTATGTAGATTCTTCATTTTTGGTCCCGTTTTCAAATTGGCCGTCATTAAGGTCCAAAGAGTCCAAAATTAAACTAAGTTTGATTTTAAACAAAAATTAAATTCTTGGGCCTCTTTGATATGCTGAATCTAAACATGTACTTAGATTTTTGATTATGGGCCCAGTTTTCAAGTTGGTCCAAATCAGGATCTAAAATTATTATATTAAGTATTGTGGAATAGCAAGTCTTTTCAATTGCACAGTATTGTGCAATGGCAAGAAATATCTAATTTCACAATATTGTGAAATAGCAAATTTTTTTTTAATTAGAGTTATCTTTCTTTGTCCAAAATAGTAAGCAAGAAATATCTTATTGCAAGAATTTTTATACGACCGCAAATTTTGAAAAAATTTTCGTCGTATATTGCTATCACGTTGGCGTCGTCGTCGTCGTCGTCGTCAATCGTCGTCGTCGTCGTCGTCGTCCGAATACTTTTAGTTTTCGCACTCTAACTTTAGTAAAAGTGAATAGAAATCTATGAAATTTTAACACAAGGTTTATGACCATAAAAGGAAGGCTGGTATTGATTTTGGGAGTTTTGGTCCCAACATTTTAGGAATTAGGGGCCAAAAAGGGCCCAAATAAGCATTTTCTTGGTTTTCGCACTATAACTTTAGTTTAAGTTAATAGAAATCTATGAAATTTTGACACAAGGTTATTGACCACAAAAGAAAGGTTGGGATTGATTTTGGGAGTTTTGGTTTCAACAGTTCAGGAATTAGGGGCCAAAAAAGGGCCCAAATAAGCATTATTCTTGGTTTTCGCACAATAACTTTAGTTAAAGTAAATAGAAATCAATGAAATTTAAACACAATGTTTATGACCACAAAAGGAAGGTTGGTATTGATTTTGGGAGTTTAGGTCCCAACAGTTTAGGAATTAGGGGCCAAAAAGGGACCCAAATAAGCATTTTTCTTGGTTTTCGCTCCATAGCGTTAGTATAAGTAAATAGAAATCTATGAAATTTAAACACAAGGTTTATGACTATTAAAGGAAGGTTGGTATTGATTTTGGGAGTTTTGGTCCCAACAGTTAAGGAAAAAGGGGCCCAAAGGGTCCAAAATTAAATTTAGTTTGATTTCATCAAAATTGAATAATTGGGGTTCTTTAATATGCCGAATCTAACTGTGTATGTAGATTCTTAATTTTTGGTCCCGTTTTCAAATTGGTCTACATTAAGGTCCAAAGGGTCCAAAATTAAACTTAGTTTGATTTTATCAAAAATTGAAACCTTTGGGTTCTTTGATATGCTGAATCTAAAAATGTACTTAGATTTTTGATTATTGGCCCAGTTTTCAAGTTGGCCCAAATCGAGGTCCAAAATTAAACATTGTTTGATTTCATCAAAAATTGAATAATTGGGGTTCTTTGATATGCCAAATCTAACTGTGTATGTAGATTCTTAATTTTTGGTCCAGTTTTAAAATTGGTCTAAATTAAAGTGCAAAGGGTCCAAAATTAAACTAAGTTTGATTTTAACAAAAATTAAATTCTTGGGCCTCTTTGATATGCTGAATCTAAACATGTACTTAGATTTTTGATTATGGGCCCAGTTTTCAAGTTGGTCCAAATCAGGATCTAAAATTATTATATTAAGTATTGTGCAATAGCAAGTCTTTTCAATTGCACAGTATTGTGCAATGGCAAGAAATATCTAATTTCACAATATTGTGAAATAGCAAATTTTTTTTTAATTAAGAGTTATCTTTCTTTGTCCAGTATAGTAAGCAAGAAATATCTGCAAGAATTTTTTTTAATTGGAGTTATCTTTCTTTGTCCAGAATCAACTTAAATCTTTGTTATATACAATATACAATGTATATTTACTTTTTACTACCAACTGATAAATTTAAATAATCTTTACCATTCAGTGATAACAAGCAGTTTTTTTACATCTTAATATTTTATGATGTATTTAAATGAGTAGTAATTGTTGCAAACTCCATTAGAATATTTTAATTGAAAATAGTTTTGGAATAAGGGAAAGGGGGATGTGATTAAAAAATTGGGTTCAATTTTTCTCATTTGAAATTTCATTAATAAAAAGAAAATTTCATCAAACATTTTTTTGAGAGGATTAATATTCAACAGCATAGTGAATTGCTCTAAGAGAAAACAAAAATTTTAAGTTCATTTGAATACATTCATTCTGTGTCAGAAACCTATGCTGTGTCAACTATTTAATCACAATCCAAATTTAGAGCGGAATCCAGCTTGAATGTTGTGTCCATACTTGCCCCAACCGTTCAGGGTTCAACCTCTGCGGTCGTATAAAGCTACGCCCTGCGGAGCATCTGGTTTTTAATTGGAGTTATCTTTCTTTGTCCAGAATCAACTTAAATCTTTGTTATATACAATATACAATGTATATTCACTTTTTACTACCAACTGATAAATTTAAATAATCTTTACCATTCAGTGATAACAAGCAGTTTTTTTACATTTTATTTACAGTTTATTTTATGATGTATTTAAATGAGTAGTTATTGTTGCAAACTCCATTAGAATATTTTAATTGAGATTAGTTTTGGAATAAGGGAAAGGCATGAAAGGGGGATGTGATTAAAAAATTGGGTTCAATTTTTCTCATTTGAAATTTCATAAATAAAAAGAAAATTTCTTCAAACATTATTTTGAGAGGATTAATATTGAACAGCATAGTGAATTGCTCTAAGAGAAAACAAAAATTTTAAGTTCATTAGAACACATTCATTCTGTGTCAGAAACCTATGCTGTGTCAACTATTTAATCATAATCCAAATTTAGAGCTGAATCCAGCTTGAATGTTGTGTCCATACTTGCCCCAACCGTTCAGGGTTCAACCTCTGCGGTCGTATAAAGCTACGCCCTGCGGAGCATCTGGTTTTTTTTAAATTGTATAAAGGTATATAAATAATAAAAATTTAATTTTCAATATGTATTTAAATTTTATATTTATTAATGATTTAATCTTTTTCACCCATAAAACGTAAATATAAGGAATAATTTTGAATGGTGACAAATAAGGGGAAGTAACTCTAGACGTCTATTTGAAATATGTTTACAATTTATTTACGACCTAAAGCCAGAGACATATAATTGTATTATATGTCTCTGCTAAAGCTAAGGTAACTGGTGTTAATTAACAGTTTGTTTGACACCAAAGCTGTCAAGTGAAGCCATACACTTAATGGGTTACTTAATTTGAAAGTTTGTATAGCTAAATGAACTTCCTGTTCATGGAAGAATTACGAATTTGCCGGTATTTCAAAGGAATATTACTTATGAAATCAATCTCAAAGCTAAGAAAAACGGGTGAAATCGGGTTATTTGAATGACCCGGCGGGTGTCCCGGGTGATCCCTCATAATTGTGAAAATCTCGGGTCACACCCGCAGAATACGGGTCAGTTGACAGGTATGAAACATGCATCTAGCTTATCAAATTATAAGACTGGTAACTTTGATAACTAATTGTATAAATATTTTTAGAACAAATGTCTATGAAAAGCTAGCAAAATTACGGATCAAGTCTTTAAAAAATTTCAACTATTGGGCAGATGCTTGCCACTTTGAAGCCTCTAGTAATATATGTAACACTTATTAATGTTATACATTTTCTCTACAGAACCTTGGTGAGTCTATGACAGGTATTACTAACCATGCTAAGAAAGGAGAATTAGATGATTTCTGTGATTCTGTTCACAACTTTGCTGGGTCAGTCTGTGGCCTGACAGAAGCCTCCTCACAGGTTAGATTGTACTTTAAAAAAAAGTTATTTTTCATTACTGAAACCAGAGTTGAAAAAGTTTTTCAAGTGAATTGAATTTTGTCAATGAATGTATAAAAAAAACATTATTGTTTATTAGTTTGAAAATTTGTCCAATTGAAATTGTTTGTGAAGCAAAAGGAATGCAATTTCTCTATTAAATAAACTTACATGGCTGAGATGCAATGCCATGAGAATAAAAATGATAAAAAAGGAAAATACAATAATTACATGAAACTATTTATAAAATATACTGAGGGTACATCAGAGAACAACAATCACCAACAACAGAGTCCCCCCAAAAATTAACAGAAATACGAACAAAGACAACAATAACAAACAATACACTGTCAAGATTTAAGATCGTTATTTATTTGTCTACTGAAAATGAAATATATGAACAAAATTAACAAGTAAGGATGAAATTGGGACCACTATTAAGCATTATTATTTCTGTGTATATTGATCATATAATCATTGCTCCTTATATTGTTTCTTAAAAGACATAAAAATTTAAGTGTTTCAATGCCTTTCTATTTCTAGGCAGCATATTTAGTTGGAATATCAGACAAGGCCTCAGAACCAGGGCGACCAGGATTGGTAGACCAGTCACAGTTTGCCAGAGCAAATCAGGCAATACAACTTGCCTGTCAGAACCTTGCCAATCCAGCAAGCTCTCAACAACAGGTAAACAATAGAGAATCTATAATTTATAAGTATTAGATAGTTAAATGAAAATTACATAATTTTGCAAATTTGGGTTTAGAAGAATTGTAAGGTGATGTACTAGTATGCCTTTACTTGTTGGAGGTCCATTGTTTTATAACTATATTGTACCCATGTTTGGTCCTTTATAAAAATTTAACATTTTTTTACAAAGCGAAATATATGTGTTAAATATTTTTGTCACCATTTTCTGATATATTTTGTTGTAAATGTCATTAGTTAAAAGATTTTTTTCCATTTTTTGGTTGGAATCAATTATTATCTATATTTATACAAATACAAATTATAGTCTTATCATTATGTAGTAGAAATATTATTTATAATTTAGAATTTTTTTAAATTCAAATTCAACAATTTATTTTAACAACCCTAATCATGCTAATAATCCAGGTCTAATTGCTCCTTCATTATTCTTTTATAAGTATTACTCTTCATGGACGTCTAGGTCAATGGTACGTTTCTGCATACAATATATGTATGTCTTTAGACAAACATCTTTCTTCCATTTTAGTTTATTTTTATCTGTACTGCTATGTGTTACTTTATTAAGAGAGTCATAAGTTCAGAGATATGCTGAAAGAGTTCAAAAGACTTTTTCTTTATTTTGGCAAAAGTTTCCCATGAAAATTCATCGAACTCTTCAAAAGTTGTTGATGAACTTTGACTCTCACTTACATTTCCTACTTCACTATTGTCTTGTCTGCTAGTACACACGTGTAATTGTGTATTTTATTGACCCCTCTAAACATTATATATATAAGTCTTCTTTAAAATCATGTTAGCCATATATTCATATTTGCCTTAGATTTAACCCGATTAATTCATTTCGTCCCCCTTATTGAACTTTCCAATTTGTGAGAGCGTGAAATTCTAACTCACTAAAATCTCTTAATGGTTCCTGGATTTTGATTCCTGCCCTGTTATGGACTGACTTATTTTTCATTGTGAATGCATTCATCTTTAATGTAGCCAATAAGGGGCCATGGAATATAAGGACTGAATTAATCGGGTTACTTTAAGTAATTTACAGCATAGACCTGCCAATATACATGTTTTGTTTCTACTGGACATATACGAAAGAACACTTTAAATATAAATTGACAAATTTTTATTTCCTATGAGGATTTTAAAAGTTGGCAGGTCTGACAACATACAAATCATTGTGGATACTCATTTATTAAGTTATCTTCTGGGAGAAATATTGTATGGTTTGAACATTATTTGACACAATCTTTAGCAGCAACTTCCTATATATTTCTTGGTCCATTTGTTAACTCTGACAGATTTTGACATGGGCCATAAAAAAAAAGAAAAACATGCAATTTATAGATAAAATTGCAGCATATTTTTGAGAGGGTCTAAAATTATCCTTTAACTCATTATTTTCGGGAGCCCCCTAACATCAAATCCTGAATTTTTCGCCTGAAACTAAATTCTATTCTTGAATAAATTGCTTAAATGTTGTAAGTTATTTTTGTCATTTTCTTTTTTTACGAAACACTTTCTTCAATGTTTATTTTGAAACAAATATTGTAAAAATTTTGGACTATAAAAAGATTGTTAATAACGTGTTTTGAATCAAGTTTGTGTCTTTTTAGACAGTGTGTATGCCTTTTTTTAAAGAATGTAAAACACACTTGTATGACACATGTATAACACATGCAAATGATATGTTCAGCACATCATATGCCTGGGAATGTCAACAGAATATCTAGAAAAATAGTTGTACTTGTAAGAAATAGTTCAGAAATCAGTAATATTTGATGAGCATCTTACGACACAGATGATGTGTATTTAAAACATTTTGAAGATATACGAAACTTTTTGTCAAGAAATATCGACTTGTATTATAGTTGCTTTATAATACATATATCATAGAGCAAATAGTATAATAATGATAATTTGAAAGCATTTTTTTTCTCGAAATAATTCTTATTTAATGGCTTTTTCTTTTAATAAGATCATTGGGACTTTTTTCATTGACTTCAAATTATCTAAGTATTTGGTTGTTTTACATTTACCTTCAAAGAGTTTTCTTCAAGTAGCGGTATTTGCAATCATTATATCACCTAATTCTATCTTTTATGGATATGGCAATACTGTTGGAAATGTTGATTGGTGATAGTTCACAGGGCGTTATTTCATTCAACCTCATATTTGGTCTTAAGATTATACATAATGTATCTGGTCTATTTATATATGTTTTGTCATAGTAACCTCCTTAAATTTTTACCTTTAATATTTATCTTTTGTATTTTGTGACATACCAATGCAATATGCTATTTATATATTTATTTAAATTGCAATGTGCTATGCTTTGTATGTTATTGGAATGACAACAATTTCTATGGAATCATGTGACTGATTTAGAGTCAGCCAATCAAATTTCAGATTGATAATATTCAAATATGATGATTGACCTATTTCAGGTTCTGTCTGCTGCTACTGTTGTTGCCAAACATACTTCATCATTGTGTAACGCCTGTCGTCTGGCATCTTCAAAAACAACCAATCCGGTGGCAAAGAGACATTTTGTGCAGAGTGCTAAGGATGTAGCCAATAGCACAGCAGCTCTTGTTAAAGCTATTAAAGCACTGGACAGTGATTTCACTGAACAAAATAGACAGAAATGTGCCGAGGCTGCTAAGCCTTTGATCAATGCTGTGGATGAGTTATCTACCTTTGCCTCCTCACCAGAGTTTGCCAGCATGCCGGCAAAAATAAGTGCAGAGGTAAGAAATAAGGAAATGGTTGATTCAAATAATTGATAATGTTATGAAATAGTATTTGCTTTTAAAGTTAATTTTTGCTCTGGAAATAGCTTTGAATAATGTTATGAAATAGTATTTGCTTTTAAAGTTAATTTTTGCTCTGGAAATATCTTTGTCAATAAAATTAGATATAAGGGTTGAGACTGAAAGATAGAGCTATAAAGGTCACATGTGTTTGGGAGGATTTCACTAATGTTTTAGTAAGTTGTGTCATATTGTATAGCGGGTTATTTTTTGTGGATATAAAATTTTGCGATTTTCATTGAATCAGGTATACGAAATATATTTAGCGTCTATTATTCTGGTGGATTCTTGACTGTTATCAATACCTTCGTATGGCACTATTAAATTGGCAGAATTTATTTTGGAGATTTTGCTCTATCTGTGAAAATAACCCACTATATGGTATCCCATTTGCTATTTGTTAATGAAATGGCCTTTAGTAAAGTAAACACTAGGTATAAGAAAATTATTTCAATTAGAATATAAATTTCATGTAATGCATCGTCAATTCAAACCATATAAATATGATATTTTATGTAATTTTTTCTAGGCAAGAATTGCCCAGCAGCCAATCATCCAGGCTGGTAAGGCAATGATTGGAGGAGCTTCAAACATGGTCCAAGCTGCCAAACAATTGGCTGTCAATCCTAAAGATCCGCCCACTTACCAGATGTATTCAAGCTACTCAAAGAGTGTGTCAGATGCCATTAAGAAATTAGTAGCATCAATCAAGTATGTAGTCAGTTCTGATTGGTTGTCAGTTCGTAAGATCTGCCCACTTATGTAATACATTTTGACTATTATGATTTTGTATGATAGAAAAACCTCGATCATTGTCTCAATTGAACTGTTGTATCAAATTTTATATTCACTCAGAAGTGCTAATAATCAAACATTTTGAGATCGAACCCTGCACATGTATTTGTTGGGTTGCTGTCACTTTTAGTACCTGCCACTCAGTTTGAAATTTCTTTTTTTTAAGTGTTTTTATCCCAGAAAAATATCAGAGTTAGCTTTTTAACTTGATAATCTATATGAGTATCATTTTAGTAATGAATAATTAATAAAGGACATAGTCCATATCTGCAGTGTGATTACATTTTCTCTTCCATTTTTAGGGACTGTGCTCCTGGTCAGAAGGAATGTGATGATTCACTGGACACTATTAATCAATGTGTCCGTAGTCTTGACCAGGCTTCCTTGTCTGCAATCAGTCAAAG
This sequence comes from Mytilus edulis, assembly GCA_019925275.1. Lineage (NCBI taxonomy): Eukaryota > Metazoa > Mollusca > Bivalvia > Mytilida > Mytilidae > Mytilus > Mytilus edulis. The sequence goes on along the minus strand of CM034354.1, from coordinate 77,430,434 downwards.
TCTTACTCCAAGAACTGAGAAAACATTACGGGTTAGTTCACTTACAACAGTGCTTCTATGGTCTGGATCAGAATAAAAATGTGTTTGTTTTATATCATTTATTTCCATTTTCTGTCAAATTAAGTATTACAATAATAATATACAAGTATACCTTAAAAAATTTAGGGACGACATCAAAAAATCAATGAAGGATAACAAATTAATTCAAATAGTTTGTGAGTTGGGACAAAATTGCTGTAAGTTTTGTTCAATTAACCTCCATTTTATATATATTTTTATTGGTCAATCATTTTTTCCCAAATTAAGGTAAAAGGGGGTAGGGGGTCGGTGAAAAAACCAATATGAATTAAGTTTGTTATCCTACATTGAACTTTTCATGTTGTCCCTTAGTTGAATTGGTTTTCTTTTATCTTAGTGTTGAGTCAAGTTTTGTTAGTAATTTCAAGTGTTGTTTGTTATACAAAAAAATATGTGATTTAGACATTATGTAAAAAAAAAAAATTAAATTACATTTTTAATCAGTATTTAAATTTTTTTTTCTAACAGGGCTTCCAGGAACAAATAATAGGAAGTGCTAGAGAAATTCTAGATATGGTTGACAGAGTGAAAATAGCTGCTAAATCTGAACCAGAAAATCTAGGTTACAGGGTAAGTTACTGTAAACAAAGTGAAAGTAGCTTCTAGATCTGAACCAGAAAATATTGGCCGAGTTATATGGAAACTTACTATAGACAAAAGTGAAAGTACAACCCCCATAGGGAAAAAAATGTTACTGATAATTCTTACATAAAAAAAAATGCAACAGCCTACAATTTATTAATTAACATGGCTCCCATCCCCATGCATTGAAAGGGGGAACAACTCTTTGTCCATACTCTCTCAAATTACATTCTTGTACATTGAACATTCCTGTATATTTACATAATTGAATCTATTACAGGTTACCATGATGGCCAGTTATTTTGAACCAGTTGCTGATGGAGCAGTAGGAGCTGCTTCCCAGTCTACAACATCAAAACAACAGACACACACCCTGGATCTTACCAAAACTGTCATGGAGTCAGCACTACAGTTCTTATTTGCCTGTAAAGAAGGGGGAGGTAATCCAAAAGCCACTCATACCCATGAAAATATTGAAACTGCTGCTGAGAACACAAGGGACGTGTTACAAGATCTGTTACAAGCCATGGAGGAAGCTGCTTCACAGGCAGGCATGGTTACCAGTATGATTGAGAAAATTACCAAATCTATAACTAAGGTGAGAGTTACTGCCCTTTGAAATTATCCAGTCTACTTCTAAGGCAAGAGTTGTTGCCCCTTACTTTGATGACAGTATGATGTCCCATCTTCTTTTGTACATGTACTCTTTTAGTATAATTACTAAACACTCCTAAAAATGTACCTAAATAATATGTAGAACTTGTCCGAACCATTGTACTACTTTATACTATAGTACTGTAGAAGTAGATGAAAAGTTGTTTGAGGAAATTTTATTTCATATTGATTAGTACAATTATTTTCTTAGAAGGAATATGCTGTCAAAATGGATTTTTCTTTTTAGTGCAAAATTGTAATTAATTGAAATATGTAGCCTAATTTCAAGTGAGTTTTGAATGTAGACTGAATTTTTCTCGAGAAAATATTGTTTAAAAAAAACCAAATAATGAAAAGTCAATGGCAAATAAATGTACAATCTACTAAAATATTTCATTTGTTTACAAAAAAACAAAAAAACAGCAGAAAACTGCTATTGTATATATAAGGTAAATAAAATTTTAGGATCAGAATTGAGTTAAAGCTAGTTGTAGAGCTATTCATTATACAACTTTGAAGATTTGTTATTCTCCATGCATTTAGACAACAGTGAGGTTCAGGGTGAGTTGCTTTGAAAGGAAATACCTATAACCAGAGAAATACACAAATGTTTTTACAATCAGAATTCTTCATCCTAACTTTTTGCACTCTATCCTGATCTTTCCAGTCTGGGATTATTCTATTAAAATGAATGGGTGTTGGCAGGTCTGGACTGCAAAAAACAAACTTCAACCAAAATAATTTCAATTTGAAATTTTGCATACATTGAAGGAATGAGATTGACGAAAATCAAAGTCCTCTAAAAACAATTTCCTTACCTACCTTCCAACATACATTTTAATGGAATAGTCCTCACAGTTTCTTTCAGACCAATCATCCATTTAAATATACATTTATGAAAGGTCATTCTCAATCATTTATAGGTCCTGGATCCTGGACCTTGGACCTTCACAATATTAAACCTGGTTTTAACCTGTAAAAGTTATAAATAGGCTCACTTCTATTGTGTCATTGATAAATTTGCAAATCATTTTCCTGCAATACACAAAATGTAATATGCCGATATGCTTTCTGGTACCATTGGCTTATTGTGGAAAAAATTTGTAAGGGTTCCGCGGAACCCAGTGCCTCGCCTATTTTTGCTGTAAATCTCAGGCTCAACAATAATGAGGAAAAAAATCAATAAAAATATTCCTCTTGTTACTATTTTATGATTGTAAGAAAATCTAAGTCCATTTAAAAGTAAAATATGGAAAAAATGGATTTATTTATTTACAAAATTTACTTCTGGATACTATCTTATGATCATAAACAAACTTCTGTCCAAGTTTGGTACAAATCCAGGATAGTTTAAGAAAGTGATTAATATTTTAAAAACTTTAACCACAGAGTGAATGTTTTGTTTCCCCGCAGAAAAAACTAAGTCCATTTATAGTAAAATATGGAAAAATGGAATTTTATTTTTACAAAATTTACTTCTGGATACTATCTTATGATCATAAACAAGCTTCTGTCCAAGTTTGGTACAAACCCAGGATAGTTGGAGAAAGTTATTAAAATTCTAAAAACTTTAACCACAGAGTGAATTTTTTGTTTTCCTGCAAAAAAGCTAAGTCCATTTATAGTAAAATATGGAAAAAATGGAATTTTATTTTTACAAAATTTACTTCTGGATACTATCTTATGATCATAAACAAGCTTCTGTCAAAGTTTGGTAGATATCCAGTATAGTTTGAGAAAGTTATTAAAATTTCAAAAACTTTAACCACAGAGTGAATATTTGTTGACGCCGCCGACGACGCCGACGGAATGTAGGATCGCTTAGTCTCGCTTTTTCGACTAAAGTCGAAGGCTCGACAAAAATCACCACCCTTTGGTTTTAAATGTGATACATAACTTTTTTTTCTTATTTTTTTTTCTCCTATTTCTTTGATTTTGTGTAAAAGGAATATATATATATCATTTTTATGAAGAGAGATATGTATAACTTTTTACTTATGATTACAGCTGATTGCATTGAGTGTGTAGGTAAAGGTAATGTCTTTGGTTAGCTTGCTTAGGTAAAATACCCTCCTTTAAGAAATAACCAATCTTCCTTTCTGTAGGACTAGGGTACTTCTAAAGGAGGGTAGTAACCTTTCATATTAATTACTTCAAGGTTCAGCTAGCAAGCAAACCAACCAAGGTTTTTACCTTTGCCTACACACTCAATGCATTCAGCTGTATCTGTTGAGAGTGGAGAGATATTGTGTTTCACAAGATACAATAGTGACATCTGTTTCCCTAATAGTTATTAGATGACATTTAAACAAACTTTTTCACTCTTATTCAGTGATCGGCAAGTTGTGCAATGTGTGACCTTTTGCGTGATGTCACAATAGGAAATTCAGAGGAAAGCAAGAAAATTCACAATTTTACTAATAAAGAAATGCGATCAAATCAGACAAATGGATCACACCCTAGTATTAAAAATAACCCAATTTTTTGGTAAAGTAAAAATTAAAAAAAAATATTAACTTTTCAGACTGACCAGAAGATCCAGATCAGTGAAACCGAATCCTACGTAGATTTCCAAACCAATATGGTCAGTGTGGCCAAGAAGATAGCCATGACTGCCCAAGATATGGTTGGTAAATCTACCAGTAATCCAGCTGAACTGGGATCATTAGCCAATCAACTGACAAGAGATTACGACCTCCTAGCTGCCAACTCTGCAGGAGCTGCTGGAGCGTCTGCTAGCTCAGATGTAAGTGTTAGAGGAGCATTTTCATTGGTTGTTAGAGAAAAATTTCATTTAAAAAATGTCATTTGATAGGCCCCTTCAATCATGCAAAAGCCACAGTTAAAATTTTAATAGAAATATTAAGTAGCATTTAACTAATCTCTCATTTAAGATTTTGCTTAAAGCAAAAGTAATAAGGAATGGATGCAAAAAAAAGTTTACAGTATTAAAATGTTTATATTTAGATAATTCCTCAACTTGTAACATTTGAGGGACCTACAATCAATTTGTTTATAAGTATTAGTTTTAATTGATAGAATTTATCAAGGTCTATTGCATATGTTTATTTTTTTATTTCCAGGTGTCTAACAGAATTAGAACTACCGTGATGGATCTGGGAAAAAGTTGTATAGAACTGGTACAAGATTCTGGTAACCTACAGAGCAACCCAGGGGACACCTACGCACAAAGAGACCTGGCTGATCATGCTAGAAGTGTTAATGAAAAGGTAATTGTCATGTTTCATTTCCATGTTAATTTTATGGAATAAATGGACAACTGAATACTCACAAATTTAGTTTCAAATCTATTTTGATTTTATTGTAAAACAGAATACTAAAATATCATATCAGTGTTAGCCCTTACCATGCAGTACTCGTCATATGAGGGGCGTACTCAGACCACTTATTTGGCTCCAATGGTGTTCCATACTTTTAGAATTCAGCTTTATGATACTTAATTCGAAAGTTATGAATTTTCCGTCAACCTGAGGCTATTTATAGCCATGTTTCTCATGTAAGCCTTTTGAGCACAAATACGGACTTGGAAAATTAAAATCAGATGAAACTCAGTTTTCTGGAGGGGTGGGCTTCCCTTCTGTGACTACACAGGAAGTAAAATAGTGCAAACCTGCAGGTGTATAACTGTTAATCATAATTATTATTGAAATACACATAAGAAACAACTTCTTCTGGCTTACCGTCCATTTAAAGTAAAAAATCTTGATATTCGGTATTTTTGGTCTTTCTGTAGACTGCTGAACCAAAGATCAGATTCATTCCCACCTAACAACTGTTGGGGTTAATTTGTTAACTAGGGTCCACTCTACATGCAGGCTACAGCTGGGTGCCTTTACCAGTATCCCTGGGTCTTAAGGGGTCAAGGTAAAGGACAACAAATCGTGAAAATTAACGCTTTTTACACCTGATTACCAACTTTGGGGCAATTAAACCTTTATACTTTGTTTCTTAAAAAATTGTATTTTTTACACTTTATTTTTTACAGGTAGCCTTTGTTTTGGCCTCCTTACAAGCAGGATCAAGAGGTACCCAGGCCTGTATTAATGCTGCTAGTACTGTTAGTGGCATCATTGCTGACCTTGACACTACCATTATGTTTGCCACAGCTGGAACACTCAACAGAGAAGGCGAGGAAAGCTTTACTGATCATAGGTTAGTTATGACTACATCTATTTAAAGAGAGTAACAAGTGAAACTAAAGGTGTCTACATTTTACAATAATTATTATGTTGTCAAGGCAGTGATTTGCTAAATGTAGGTTTGACTATTTTATTCAGAACTAGTTTACTGATGTTCTTTTGGGGCAGTTGACAAGAATTGATTGTTCTAAGGTTTAAAAACACTTAACGAATTGATCATGAATTTTTACTTTAGTTTTCTATAGGGTGTCTGAAATATAGGACAACATTATTGCTTATTTGTGAAATTTAAACAAAAAAATAATCCCTCTGTCGCTTAACATTGATATCTAGACAGCTCTTTACTTTTAATATCTGCCTTCATAAAGTTTTAATATATTTCCTATTCAAGTTGAAATTTGATTTGTATTCAGGGAGAATATACTGAAGACAGCTAAGGCTTTAGTTGAAGATACCAAAACCTTGGTGGCAGGTGCTGCCTCTAACCAAGAACAGCTGGCAGGGGCTGCCCAACAAGCTGTCAAAACAATCACACGATTGGCTGATGTTGTCAAATTTGGGGCATCTTCACTTGGAGCTGACCAACCAGAGGCTCAGGTAAAGTATCAATTGATGTCACATTTTCATTGTATGTCAAATGCTTACATAACGTTGCTATGAGTAAAGGATATATCTATCATGAACCTTACTCATTGTTAATTCAGTTTCACACGGTAATATATGATTCTTGTGTGTTTGGAATTTAATTTTACACACTGTCAATATGTGTGAACCATTACAGAACATCACAAAGAAAGATCTTAGGCAGAAACCCAAAAGTTATTTTAGTGTGAAGTCAGTAGGTCAAATGATGCTGAATCTCACAGCAATATCTATTAAAGAACTAGATATGTCAATATTTGTGATCCCTGACAAAACATCAAAAAGTAAGGTCTTAGGCAGCAACCCAAAAGTTATTTTAGTGTGAAGTCAGTAGGTCAAATGATGCTGAATCTCACACCTATCTCCATTAAAAAAACTAGATAATTGTGTCTATGATATATAATAAGTACGTAAATGTTTGCCCAGTTCAAGAAGCTTAACTTATTACAAAATTTATTAGTGTCATATTGTGTGGTTTTGTAAGTAGTAGCAACATTCTAACATAGTAAAATGTTTTAAATTGTACATTTGGAACATTTCAGGTGTTATTAATAAACGCAGTGAAGGATGTTGCTTCAGCCTTGGCTGATTTAATCAGTGCTACAAAGAATGCCTCGGGTAAAAGTGTACAAGACCCAGCTATGTTACACCTCAAAGAATCTGCTAAGGTAAATTACTTCCTGGTTTGGACTTCAGAATTCATTTATATGCTATTTTTAGCTTTTAATTTGCATAAAAAACTGAGGGCATTTATTTATATATTTATCTTTAAGATAGTTGGCGAAGGGTTAAGATCTATATCATATCATCAACTATAGTTTCTGAATGTATTAATTTTATAAATTCAGTTGTTTTATATATTGCATTTGGTTTTGGATACCCTAGAAAGTATTATTCAAGAGGAAAAATAGACAATTATATTGCCATATTCATATATATATATTCTTATATTTCTCTGTAGTGAATGATTCAGTATAACTCTCTTAACAATATGTAAACAAACTTTAAAGAAGGGGATTAAGATATAACATTTTTTGCACAAAATAAAGTGCATAATTTAAAAATGAAGGCAATTTTCTTATAGGGTCATCAAAGTAAATTATTTTTTAAGCAAAACAGTCTGTATATAAACTGATCAGTTAAATCATTCCAATAAAGAAAAGAAACATTGCTAAAGTTTTTATAAAAGAATTAATTGTTGCCAAATTTAAAATTTCAGCTTGCATTTTCAAATGTATCCATTTACAGAATAATGCAGATTTGCTAAAATAAATGTATTAAGAAAATGAACAAGGGATAGCTAAAACACCGTCGTTTTTGTGGCACTATTTGCTGTGGTGACCCTTTTTGGAAATCTGACTAAAATGCTGATTATGCAGCCATGCTTTGCTTACAAGGACCTGAAAACACTCCATTCTACTTTCTGTACAAAGAACTTTCGGAATCCTCTGGTTTTGTTGGATTGATACACACCTTCACAAATTTGAAGGCTGCAATTTCATTGGCTAATGTAATATTTACCAGAACAAAGAGTAAAAATGGAGAGCAGTGGCTTATCCTAGGAGGGAGGGGGTCAAACCTCTATTCTTTTTTGACGATCGATGCATATGAATTGGGAAATATAGTTGGAAACCCCCTTTATTCTGGGTTAGGAACCCCCCTCTTTTATCAATGGCCAGATCTACCCCTGGAGTGTGTCAGATCCATGAAATCAAAGCTTGGACTCACGATTTGTATTTTAATTAGATTGCCATCTTGCTTGCTTTCTATCTATGGAAAAACCTAGATGTATTATGGTTATATTTCAGAAAGCAGATTACGTGTTGAGTCATAGTCCACAGCGGTATCAAATTTCTTGTTCAAGCATGCTCTGAGTGAAAGGGCTTGCAAATATTTTGATTAGTAGAAAATTGCCTTACCATACTCCATGCAGGACTAAAAAAAACTTTCAGTGTCTGTAGTGAATGTGGTTCATGTGTCAATTGTTGCCATGGATGCATTTGTTAACATATACAACTTAGTTTCTCCATAGCAACCATCATGTTAAACCCTGTTTTAGTAGAATGGAATCCTATTTATATAAATGTTTGTGTGCTATGCCAACTTTAAATTTTGTTGTTTTCAGTGGGTTTTTTCGTTTTTTGCAAAACAATTTTTTCTAATTGTTTGTATTTGTCTGCAAAAAAGATTTTGAAATGAAAATCTCATTTCTCAACCCTTTCTTCCATTGAATTTTTTTTTTGCATACTTGATTCGCATATGATTTTTCAATAAAATGCTGAAAATATGCTTTAAAGTATTAATGCATTTCGAAAAACAACTATTTCATCAAATAAATTTAAGTCGGATATTCCTATGATATTCCTTTTCATTTTGGATACAAATTTTATTAAGTCTACTCCAGATACTTTCTAGTCAAATCGTTTCAACTGAGGAACTACACTGGCGTCAAAAGGCGTCATTATGGAGTAAAGGGGGTGGCGTCAAAAAGCGTCATTATGGAGGAAAGGGTTAAATTAAGACAGAGTTTAACTTGATTTGTCATTAAACCCAACAAGCTTTCAACTGTATATGGTAAAAGAATTAGAAAAATGTTTAGTTTGAAACAAAATTTAATGGTGGCATCATATTTGTCCATTTTACACTGTACCAAGGATATACATGCAAGGCATGGATATGAATTTGATTTGTTTGTGCAGTTTAATTTCACTAAAAAAAATAAACAACAAGGACATTACATTTGTTTCAAGCAAGTTTATTTAATAAGTCTTTCTGGCTAAATAAATATCCAACTAGATCTGAAGTACATATATTTAATGGTAAAAACTGAACTGCCTACAGTATTAAATTCATACAGTCTGGGGTTAAAGTCATAAAACTTTGCTCAGTGCTTGGAGCTCAAAAATCATGCTTGAAACATGAAATCCATCATTTTAATTGGTTAATTTTCTAGTACGAGTACAAAAAACTGACTCAAAAGTTTTATGACTGCAACGCCTGCTGTGCGTTCTCAAAACCATTTTTCCCCCCTTGCTGATCCTTAAACAACAAAAAATGCTCAAAAATTATGATGTTTCTTTTCGAACTTTGGTGGTCCAAACCTTTCAGACCATCCTTTACAAAATTTAGCAGTGTGTGTATATCCTATTTGAGTTTGTTACAAATATATAATGGAGTGTTTAAAAGCAGCTTCATTAGTATGTTGTTATTACTAAGATGACTTCTAATATGTTTAATACTATGAGATTGCTATTGTTGTAAACTGTAGAAGGAATTTACCAATTGTCTCTTTAACTGGCTATTTTTTTGTTTTATCCCTTTCTTTAGCCTGTTACTTTATTAAGTAAAAAGAAGGTGGCTGGGTTTATTTTCGTTTTATGATAGATTTTGTCATAAAAAATATTTCCATTGAATCTCTCCTGTCAAAGGGAAAAAAGGTTTCGATTTCGTAAATTTTACTGTCTCGTGTGACCAGGCTTTAAAGGGAAGTTTTGATGATTTTTTTCGTATTTTCGCAACCTCTATATAGGTTAACATGCTTAAGAAGCTCTTCGTCTTTGTGACATGATTTTATAATAAAGAATTAAACATATCACTGTACATGCCAATGTTGATGTTTGTAGATTATATAATTTTTTGTAGGATGCTTTGTATGGTACATATCAATCATTAAATTCATAAGTATCATATATATTTTTAAAAAAAAATTGGGGGAGGGAGGAGTAGGGGGATTTCAACAAATTGTGTTTTAAAATGATTCAATATATCAATAAAGTTGAAATATTTAAAATTTCAAAGTCATTTTTAACTTGTTTATTTCTCATACACTAATGAAATGGGTTGCAATGATATGATGCTAAGTTATAAATGGCCTGGCTTAGAGAAAGTTTAATCATTTAAAAAAAAAAAAAATAGATCTAGATTTAGATCAGTTATTCTAATATTCAGCGCTTTTGGTCTAAGAATCAAAGAAGTTTTGTACCAAATGAGTGAAATATATCCTTTAATTCTTTTTACTGATGAATTTATCAGATGGTACAAACATTATAAAGAAAATCATTTATCATTATTTATGAATATTTGTTGTTTTTTAAAATGTATTTTAGATAGTTCAATGATGGTGCTGTGCCAAAGCATATTTTGTCTGTCTAATATCTATATTTTTTCTTCTTTCTGAAATGGTATGGAAAACAAAAAAGTATATAAAAAAAGTCTATTTTACAAATTGAAATTTAGAATCTATTTTTGATTCTTTTGTTCTTTCTAAACGTGAAAGCTTTGTTTTATTCCATATAACAAACCCTTTTTAAATTCAAATTTAAAAAAAATCAAATATATAATTAATTTCACACATTTATTCGACTGGTGATTTCCTTTATGGAAATAAAAGATAAGATAGGAAAATTTGCAATATAGTAAGAAAAAAATGGAAATTTGACAAACAAAATTTTGCTTCGTCCAATTAATTGTTGTTATGATTTCTGTAAAATATCATTTAATGTTTTTACATAAATGTTTAAAACTATTGAGTTTATTATTGGTTATTACATATAGATAATTTTATTTACCCCCCCTTTTTGTTATATAAAAAAATGACACAGAAAAAGTATTTTCCTTTTTCGGTTTGACAAAGAAAATAACTTTCTTGATGATTGAATATTGTATTTTCAGCCTTGACACGATATTGCAGGCATTTCTATACAGTTTTTACATTGCATGAGAAAATATTTTACACCTAAGTGCAGAACTACTTTTATGACATTTATAGGTCAAGTGTATCAAAATCTGTGGCAGTTCGCCGTCTGCTTATGAAGGTCAACACTCTGTTAAGTGCTGGTTATAATATAAGTATAAGGAGATGTAGTATGATTGCCAATTTGAAATCTACCCACCAGAATTCAAATGAAATGCACACTGATGAATATAATATAAATATAAAGTGAAAAATTAAAAATTAAAAAAATCTTAAGATGAACCTGACCTTCAGAATGTCACTTGTTACATAATAATTTGTCAGTTTCTGATGAAATGTCCTACTTAGGTTTTCTGTTCAAGTAATATTTCTTATGCAATGAAATAAATCTCTACACTACAGTTGATATCCAACTATTTGTGAAACTATCTGTCACTTACACGTACAAGTACAAAACAAAATGTTGTTATTTTACCAACCTATGATACAGAATCCCTCCTGTTTACATAAATTCAGGTTTAGCACATGATAAATATTAACAGTAAGAACTTGCTGTCGTCTGTTAATGAAATGATCATTGCCCTAATATTAATTATCATAAATTGTAGATATTATGTTTTTGTTGTGTTCAGCTTTGGTGATATTTTTGTTTCCAAGGGTTACCATGTAAGGTATATAAAGGTACTAAAATTAGACTGGAAATCAAAAAAATATTACCAAAGCATATCGGAATATACAGTGTATCCTTGTTATACTTTTTTTTGGACAAAGAAAATTTTATCATAAATTTGAGAATGACTGAATACTCCAAGGTCATTTTCTATTTTTCAATTTGATTGAAATGTAAGATAACAAAAACTTAGAATAGATTGAAATAACAAGGGAGCACTGTTAGATGCAATTTGATTGCTCAGAATACTTTTTACAAATACAAACAAGGGAGATAAGAAATGATTTACATATTAAAGAATAGTTATTTCCCTTTATAGGTAATGGTAACAAATGTGACATCTCTGCTGAAAACTGTAAAGACAGTGGAGGATGAGGCTTCTAGAGGTACTCAGGCTCTAGAGGGTACAATTGAGGCCATCAACCAAGAAATAAAGGTCAGTAGTCTCCCCTTTCTAAAAAAAGGGGACAATAACTCAAAATCAGATAAGTTATTTCCCCTTTCAAAAATTTTAATATAACACATTTAAATCAAAAAGACTCCTCAAGGTCAACTCACAGTCTGCAGTAATATCCTGCAAATATTTATTATAGCTCAAGAAGGTTTGACTGTCCCTCTGGTATCTTTCGTCCCTCTTTTTTGGTAAGAGATCTCTCCTTATAAAAAAGCCTGCCAAATCTGTAACTCCAGAACTAGCATTTACAAATGTGTGTTGTCCAGAACCATTCACTAAGTTAAAAATTTCTTTTTTATAGTGAAAATTGCCTATTTTTGAACACAGTAGAACATTTTGAAGGCATATTAATTTTTTTAATTGGTTAATTCTGTAGTAATAAATATAATGTTTTAAATATTTTTTTCTTTTCAGGCTTATGATAGTACACCAGGCACAGACAAGAAAGCCTCTGCAGAAGATCTGATACGCTTGACCAAACCTATAACCATGGCAACAGCCAAAGCAGTTGCTGCTGGTAATTCATGTCGACAGGAAGATGTTATTGTAGCAGCCAACATGAGCAGAAAAGCTGTGTTTGATTTATTAGGTGTTTGTAAGGTAGGTTATGTGCCTCATATGGTCATTCTGCAAATAGGAGGACATTCTCAAGATACCAAATATTACAAATTTTGTTCAAGAGTTGATTTACTGATTGAAATGCTTCATTCCATGTTTTCTGTGTCCTTGTTCTCGCTAACTTAGTCATTTTATGACATTGGGGACAAAGGACTACAACTAATTAGACTACTGCCAGTCAGCTATCATATCAGTATTTTCCCTGGTGATCCTTCAAGTAAATATACTGGTCCTCACTATTGATTCTATTGAAAAATACTAAAATTGTGTCAGTCCTATGCAAATTTTTGGTGGTAAAATCCTGAGGACTGACACTTTCGCAAACTCTGTCATATTTCAATATTCCTTGAAAATAATACAATTGTATAGTGTGCATTGGTTTTACACATGATCTTTTTGAAGTGATACTTTTTCACCATGTCTTTCCATAATTATGATAATATTGTTTTTTGTAAGGAATTCTCAAGCAACTGAAAGCTTTGTCATTATTATGACATTATTTTCATTTCCAGAGAATGGACACAAATATTATCTAAACTTTTTTATTACAGGCTGCTGCGTTAACAGCAGAGACAACAGAAACAAGACAGAGAACAGTCAGAGCAGGACATGCTGCTGCCGTATCCTATAATGAACTGTTACGACAAGTCCATGCTGTAAGTTTAGGGAACCAGCCTGTTGTAATCTTCAACTCATATAAAGATTAAGATAAAAACAACATAAAAAAGTATACATGATTGTAAATATGTTAAAAAAAAAATGAAAAGTAAGATTAAATTGAAATTAGGCGTATATGAAACACGAAGAGAAGTGGACACTTTGAAAATCGCTACAAAGAAAATGTTTCAGTTTTTTTGCACAATAAATACAAAATATTACCAATTGGTTTCGTATATATGATGTGATACTTGTACTTTAATTACATTTTGGAAACAGAGCTTATTTTCAGTTCTATTTTAAAACTGTATAACAAACTTATAAGCACTTCTTCAGTGATATCTGAATTTATTTCTGTTTCTTTATCAGTGTGTACAGAAACCCACAGCAGAGGCAAAACACAATCTAATCACTATATCTCGACAAGTGGCTAACTCAGTCACAGAAATTGTTCACTCAGCGGAAGTTATAAAAGGTTTGTTTTATATTATATTGATTTTATCGTACCTCCTTGGGGATGTTCCTTAAAAACATACATGATACTCAGAGAAGGTGGCTTGAAATATTTACTATAAGATACTTTTTGTGGGCAGGGAAAATATAAATTTCTTAATTTGTTTCTATAGGTGGTTTCCCTATTTTCAAAGTACATTCACTGAGTACTATTTTGTGTTTTAATGGAGCAGCCCTTAGTTTATCCTCAAATGTCTGTGTGTTTTATCCAGATTTAATTGTGTGAAATGGGAAGAAGTTATTTTATTGACCATAATAAATTTTTGGACAAAGATGAATTAGTCCAATAATACTAAATAATGCACGAAATAAATAATGTAAAAATAATTTGAGCACATAAGGTGTGTTATAAAAAAAATGAATGAATAGTTATATGTACATCATATTTATTTCTTGGATTTTACTGATCTTATAGTTTAATTTGAAAAAGAAGAAATATTTTAACCTTTTAGCAAAAAAAGAAAATGAGTTAAAAAACATAAATTTAAAAATATCATACTTAGTCCTAGAACATATGTAACATGAGTTTATTACATTATTTTGTGTTGAGATATTTTTTAATTGAATTAAGCATGAGTTTGATGCTTGACGCTTCACATTTTACAATGCTTATCAGCTGCTAAAGTCTTGTTATATCATGGTCATTTCATATACATCTTATTTCTGATAGGACTTTTCAGTATCTATTTATAGACATATGAATAGCTGTTTCATTTTGTGTGTGTTTTATAATTCTAATTATTATTTATAAGATTATTCAAAATTAGAAATAGAATTCTCAGATTTTTTTGACTGAACAAAAGATATTACTAATGGAATTAACAACAGAGCTTAAGGTAATAGGAAATATATCAAGCTTTTACTTATGTTTGTTTTCTTGTGGCAAAGCAAAGAGTCATTTTAAAGATTATATAAATTGAAAGTATCAATTTCCCAAAGTATTTTCTCTGTGATATTTAGAAAAAAACTAACCAAAAAAATTAGGAATTTACAATTATTGATTAGAACATTTAAAGATCTTATTTACATGAATGCCGAATTTCCCATAGCCTCATTCTTACATTTATGTGTTGTGTTTGACTATTTTGTGTGTGCACATTTTTGTTTTGTTCTACAAGACCACATGCTTTACTTTTGTTTTTAGTCAATAATATGTACGATAGAAGTAAAGGAGTGCCGCGAGCAGTTTTCTTGGGTAATTTTTGTTTTGCACGCAGTCATTTTACGTTGTTTTTTAATTCCCAAGTAGATCCTTTAGACAGCCCCTCATAAGATCAGCACGATTTGTTTTGTTGCTGTGGTTTTATTATACATTCGTCACTTGAAACGATTTTTATATTTTCCTGATTGAAAAAAGTATTTTCCCAATTTTTTATCATATATTATTGTAATTATACTTAATATTTATTATTTGTTAGCTTTACAACTAGGTAGGTGACAATACAATACCCTTCCCAATCAAATATTGTTTACATGTAATAATGTTGTTATTATATTTTAATATAAATATTATTTATTATATAATTTTATTTAGCCATTTATTTTTTTTAACAAAAAAGGATTAGTTTTTGATAGTATAAATGAGAGATATTCAATTCTTTTTAGTTAGTAAAACAGCCATTAGTTGCAAAGTTCTGCCTATTATATTTTAATGATGATTGATTTTTTTTACAAATTGTTCCATTATCTACCTTACTTTGAAGAGTTGTCTTCTCTTTGTTACTGTTATGTATGTCTGTGAAATTTGTTGACATGTGCAGGCCATTTATTCCAAGGATTGTTTCTCAAGCCTACACAAGTTTTTTGTTTGAATTGTTGTGCATCTGAGGGAAAAAAATATCTGATTAAAATCTCATTTCCTGTTATTTCAAATTTCATGACATTTATCTTTTTAATCTGATCTCTCTTAAATGAAATAAGAACAAATGTGTCACATTATTTTGAGTTTAATGTTGCTCATTTTGGACAATTGAAAGATAGAAAAGACCTCAAGGTGTCATTTTACGATTTTTCTTACGCTTTAATATCTAAATAAATAGAATATAACAAATTGATCAGAAAAAAAATACTTGCCTGCACAATAGGCTTGAGATAAAACTATCAATTTTGAATGGCCTTAATTGTAATTATTCATAATTTTACTGCTGATTGTGACTTTTGCTTGATTTATCAGTGTTCAAAAAACATTTCCAAATGGTCATAAGAACTTAATTTTATTTTTTAGGCTTTCAATTTTATGAATATTTCATATGATCATTTTATCATCAGGCATGCAATTGTTAAAAAGTCTGAAATCTGAAATTTTCACAAATTATGCTGTTTGTGTCTAACATGTGATTTTAATCCAAAGATTTTTTTGTGATTAGGAAAAATCTTGTGTTGATGAAAAAAAAAAATAGGAACAATAGTTTTTGATTTTTTTTATATATATTATAGAAGAAATTATATAGAATCTAAATATCTATTCGATATTATTATCACATTGCCTTCCTGCAGCAAATCACATGGGTTTGGTGAATTTATCACAACTAACTGTCTATTATTAAAAGTTTTATTTTTTAGAAGCGCTTCAATTAATTGCCATTTAATAGAATGCAGTGGGTTCATTAAATGATGTGGGTACCAGTTTATATGGCAAAAGTTGCTAATTTTAAAAACAATATTAAAATTGAGGAATTGACTTTTAGATCATGAAACCCATTTGATGATAATGAACCCTCACATTCTTATATATTTTTTCAGATAGAAAGTATTACTGCTTCTTCATTTTATTTATAACTTTTATTAGAATTTAGTCTAAAAAAGACTGGCTATTACTTTGCCTTAGTGATCTTGAATAGTCAGCAATTTAATATGTATGACTTGAGTGACCAGCAGTGGTCAATCTGTATATATAATGTGATTATTTTCCTCTACAGCCAACAATGAAATAAGATGGTCATATATTGTCCCAGGTAACCAACATGGAATGCCAATTGTTACTGGTTCCCTGTTTAGTGGTAATGGCCATGGAAAGTGACAACCGTTTAATATCAGATAACTTCAGACATTGTTAAAAATTTGTTTCTCTAAGGATTTCAAAATTTTGATAAATATAGTTTCGTAGTGACAGGGAATGCCTTTCCATGTTCAGAATGTTAATAATAGGACTGGCTTCTTAAAGACAGGGAATGCCTTTCCATGGCCATGTAATGACTTCAAAGTTTTAAGGGAACCAGTCTGAATGCCAGTAGGATAGTTGAGTTATTTCCCCTTTGATGTTGTTGATTAGTTTTTAATTATACTTAAGAAGGTTAAGAATACAGATAAAAAAATATATGGTAAAAACCGCAGATCTCTTAGTATCATTTTAAAGTTACTGAGGTCACAGTTGTTCTGTGTCCTTACAGTTATAAAATGCAACATGACCCAGTGCTTGCAAGAATGTTGAATGATTCCTGTTTTTTCAAATTTAAGGTATGAAATTTGATTGGAAAGTTTGCAAAAGATTTTATTTGTTGATTATCATCCAAACTGTAAAATACTGTGAACCCTATGAAAAGTAGTTCAAAGCATGAATCTGTTTAATGACCTGATACTATTGTTCTGAATGCCTTCTTTACTAACAGTTTCATTAAGTGTTTTCTTAATTATGTTATTGAATGCACATATATAAGAATATTAGTAGAAAGTACCTTTTACAGGTTTTGTCCTTGAAATCCTTGACCTTTGTTTTGACCTTTGGTACACAAGAGAAATACAATCATTGATTGTAATTGATTGAAACAAAAATTGCCTAATGCAAATGCAACTGACATTGACATTGCTAAATATTCCATTATTTCCAAGTGTTGCCCTATAATTCTGCATGAGTACTTTCTTGCGTCAGAAATACACAGTATGTTTTCATTATGATGGTAAACCCTACACAAATTAAGTGTCCATTTCCATCAAAACCAACTATAGCATGATTGGTATATAGACCACAATGTTAACAGCATGAATTACCTGAGATGTTTAAAAATGCTACTTAGCATGGATTCAGAAATTTAAATTTCATCTTCCCAAATGATTTTGGACCGTTTTAGTCTTTAGTCCATTGAAAACATTGCACTTTTTACAAGTAGGACTGTGGGTAAAATTTTGTTGTGACGACATCAAAGTGAAGATAGCATTTAACCATTGTTTGGATATTCATTGTTTAGGAGATTGTTTAACCAATCACTATGTTGCATTGAAATCATAGAAAATATGCATTGAAATCATCGAAAATATTTCCCAGAATGCATTAGATTGTGGAATGGTACCCATTAGAAGAAGCACATATATGGACTTCTGTCTAAGTTTCAACATGAATTTAATATAGGTTGTTATAAGATGAGAAATAATAAAAAAGGCTAAGTTCTAGTGAAATCTGTTCACAACTCATTATTTTTCAAGATAGGACTGGATATGTCTTGTATACACTTTGGTAATGTGATGTAATAAGTTAAATACATGTATTAATTTGATATATTATGTATACTTTTAGTTCTGATTGGGTCGATCCAGAAGACCCTACTGTGATAGCGGAGAATGAATTACTGGGGGCAGCTAACTCTATTGAAGCGGCTGCTAAAAAATTGGCATTACTTAAACCAAGACAAAAAGCTAGGGTAAGGTTTTGACAGACTATGTATTTTTTATTGTTTCTGGGAAACTTATTTTCGTGGATTTGTCTTATTGGATTAACGGTTTTAACCATAAATTTAAAAGCAAATCAATTCAAATTATATTTTGACCTTAAGCAGAGTTTGTCAATATTTTGAAATCAAGTATCAATAAAATAAATATACATGCCTAGAAAATCAACCTAACAATGTTAGAGTAGATCTGATTTGAAACTTTTCCCCGAGCAGAAATATAATTTTTTGTATTCAATCCACGAAAATTTGTTCCCACTGTAAAGGAATATTTCCACACTAATCTATATACACATAACTTAGTTATTTACTAACATCATTAACTCAATAAGTCTGTTTGTCTAATTACAATTTTGTTGATTCTAAGATATTTGGATATTTTGTTGGATAGATGGTTCTATTTATCCAGGTTGCACTGTACAGTATTCACAATAGGAACATGGTGTTCTATTTAGCCAGGTTGCATTGTACAGTATTCACAATAGGAACATGGTTTTAAATGTTGGATTAAGACACACTGTAGATTATATTTGATTTTATTTCACTGTATACTAACATTGGTGAAGGATAACAGCTAACTACTGTCAGATATGTTTGATATATTTGGTGGTAGAATATAGTCACCGAGTATCAAACATGTCATGATAGTGGCACGCACATAACAGCGGTGGTGGGTTGTGTTTAGTTGGAACAGTGGCCAGCGAATAACAGCTGTGGTGGGTTGTTTGTTGTGACAGTGGCCAGTGAAGAACTGCGGTGGTGGGTTGTGTGTCTTTATAGTGGCCAGCAAAAAACAGCGGTGGAGCTTTTTGATTAAAGGTTGGCCAATTTCTACAGAGGTGGGTAGTTGTTTTAGTCAGAACATTGGCAAGCTAATAACAGCGGTGGTGTTTGTTTGTTATCAGAATTTGTCAAGTTCTACAGAGGATGTGGGTTGTCTTAAATAGACTAACCAAGTTCTACAAATGTAGTCAGTTGTTTTTATTGATATAAACAGAATAGTAGTCTAGTTCTACAGCGGTGGAGGGTTGTTTATAGTTAGAATAGTGGACCACTTCTACAGATGTATTAGGTTGCGATTATTCAGCAGAGGTGTTTAGCTATGATTAAAGATCTTATGCATAGGTGTTGGGTTGTGTTTATAGATAGGCCAAGTTCTTCAGAAGTGGTGGATTGTTTGTAGTCAGAATAGTTGTCAAGTTCTACATAGGTGTTTGGTTGTGATTATACACAGGCTAAGTTCTACAGAGTTGATCAGTTTGTTTGTATAAGAAAATGACAAATATTAAAAAGGTTGTAGGTAAAAGTTAGATATAAATTGTTAGTGTTTTATTTTAGCTGAGATCCTTGCTATTTACATGGGTAAGTGTTTACCTCGAGTAATCACATCAGTCAAATTCTTTAACATTAAACCAAGAATAAATGGTAAAAAAAGTTATGAAAGACTTGAAAAGGACCTTAACTTTTTAAACAAAGGTCATTTCTACTATCCTTTGATAATTTTCAAAATTCAAGATTTGTTGAATCTTTTTTTAACACAACTGTAACATTTTGGATCAAGTTTTGGGAAATTTAAATTTGATAAACTTAAATCCTTTGATAAGATACTGTGCAATTTTACCACATGTGTCTAAATTGATTGAAAGTATAATAGCTTTTGCAACTCACAAACTTGATGTGATTATTTGAGATTATTTTTTTATCATGATGCATATGATCCTCTCCAGCATTTTCTGGTGTGTTGTCATGGGTAGAACAATCTTGTCCATGCTTTTTTTATATTATTTAATTTGGGCTATTATCTCAGAATGTGGAGACAATGATTTTAATAGATTCTTCCCCTTTCCCAGAGGTTGTTTAATATTTGAAAATTTCTGCTTCATGTTTACCATATATCTTTATTCATCAAATATTGTAATTTTAGATATAAGATGTAAAAAATCAAATTAGCTGACCTCAAGACTCTAATATTTTATGTCATTTGAAACAAATTCAATTATTGTAAACAGATTATTGGGAATAGAAAATGATCACCCCAATGATCTCTACAAAAATAAAATTAAATATATATAAAAGAAGATGAGGTATGATTGCCAATGAGACAACTATCCACAAAAGACCAAAATGACACAGACATTAACAACTATAGGTAACCGTACGGTCTTCTTGCCAGCATTAATAAAATGGATATCTTATTTTGTTTTTAGGGTCAAAAGTCCCTTTATCCCTTTCTTGAAGTAAAAATTGGAAAAAAGGGATTCCTTCTTTCCATCCTAATAATGAAGAAGAAAAGTTTGATATATGAGATAATAGATCTGAAAAAAGGTGGACATATTCTGATCTATTCATTTTTATCTTTTCCCTATTTTTAGGAAGCTGACATGAGTCTTAACTTTGAAGAACAGATCTTAGATGCTGCGAAATCCATTGCAGCAGCCACAGCGGCTCTTGTCAAGTCAGCATCAGCGGCACAGAAAGAATTAGTGGCACAAGGAAAGGTAAATAGTCCTTATTTTAAGACTTCTCAGAAATATTTTTAAATTTTATAATTTGACTTGTATTATTACCACTGACCCTTTAGGACTCTTAATTGAAAAATTTTGAAATTGTAGCTGAAAGATTCATAGAAATAGGGGATTCTGTGAATTCAGAAGTTTTTATGTGCATTTATTATTGTGATTGTTAATTTTTTTTTACAGACTTGCAAGATTAATTATTGCCATTTAAGGAAATGCTGCATACAAAAATAAAATGATAAATTATTTAAAATGCAAGTTTTTCTTTTTTAGAAATAGTTCTTGTGTCAATTTTTGCAATAACAGAAGATCACAAAAAAAATCTGAATTTACAGAATTAAAGACTAAAAGCTATATTAATGCATAGAAAAATCTGAACTAGTTATCCCAATTTGTTATAAAAGTAGATTTTTAAAAAAAATTGCCCTTCCCAATTTTTACATCTGACTAATTTCAAGTAAAAGAGTCATTTGTCAGCAAGGTTCTCGGAGCCAGCCTCAAGTTTTGTAGTTCTGATTCAAATCTTTAAGAGCATGGTGACATTATACAGCTTTTGTTTTTCATACTAATCATGTCTCTGTGTTTGACTGGTACAAGAAAGGTACCAGATTTTCGCATGTCTTAGTACTGTGGTTCCTTAAACTTGATCCTAGGCATGAAGATCTGAAAATTTGAGAAACAAAAGTTGCAATACCTGCTTTAACCTGTAGAATGCTTATATTTCTTTTCAACTTATTTTATTTTGTAAGTTTAGTGGACTTCAGAATCCAGTTCCAGGTAGAATATAGTATTAGACCATATCAGACAATCTCAAAGTTAAAAGTTCAGAAAAAAGAAAAAAGATTGCATTGCAATTTTTCGTATAGAATTACGTATGACCTTCAGCTCACCTTTACCTTTTCGTTATTTTACAGTCATCTGCAGAGATGATTATTTTCCACTTTTAGCGTAATTAAAATAACTTCAAGTTACATCAATCTTATACTGCCCATTACAGTTTCCTTATTATACATAAAAAAATACATTTTGTAGATATTTCAGCTTTTATTTTTGATATGCAAATAAACTCATCATAGATACCAGGATTGAAATTTTATAATGACGCTAGACAGAAGTTTGGTCTACAGAAGAATCATCATTGACGCTAAAAAAAAAAATGTTGAAAAGGCCAAATAAAGTACGAAGTTGATGGACTAAAAATTCCTTACTGTTTTTCCAAATACAGCTACGGTAATCTTTTCCTGTGGTAAAAAAGCCTTTATATTTCAAAAATTCTCTGTGCCAGCCCTTTTATTTTAAAACTGGTTTATATTATTGACGAGTCCGAGACATATTAAAAATGATTACTGAACATAACCTATCTTCCTATTTTATTATGAATGATTGCCTGTTAGAATATTAACTGTGTTTAGAAGTTAACATTACTGCTTTTCAGATTCGTACTAGAAAAGAGGTAAAATTATATCACGCTTTGTAGTGGTGGTGTGCTTTGCAATTGTATATTTTATAAATGGCGGAAGGTTTAATAAAAATAGCTATGAAAATAAGGAATATTTATCAATAGAGGAAGCTACCTTGTATCAAAAGGGATTATCTCAGAATGGATGGGTTTGACCTTAACATTTCGTGGAATTTATATATTTAAATATGTGTGGCAGTGCCTTCTAATTGGCCTATTCAGAATCTAAAGGACTATGGGAAATCTCATTATTTTTACATCAAAATGAAAAAAATATTACGTCATTGGTCGCATTTCCATTGGTTTAAAACTGTTGAAACCAAATCACAACTTTTTGGTGTACGTTTTTGAAAATGTTTCCCAGAATGCATTAGATTCTGAATACACAAATTATACCTTAAAAGGAAAAAGTCTTTTAAATTGAGGCTGAGGAATCCTACAATGGGATTTCCCTCAGGTTGTCTCAGTATGGCAGGAAAAAAATCGTAAAAAGTTAACTTTTCCCTTTTGAGATAGTCCCTACTTAGTTTTAGGTTCATCAGGTAAATAACCAATTTGTTTTAGACAAGTACTGAGATTGGCTGTCTTCTGAAGAGTAATAGAATCAAGAGTAGCCATGTGTTTTTAGTCTGCACTGTCTTGCTTGTGTAAAATCATTCTTCTTGCTGTAGTTTCATGATTTTCATGAGATTACACAGTTACTGATTGAAGTATATGGCTTAATTTTTCGAGTGGAAAATAATCTTTTTTTTAGCTGCATGATTAAAAACAAGATGTCCAGAACAAACTATTGAATTGTTATTTTGCTTTCTTGCTTGCTTCACATCTAAAAAATTAAACATAAACATTTTTGTGTTACCTGTCTTTCTTAAGCTTGTAACTCAACTATTATGGCTTTAAGACTATTAGTTATTTCATTATGGATGGTCCATCATATATTGATATAACTATGAATTTACTAAAAAAAAAAGTATTTGTGTATGCATGTTTATTTACCACTATTTTATACACAATTGTGAACATGTACTGATGTAGCTCTCTAACCTTTGTCTTTTGTATGTTTTCAATAGCTTTATATATGTTGCCAAAAAAATAAAGTTTAAACCTAAAATTCTGTGCTTTTCCATTTGCATTGAATCTATTATAAAGAATACTGCTCAATTACATAACTGTATTGAATGATAGAATGTTATATTGTTGTATGATTTGTTCTCTGTTTTCTGTTTTCATCCTTATAAAACTTGATAACTAATATGAAAAAATCTGTCTGAGTGGAATGATTAATGACAACCATAGCATGAAGTTTATTAAAATACTTTAACTAAAACTATTCTATTTAACAAAATTCTTGATGAATGATTTTGCTGATTTCTCTTTTGTCAATATATAAAACAATGTTGAGATTGATGTATAGTAAAATTGCATGAATATACATGTAGTAGCAATATTATAAATCATTATTATTGATATTTCTAACAAGCAAATTACTTCCCTTTGTAGATTGAAGCTGCATACCACAAAGCTGATTTCCAGAACGATGATGGACAATGGTCACAAGGACTTATCTCAGCAGTAAGTTACAGTTTTATGCCCCTGCCGTAGTGAGGGGTCATTACGTATGTACTTCTCAAAATTGGTTTCCATTCTTTAACTTGAGTTTGTCTCCACCAAATGTTATAAAACTTGTACACAATGCTTATATCCGCAAAACACAGATCAAGTTTGAATTTTGGTGGCGTCACTTTATCTGTTCTAGAGTTATGCCCTTAATAAATGAAAAAAATGCAAAAACTTTAGTTTCCATTCTACTAACTTATGTTTGCCTCAACCAAATGTTATGAAACTATTACACAACGCATATTATCACAAAATACAGATCTACTTTGAATAAAAAAAATTACGGTATATATATAATTTATAAATGATAATGTGATAATCTGTGGCTTTTAAGAATATTTTTTTTATCAACAAACACTACCATCTATTTTTTATTCCAATTATTTACATTTTTTTGGAAGGTTTTTTTTCTACATTTTATTGAAAAACCTTAAAATTAATTTAATTTGAGTTTTGTATTGGAAGTTGCCCTTGTACATTAGGTTTCAGTTATGACCTTACACTTAGCCTCAAAGTTTTGTTTTATGTTTTTTCTGCCTTCTTAGATATTCTAAAGTCTGTTATGAGTGGCAAAAATTCAATGTTTTTATATGGTAGCTAATGAGCGTCACAATGTGTAAACTTTGAAGAATGTTTTACATGAACCAAAAGATGTATTACTCAAAATATAATTCGCATATACTGTAGATTCATTAATATTTGTTGAATGTTAATTTTCTTGAATTTCGTGGGAACAGGGGAACCTTGAATTTTAATGATCAACTAAATACAAGATTTGATAAAGGAAAGTATCCAGAATTTGCCAAAACCCTGAATTTAAATATCCACGAATGTGCCTCAATCCACGAATATTGGTACCCACGAAAATAAATGAATCCACAGTATACATCGTATAAAACATATGATAAATGTTAATCAAATTTCAACGTGTATTCGTAGGCTAGAATGGTAGCAGGAGCCACACACAGTTTATGTGAGTCAGCCAACGCTATGGTACAAGGTAACGCTACAGAGGAGAAACTCATTGCATCAGCTAAAGAGGTCGCAGGGTCTACAGCAGCATTATTGGTGGCCTGTAAGGTCAAGGCTGATCCAGGGTCAATGGCCATGCAGAGGTTACAGGTTGGTATTGTCATGTTGTTATCTACTTTGAGCAATATCCTTACATTACTGACTGCATACTGTAAATTCAGAAATTATTGCGAGATTTTTATTATTGTGAATAATGCGACAGAGTTGTTAACGCAATAATTAAAACTCGCATTTTGTATTATTTAAACTGAATTAAGCATGACTTTTCTCAAAATCGTACAAAATAAAATCACACCTAAGTTAAAAATGAAAAAAATGCAATAATAAATGCACGCAATAATTTCTGAATTTACAGTAATAATTTTTTCAGAATCAGTCAACAATTTTAATTTAAACAGTATATTGATTTTACCGTAGACTTTATAATTGCGATAATTGCTGTTGACAATATATATGAAAAAATGAAAGCAAGGAACCGTCACATTCTGCATTTACTAAGGAAGCCCAATGCACGCAATATTATCAGGACGTCCCTTATTTTTTCTATCTTACTTTTTCCCGATTTTAGTCTGCTGGTAATGCAGTAAAGAGAGCCACTGATGCTTTAGTGAAGGCTGCACAACAAGCCAAAGGATTCTCTGAGGAACAGGAAGATGTTAACATAGACGCTACCAGGGTCGGAGGAATAAGACAGGTAAGGACATGTTATAATCCAAGGTTAAAGGGGGCTGTTCTGATTGTTATTGTTGGGGGTACACATGTTTTAGAGCTTTTGTTATATATATCCATACTTAGGTTAAGGGGACTGGTCTGATTAGAATGTTATCGTTTGAGTTTTATGTTTCTTAGAGATTTTGTTATATATCCATATTATTTGCAAATTATTTGTCTTGCTGCTTCAGAATTGATTGGGTATAATGAGATGGAAATTTGATTTTTTGCATGTAGTTTGAATTATTTATTTTCATTTGTGAATGATTTATTTTCATTTGTGATTATTTATTTTCATTTGATCTGATCAAGATTTGTATCCCCTGGTAGATATTAATGTTCCACCTTTTTAAAACCTTTCAAGATATCATTGGCCTGGGTCAAACAAGTTTTAAGAGGTCACATAGAAAAGTATGTCCCTCAATAATTTTACAGAAGTGTTGGTAAGCTGAATAATTTAATAAGATATGAGGTACAACACATTTAGAAAACAATCACCTTGAGTATATTTGACCTATTAATGGACCCACATATATTTCCACATTAATAGTCCCACCTGGGAAACTTTATTATTGGACCCATCATGACCTCAGAATTTCTTTTTAGGAGAACTTATCACAAGGAAGTTATTAAAGCCAAATATACAACTTTAAGTTAATGTCCAAAAAGTGTTTCAAAAAGAATTTTAAACTGTCAGTTTTTGAATTTTGTTCATTTAGTAAACTGTGTTCAAATATTAAATAACCCCCCTTTTAATTCAAACCAAGCAGAATCTGACTTTGTCTGCAACTCTAGGTTCAAATTGTTGTGACAGAAATATATATTCTCATCATGCTTTGCATGTAATATTTGCCACTGGATGTTAAACACCAATTCATCCTAATGATGTAGGTGTTATGGATTGCATCCCTTATAGGAATTGGTGAAAGATTTAACTTAGTTGTGTCAATATAAATACCAGTGAAAGATATTACTAAGTTGTAAAACTTGTGTCTCATCAGTTTATTCACTGTGGATTCATTATTTCGTTGGATACCAATTTTCTAGGGTTATGTGGATAGATGTGAACCATGAATTTAAATGTTCAACAAATTACAAATTTGTAAAAGGCTTTATATGCAGAGGTTGGCAAACCACGTAATCAAACATTCACTAAAATGCAAGTTTTTCCTTAATCCAC
This sequence comes from Mytilus edulis, assembly GCA_019925275.1. Classification (NCBI taxonomy): domain Eukaryota; kingdom Metazoa; phylum Mollusca; class Bivalvia; order Mytilida; family Mytilidae; genus Mytilus; species Mytilus edulis. The sequence continues at coordinate 77,403,537 of CM034354.1, read as the reverse complement.
AAAAAATGATACCCATGAATATAAATGAATCCACAGTAATTTATAAACATTGAATTATGTTTAAATAAGTTGAACTCCTCAAATAAGTTAGGGAAATAGAATAAATTTATAGGATTGAAACTTACGAATTATGTCTAAATTGACAATTTATTTAAAGGAATTACAAGCTCATGAAGACATGTTAATCATGGAACGGAAACTACAGGAAGCACGAGAGAAACTGGCTAAAATAAGAAAAGCCAAATATACAAAAGAGTGTAAGATGGCATTGCTTTGTAACTTAAACAGAATGCAGCTATATTCCTCACTGTTTTTAGGGATAATAATAACTATTAATAATTCTGTAATAATCTATTCATTCATTCTGTGACCCAACCTTGGAGTTAATCTTTTCATTCATTCACCAAACTTATGCATTAGTCTTTTCATTCATTTAAACATTTCATTTTCACTAGACTGATCACTTCAATACCTTACTCATATCTGAATTTTCCTTTAACTGATTATTTGTAAAAGTTCATTTTTACAATTTTAAAGGTCAAACCAATTCCTTTAGGTTTCATTTTCATATTGTTATTGTCTTTGATTCTAATAATCAGAAACTGTTAAATTTACACAGTGGATATCATTGGTTAAATGTGAACATGTGGGAATGGTATATATTTAATATTAGGTTAGTGGGCGTGGATTAAACTGTTAGGAGTAGAGTTACATTCCTTTAAAAAAAAATACCTGGTGTTGTTCCCATATAAACAAACATTGTAAATAAACATAATTAAAATTTTCCCAGGTTTTAGACGAAAACATTTCATAGAGAGGCTGACTTTCAATCATTGAATACTATACCAACAACTGAAAAAAGAATTTATAAAATGGAATTTGCTGACCCGTATATATCATATTAAGTCATTAGCACCCTGTAACTAATAATATTGTCCAGAGTATAGTTTTATATTGTACAAGCTTCCAAGTGCAAAATATATTCTATGGGGATAATATTCTGAAATATTCATTCATCCAATATTGGATAATCCTTTTTATTGTGTAGAAAAGCTTGAAAAACTTGCTTTAAACATATTTTTCACTGATGAGGTCCATTATTTAAAGTTAGATTAGCACTAACGCAAAAATCCTAGAATATTACACGCTAGCTTACCGTCACGTGTTAAATATTGCTTATTGCTTTGGTAAAAGGAGTGCAACGGGCTTAAAAACAACTGTAATCTGTTCATTTAGTCAGTAATAGTTTAACTACATTAATTAAATTTCAGTCAAATGGATCGACAAGGCTTTCCATAGATTTAGATTTTTCTAAAAGCTTTTCTTTAGGTGCTTAAAACATGAAAATAATGCTGTGAAAACTTATTGTGTTTTTAGTATCTATGTTTAACAATGTTTCTAATAATTTTTTTGTAAATGAACAGGGTAGAATAAGCACATACTTTTTATGGTTTTTAACCAGATTTTTTAAGTAAAAAATTTAAAAAAAAAAAAAAATAATTCCTCAGCAATGTTAATGTTCATTCTTTATTTGTCTTTGTATAAAAACAGGGCTATACAAACAGAACTTAATTAATATGGTTTTTTTTTTGAAGGGTTAGTTATATTAGAGAGGGAAAATGTTATCTGACGGTTATATTTATGACATCTCAATTCTTCCTATCAAATGTTTCAACAAAAACATGTCTTTAAAATATTTTAGGAATATGCATGTACTATCTATTTTAACAACATATGCATTGAAATAATATACTTTGAAAAAATCTGTTAAATTGAACTGTTCTTGAGGAGTATATTTAAACAATATATATATAGAGTTATATAAAGGTTCAACAAATGGTTGTAAGTATATTATGGAAATTATGAGTTTATGTATTTTGCTAATTTGTACAACTGGTGTTTACATTATATTCTTAAAACTGCATCCCTTAGATAATTTAAAAAAAGAAAACATCCCTTAGATAATTTAAAAAAAAGAAAATTCTGAGAATATATGCATTGAATACTTATAGCAAACAACAATTGGGTAGGGGTGTGTGTGTATATCTGAAAGATTTTTTTCTTCAGTGAGCTGTATGTTATACTCTATTTATTTGTGGTTCCCTCATCTGAAGGTGGTACCTAACACTACAGGGAGATAACTCTGTAAAATCAGCTTAATGTTTTAATCACATTCTATTGTAAAGGGAATATTGAGCTTCTCAATGATCAAAATTAGTGTTTGTCAAACTGCTATATATCCAATGAAATTTTTCCGTGAAAGTGATTGTTTCAAGTTTTTTAAAATTTTGATTTTTTTTTTCAAAGGGTCTAAAGTAAACATTTTGTCAAAGTTTTATGAAAATTAAAAGAGTCAAATTAATTTTAGTCAGTGTTGGGTACCTCCTTAAGGACTAAGTAAACTTCCATTGTTTATACCCCAAAATGAGAAAAATTCACATCATTAATTGAAATTTCATTTTTTATGCCATGTATAACCAGTCACAACATTTTGGCGTCAGCTTTTGATGATATTACCCAGAATGCATTAGGTCTACAACAGTGAGTTGTAATTCTGGTTGATTTAAGTCCTATACAGAAAACCTGGAGTAGGGAGAGGACATCACTAATGTTGATATAACTTCTGTCCAGTCCCTATTGCTACTTTTACAAATAAGATATGCTTAAACAAAGAAAAACTGGAAAAGTGTAGAATAACAATTGAAGTTAAGTGGAATAGTCACAGATAACAATATAGTTTCATAATTTTTGTGTATACATGTACTTCCCTGGGTTATACAAGGTAAATTATATTAAGGTGATTTTCAATAAATGTATTTCAAGTCTTAAAATAAAATAAAAGATACATAGTTTCACAATTTTCAATTCTCCATTCCAGGAATTGCAAGCACAGGAAGAAATCTTAAAGAGAGAAAAAGAACTTGAAAGAGCCAGACTGAAGCTGGCAGAAATTAGAAAAGCTCGCTACAAACCAGACGATTATGATTCATCATCATCTAATTTTTGAAAGACTAAACCGTAATATCTGTGTGTTCAGTGTCTAATCAAGAGTGATTGTTATTATTTTTGCAAGTGCATGTACAGTCAAACCTGTATACAAGGGTAACCCTATAGAACAGTGAAATTGACTAAATGAGAGATTTTACCTCTGTTATCCTTTTGGTGGACCTTTATAATTGAGGTCCAAAATGTACACATCTTACTAAAGTGGGTTCAGACAAGTTTTCACGTAATAGATGTGACCTTTAGAGCAGGCTTGACTGTATTTTAATTGTAAAAGAAGAAAGATTTTTTATAGATATTTGTAAATATACGGAAAAGAAGTGCCATGTTATGATTTGAAGTTTTTTTCCATGTTGTAGTGGATGTGGTCCCAAGGTGAAAGTTCATGCTCACAATTTTACATATCAGAAATCATGAGTGAGGTCATCATAAGGAAATTCATTATTAACTGGGAGAATGATTTCAAAAGTGGGCGTTGTTCATGTTCACTTTTGTTTTACTAAATAATACAAATGTTAAATGATTAATTTTTAAATGGTGCAAAAATATGCACACACAAAATAAAATAATACAAATGTTAAATAATTTTTTAAATGGTGCAAAATTATGCACACACAAACTAAAACAAAACAAATGTTAAATATTTTTTTAAATGATGCAAAAATATGCACACACAGTCTGTGAATGAATTACAATCAAACTGTAATAAACAAAATGCCTTGGACCTGAGGCTGTGAAAAGAATAAAATATTTGCATAGATCTATCTATGATGAGTTTATTATTTGCAATTTAAGAATACTTATAAATACTCCTTCGTAGTATAGATCATTTCTAAATGTACAAACCATTAGGTATGTAGTAATAAGATTATGTATGCATTTTTGCATTTTTCCTAAAATATCTTATTTTGTAAAACTTGTATTTTTTGTAATTCATACAAGTATGATTTTTATCTTGCATCTTAATTTATTTACTTGTTTCTACAGCCTGCCTGTATTGTAATGTTAAATATCGACATAAGTGCTAAAAATACAGCATGTTTAATGTTTCGGAAACACATAGTAATAATATCCCGTCTGTTTACTTGTTGAGTGGCACATATATATATGTTGTATTATTATCGGAGAGTTTTTTTGGAGTAAATTTAAGGATATATTTTAGTCTTTTTATACATGTTTATACACATTTTATTTGTGATACAAGCTTATTTACACTTTGAACCAATCTCTTTCTGTATGTCTTAATTGACAATTTTACGTGTTGACTTTTTCATAAGTAAAAGATACACAAGTTTTACCTTTTCAGTGTGGCATAAAAAGCTTAACAATTACAGTCTGTTTTTCAAAGAAATGATTGTTTTGTGATATTGGTTTTTATTGAACTACACAGAAATGTTTCAGAGACTTAAGTTTGAAAATAGGGCTTACTTCACTGTGTCTTAAAAAGAAGAACAAAACCAAAGTTGCTCAATAATTCATTGCAGTTGTGATTTCAGTGAGAAATAGCATATTCAGGTAATTGCTGATGCCAGTATCAAACAAGTATTTTCTTTAGCCTGGCCTAATCGGGTAATTACTTACACCAGTCCTATGCGATCAGGTGAAATTAAGTACCTTCTTAAGGTGTGTATAGTACACATTTTGATAAGTGTACTGTCAGTACTCCGGATTCATATAAACAAGATAATAATGACGTTCTATGCTAAAGTTTTAAAAGACTAATTGATATTTTGGAGAACCAAGTTATGTTTATAAAAACCAAGTTTATTGATATATAAGTCTTCCTATAAGCCATATACAGTTGAATTTTCTAATGCAATAAAACCTAACCACATTTTACATAGCTATATTAATAGTCAATTGAAAATTAAATAGAAGGTTATATTTTATATTTACTATGCAAATTTGACTACCAAAGATTTTTCATTTTTCAATATTTTATTTCTCCTTGATAATTATGTGATGTTTAGACGTCCAGCAGGTGTTTTCCTGAAATATTTTCAATAAAGTGTTGATAGAATTTTATTGGACAAAAAACAACAATAGTTATTTTATAATATACAACAAATGATGCACATATGTGCCATTAGCTTCTGGTAGATGTAAACTGAAAATTTCTAATTATGTTATCTTTGCCTTTCCATATTTTATTGTTGTATTATATGTAATGTGATAATGATATAAAAATCATATATAAATAATTATGTTAATATTGTAGAGCATATTAAAGAATGAATAAGTATTTAATTTGTATGTATGTCACCTAGTTTTAATCCCATAAAAGCATAAAAACATACAATTTAGTAAAGGAGTGTTGAAAATGTTAACCAATTTCAACAGCAGTCATGAAAATTTCAAACATTGGACAATTATCAGATCATTTCACAGAATATAGGCTGTATTTTTAAACACATTTGCTCGATTTATGAAAATAGGGATAGAAAATATTGAAAAAACAAACAATTTTCTAGATAAAAACCTATACATAATGGCCCAAGTCAAATATGGGACGCAATTATTAAAGTGCTCATTATATTCAGTGTCCTTGAAATTCATTCAATTTGGTGAATTTAAGACGAATAAAATTTTATAGAAAGCATGTTTTCCATTTTAATCAATGTATACTCTTCATTTGATGTATTCTGTTGTAGGTAATTTATTATTAGATATATTGCTTTGCAAATTTATCACTAAGTGGCCTTTATAAAGTTTTTAGATTTTTATAAATCTGTTAGCATTCTTTTTCTCATAGAAACTGTATACTATTGTATTCTGACTATGGTATTAGGAAGTGAAGTTTTATAATTGGACATACCCCATGGTTTATTCTCATGGTATGTAAAATAAAGAAAGTTCATTATTGAAAGGGGATTTCAGCAGTATAGGCCATTATTCCCTCATTGATTTGAAGGGAAAGTTGTTATGGCTGAAAAAGTTAAATATATTTTATTAAAAGGAAATAGGAGAATAAAATATATGGAATTAAAAATAATAATATTTTATCTCACAAAGAAATATATAATTTGAACAATTTGAAATTGTTGGGATAATTTATTAACTGCGGTAGTGGGGAGCTTGCTCGAATTTAAATACAACATATTGTTATATAAGTGTATTGAGTGTAAAGAATATATCCAGTGCTTCTACATAAAATACTAGTCCATTATTGATAGAATTTTGTATATATTAGCTCTGTTGCTTAGCAACATAATATATTGAAAGATATGTTATTTACATACATTTGCACTTTTTGTTTTATAATTTATATACTGTACCCTGTGGCAGATGATGTCATTAGAAGATCAGACAAAATGTCAGTTAGAATGTTGACAATTATAAATTAAAAAGAAATCCACTTCATTTTAGTTCAACATTAGATTAGGATCAATTTTACTAGATTTTCATCAGTTTAAACACCTTTTGAAGTTAATCCTTAAACAGAGATTCTAATAAGAGGAAATTCAGATTATACCCTTTGTTCTTTCAGCTAGTTGTAGATTATGTTAAGGGCTATTCCAAAACTAGTAGTAGGAAGAGGGTAGGTGTTGAAAGACAACTAATATTAATAATGTTGGGATTTGATGCACGTTTTCACACAATCATGTTTTTAATTCCTAATTTGAAAATAGTGTAACTTAATAATTTAAAAATTGTAAATACTGCATCAGACTAAGGGAAAGCTTCATTGTAATTTCTTGTTTTTGTTTGTTTTTAATGACATCTCTGCCTAACTAATTTGCATATCATTAAGAAATAAAGCTTGTTTGTATTATAAATGTTGACAATAATAAATGAATTAATATTTGTACTTTGCTTTGGTATGTTTTGTTTATTTCAACCTTAGGTGTCACAACATCTTACAGCCTTTGTTATGATTTATTCTAACCATATCAAGAAAGAGGGACGAAATATACCAAAGAGACAGTCAAACTCATAAATCTAAAACAAACATACAACGCCATGGCTAAAAATAAAATTGACAAACAGACAAATAATAGTACACATGACACAACAGAGAAAACTAAAGAATAAACAACACGAACCCCACCAAAAACTAGGGGTGATCTCGATGCTCAAAAAGGGTAAGCAGATCCTGCTCCACATGTGGCACCCGTCGTGTTGCTTATGTGATAAAAAAAACTGGTAAATAGTCAGTTTGGTAGTTTACATTCATGAACGGGAAGGGGATTGAAGTTACGATGAAAGGAACACATCCCATATCATTTGTGAAACGGTTATTCCATAACGGTCAACCAACTCGTAATGGTGTCCGTAAAATGTGTCACCAATCTTACAGCCTCCCTCACATTTTATTCTAACCTTATCAATTTAGCGTGTTACAGTAAAAGAAAACATATTTCGTACATGCTTCACATTGTGTAATGGATTCGGTTTCAATTTTACTTCTAATACAATTGTCAATACATATAAAAAAAATGTCTTGATAAAATGACCGATTTGAGGTAACATAATAAACAAATGAAAAGAAAGTTGTCAAACTTACAGTTCAAGGAATAAAGGTAAAATCTGAATGAACATTCAAAAGTGGTAAAATTTATTAAAAAATTGTTGCAATTTTCAAATAAAGCAGTGGTTGGTTCAAGTTTACTACCAATACAATTGTCAATACATATGATAAAATTACCATGATCAAGTGACCGATTTAAGGTAACGTCAAATACTATTTTAACAAAATATCGCCTAATTAACATTAGATGTGGGAAAGTTATCAATTTTCCAATGGCAGGTTTAGTGTACATAATATACAACTATCTTTAAAATATAGTCTATTTAAGGTTAAGACACATGCCTTTAATTTAACAAGGTTGATCATGAATGCAGTCTGCCGTTTAACAAAATAAAGTATAAATAGGTTTCACTTAACAAATGTATATTACTATAGTCAAAGGAATGCTTTTTCGTGTGTTATTTGAAAAAATGTAGCATTAATTATGACATATTTGATAAAAATTTGCATTATGATTGCAAATGAAGCAACCATTCACAAGTGACCACATAACGTAGGTGTTAATAACTCAAGACAACCACGGGACATTCAACAATGGACAAAACTCATATCCTATAGCAAGTAATGAAATGCTCTGACTTGACAAAGTGTAAAAAAAAATTGCAAAAATAAACCAAAACGACACCACATTCCGAATGAATGCGGAGGGAATAAACTTCATTCCTCCCCTAACCTGGGAAAGTAGAGTTACAGGTCATCATAGGAAGAAACTGTAAACATAAGTTGCAAATGGTGAAGTTGAAATCATCCCTTCGTAAATTTTATGGACGCCATCACGAGTTGGTTGACCGTTATGGAATAACCGTTTCACAAATGATTTCGGATATGTTCCTTGCGTCGTAACTACAATCCCCTTCCCTTTCATGAATTTGAACTACCGAATTAGACTATTTACCGGATTTGTAATCACATAATCAACACGACGAGTGCCGCATGTGGAGCAGGATCTGCTTACCCTTCCGGAGCACCTGAGATCACCCTAGTTTTTGGTGGGGTTCGTTTTGTTTATTCTTTAGTTTTCTATGTTGTGTCATGTGTACTATTGTTTTTCTGTTTGTCTTTTTCATTTTTAGCCATGGCGTTGTCAGTTTGTTTTAGATTTATGAGTTTGACTGTCCCTTTGGTATCTTTCGTCCCTCTTTTGCAATATTCTTACCTAAAAGATCGTTATGAGACAAAAAACAGCTAGCATAAAAACAAAGGACACCAAGGACTAAAATGAGAGTATTCGAAAACCTGATACACATATTGAATAAATCCCATTTTAGCAGACTTTTATTTGGGTATGAATATCATTCAAACATATCAGCTGTACTAGACTGATAACATACAATCATTTCTGTATTTTCTGACCTTCTGTAAATTAGTTTGATTTCATAGGTTTAAATTTTTGAGGATCCAACACAATTATATTTTCGTTGATATGTGATATTTATTAAAGTCTGTTAAAGCATATGGAAAATTTAAACTTCGTTACAGATTTAAATTCGAGTTAACCTATATACAGACAAAGAATGAAAATGGACTGTTCACAAATAGTAAAGAATCCTAAGTATTTGCATAGGAATATAAGAGACAGTAGTCTGAAATATTCACGAATCAAATTTATCGTCAATTTGTGCATTTTCTTTGACATTAAAGATCAGTTCAGAAGTGTTGCGTACTCATGTCCATCTGCGACGATCTATCAATAAACGGTGCGTAAATTCATTCATACAACAGAACAACTGCTAGTATCGAAACGTTTTGTAGTCGTTTTGCCAACTAATTTATTCTATTTCACATTCTCAACAACCAAAATAGATATATTTTCAAGTCAAATTGCCGAGAATAAGAGTAACAGCATTTTCTGTCTTGATACATACTTCATCAGCTCGAATAACGGCTCGTCATAGTGGGCTCGTCTTGTATTACTGCTGTAAAAGTCAGTATCAAAAACAAAAATGCCATTATTCTATAAGTATATTGTGGTAGATTGGATTGAAAAAAAAGCATTAATTATGACATATTTGATAAAAATTACACATGAAAATAATAACAAGGAAATTTGGGTGACATTTTAAAGATGAAATGATGACATTGGGTTTTAGTGTCCAGTTATCTGGGTGATAATGCTGACTTCATGGACCTATGCAGTGATGGATCTGCTGTTGTTATTTTCCCCTTTCTTACTTGCTCCGACCTGGTGGTTGAGTGTGAATGGCCTCTGGATCTGGCATGGTTATGGAGATGTATGTTGTGATGGACATCGATGTCAAAACACTTTGAAGAATCCTATTCTACAACACTTATTTCTTAGTTTGGATTGCGTATAGAAGTATCAGGGATAGTATGAGTTCTTCGAGAATCATGGGCTAGTGACAATCACCGTCCTAAAATTGGCTTCCTCTTGTTCTTTAGATATAAGTCTTGTATTACAACGCCAGTTTCCGGTGCATGTCAAAACACGGAGGGAAATAAAACAGTCCATTATTATTTCTGTTTGATTAAAAGTTTATGCTTATTTGAAACATATATAGATTTAAAATAAATCTTCCATCTAATTCAAGATATCATTTTAGGAAAGAGGAAGGATATCATATTTTATGGAAGTGATTTTAAAAACATCAAACAGAAGCTTTTAAAAAAATAGTTTTGACTTCAGGGTTACATAACTTTTTTTATTCTGAGTGGCATGACCCACTTTTGCCGCTCGATTAAATGACAATTTTACACTAGTACATAACATACTATGAACAGAATTTTTTCCGGATCAGCTGTTATGCATACAAGCCTATGGAGCAGTCAATTACAAGATTCCAATCTTTACGATACCTTGATCAGATTGTTAATTTCACAGAAAAGAAATTGTAACCCGTATACTGTATTACGCTATCATTAGGAAGACACTCTTAGCTAAAATGTCATTGTAGTAAAATAGGCCGTTTGAGATAGTGTTATCAAAATATCAACAACTTGATTTAGATTGAATTTAAACAGTTAAATATCTATCTCGTCAAACTTTGTACTAAATGATAAATGTGTTATAAATAGGTTGTCTGTATTCTTATCATTTCAATGAGAGCCACGATGGGTTTTTCATGGGTATTTGTAGTAATGTATTTGTTCCTTGCTAGTGATGGATTTTTATTGGATGACAGAACTAGTCCAGCGACTACATCTGGACAATTGCTTTCTGATCAACATTACAATTTCCTTATCAATCTAGTTATGAACGAACGACAAACACGTGCAAAGCTAGAACAGCATTTTGTTCGTTTAGAACAAGATTTGATGGCAACCCAAAAAGGAGTTACAGATATATACCACTCAAGCTCGAACAATAACGCTACACTAGAACAACAAACGAAGAATTGGAATGCGCTATATGCAAAATACAATGATCTAGAAAACGACAACAATTTGATAAAATCGAAATTGGATTCGGTTCTTATGAAACATTCAAACTTAGAAAATTACACCAAAGTTTTGGAACAGAAAGTTGCATCTCTTCAACAACTGAAGGGTGTAAAAGATTTACAAACGGTCATGAATGTGCACAATGAGACAAAAGTATTAAGAGAAGAATTGAAAACCACAAATAATTCACTTAATTCCGTTAGAAATGAAGCCGAGGCAAGAAAACAAGATTTTGTTGCCCTTTTGAATAAAGCCGAGTCAACCGAACGCAAACTCGAATTTTCAGTTAAAGAGATATACAACAATATACACAATGTCAGCGAAACTCTTCAGTTTACCCAAAATCAGACAACACTGGAAATAAAACAGATGCAAAGAGAAATGCAGAATTACATGTTGAATCAAAACCAAACATTTATTCAGCTTAAAGAAAATTTGACTGCTGTAGAGGGAATTCAAAACCTGTCTGTTGAAAAGCTAAACTTGGAAATCCATACCATGTCAAATCGAGGTAAGCAAGTGTGTCATCTTGGATTCTCATAAATTCTATGTATAACTTTTGGACTAGTTTGATTTCTGTGATTTATTCTTACATACTTTTGATTTTTTAACCCTGTCTGCGCTCATTGCCTATGTAAAATTTAAAATTGTTTATAATCCAGGTACTTTGGATAACTATTGTATGCACATTGAACGACAAATTTATGTGACGTATACAATTTTTCTGACGTCAGACACTCAAATCAATCCATGTGTTCGTAGATAGTAGATGTTGTTGTGTCCTGTTAAATTGTTATACGATGATGACTGATGTTCCCATATTTTGACTATTTTATTGATTGTGACTGTTTATTTAACGCATCATGTAAATGTAACGGAATTTGATGAGACTGTTATTAAAGTGAGAGGGTTAGCGCTATAGAACCAGGTTTAATCCACCATTTTCTACATTTGAAAATGCCTGTACCAAGTCAGGAATATGACAGTTCTTGTCCATTCGTTTTTGATGCGTTTTGTTTTTTGATTTTGCCATGTGATTATGGACTTTCCAAATTGATTTTCCTCTGAGTTCAGTATTTTTGTGATTTTACTTTTTTTTTTATCCTATCTTGTTCATTTTGTTATAAATAAATTTTGTGTATTTACTGTCTTCTGATTGGTTAAAATTATTAGTTTTATTTTCAATGTTGTCAATTTTGATGGCGACACGCCCACTCTGACGTTGTGTATTCATACGCCAACATGTGTGTACGTTGTTATTGTCAAGATAAATAATATAAAAAGTTTTTTTAGCCTTATTTTTGATAGAAATTTATTTATAATGAATAACAATAATTTATTTTGATTTTATTGAACCATAAAACTAATTTTTGACTCTTCACATTTTACATAATCCGCTTCGCGGATTATTCAATGTGAAGAGTCAAAAAATAGTTTTATGGTTCAATAAATTCAAAATAAATAATAGCCATTCATTAAGTAAATACTCAGAGTAAAAACAGTTTGCTGATTCTTTAAAAACATAATAAGTATACTACTGACACTTTAAAGAAATGCATGTAATATCAAAATATAACTTAAAAAATTAATCTGCACATAATAACATTTTAATCTAATTTCATAATTCAATACTTGATATAAATGATTAAATATCATATCACCAATTTGATATCCCCATACTTTTATCAAATTTTTCAATGTTTCTATCTCTTAACAAATTTACGTTAATGTGAATCATTCGAGAACAAAGTATAATCTGCATTTTTACAAATTCACTCTTACAAATTTTGACTTGGATGGAGAGTTGTCTCATTAGAACTCATACCACATCTTCTTATATCTATTGAAAATTAAAAACATTTCTTCATACTTATTCAAGTATTGTAGAGCAGTTTTACCTTTCAAATAGTCACCTTATTCTTATAAATAGCTCTTCTGAAAATCCAAACCAAATTTTTTTAATGCAATAATTGCCCTTAAAATGAATGTTAATTCATTTACATGTAAATTTGGGTTCAACCATATTTCTCAGTCAGCTAAGAGTTTCATCCATGTTAACTCATTTCCTATTTAAAGTTAACAACATCATCAATATCCTAATAGGCTAATAATACATTTGATTAAATCCGATGCATAATAATAATAATAACAACAATTATAGTATATAATAATAATAATATAAAAATAATAATAATAATAATAATAATAATAATAATAATAATAATAATAATAATAATAATAAATATTTTATAATAAAAATAAAAATATTATTATTATTATTATTATTATTATTTTATTATTATTATTATTATTATTATTATTATTATTATTATTATTATTATTATTATTATTATTATTATTATTATTATTGTATAGCAATATAATATTTCCCACAGAAAGTAACCAAAAGTTAGCGTGCAATAAATTCCATTATTGCACTAGTGCAATAAATCTTCAAAATTCATGACGTCATCAACGACAAAAACTCAGTTCAAACCAATATTTACTTTCAAATATTATATTGCTATACAATAAAAGGGTTATTGCATGAATATTGGGGAATATTGTCCCTCGTAGAACAAGCTCGTGCAATATAAAATTCTAATGAACAATATTCCCCAATATTCATGCAATAACCCTATATTATTATTATTATTATTATTATTATTATTATTATTATTATTATTATTATTATTATTATTATTATTTTTTTTTTTTTTTGTAGCTGCATTTACTGTATGCGCAACTGGTAAAACATATTCTAAGGGAAGTGTTATTCTTTTTCCCGATGTGAGGACAAAATATGGTGTCAGCAATTCAGCCTTGTCTTCTTTTGGAAGTTCCGGATCGTTCAGATGTGAAAAGGCTGGTCTCTATCTTATATCGGGATTTGTTATGACAAACACTAAAATTCTCGCACGTCTTGGTTTTTACAAGAATAATGCCAGAATTGCTTACCTTTATATTTCAGTTAATGATGGTACCGGTTATCAAACAAGTTCAGTTTTGCTTCTACAACATTTAGATGTGCATGACACTGTCTATGTAAATCCTGAATATGATATATTCGTTTATGGAGGTTCTTATTCATGTATTTCTTTCCTCCAGCTTACTAATTAATAAAATTATAAGTAGCTAATACACGAAATTGCACTTAATAAATATAGCAAATAATTCTTAAATCATATCTTTGTTTTAAATAAACTTTTAGACATAATTACATTTTCAATATCATACAAAAAAAAATTGTATGGAATCAGATCGTGTTCTATTACTGGTGGAATATTTCACGCGATTTTTGTGAGTGTAAACTGCATTGTATTATTATAGAAATGTGAAATTAAATATCTACACTTAGTGTTTAGTTGACTATGCTGATTACAAGAGAAGTACCCGAAATCATGCATTATTTATAAAACTTTTTTACAAATTTTACAAACATAAAAATAAAGAGCAGATCAATGTAAATTGTAAATAAGCTAACATGCTTACAAGTATGTATTTGCACGCAAGTTTGTAGTAGCCGTCCGGCAGAATTTCGAACGTTTACAGTAAAGCCACTTGGGTAACAAAATTAGGCCATGCTGACCTTCTTAAATAACGTAACCTACTGCATGATAATTTCAGTTTACAGGTAATACAAATGGGGTTTCTGAGATATAACTTATTTGCATAAGTGAACGCATTGGTTGACCAAAGTGATAATTTTTCGCACCCTTTTGAAGTGAACCTGTACTTAAATAATACTGCATACAACGTATTGAAATTCTAATTCATTTTAATTTGAAAAACCAAAGAGACAAGTAATATGATAGAAAAAAGATTCAAACACGCAAATTACGAAATCAAGACGAAGACACCACACCGCATAAATTTATGATTTTCGTAAGATAAGCTGTTCGCAACATTTGACAAGGCTGAGATTTTGGCGAATCATAAGTCCTTTGTGGCTTCAATGAACATCACAATGAACAACACATCCTAGGACTTATCCTGTTTGTATTGCACACCTATACTTCATAAAAGTTCGCACAAACAACGGTTCATTGCCGACTCATCTGCATGTTCGAAAAAATTGTCCATAAGTTTGGCAAAAAATCTGTCCGTAGTGAAACCGGGTCATCATAAATATTGTTAAACTGTGACATGTAGTGGTATTAACAATATAATATGTAATATTAAAAACTCTGAAGAACTTCTTGAAAATCTCCATCTTTTTTCTGATATTAGTTGTAAATTTTTTTTTTAACCTTTTATACCACCATATCCCATAAGAAATTGAAAAATCGTCTACGAGAAATAATCAACAATGCTTTACAAAATAAAAATGGTAGCATACGCTTTAAATTAATAACTTTGGGATACTATACGGCATATCTTGTAAATAGTGAACAAAAATGTAAAACATGTTACACAGAGGAACAAGTACTCAGTAGGCTTGAGTTTCTTATTGACAACATATTTGTTTAATTTGGAGGTAGACTTTTTAACAAATTGTCGGCATTCCTATAGGAACGAACTGTGTGCCTTTCTTGCCGACCTCTTCTTAGTTTTATACGAATCCGAGTTTCTAAACAAGTTCATCGGAAGGGTCCAAGACCTTGTTGATAAATTTTCCTTGACAACGTGTTTAAGGGCATCAGATACAGTTTCTCGATATAATGTCATTTTAACAATTTTAAAATATGTTGGAGGTCGTGGCGAGTTATACAATAAAACACAAAATAAAACATAGGTCATTGCTTGTTTTCGAGAAAATTGAGGCTGAAAATTTGGGACTTGTTCAATTTTGTAAAACAAATTAGGCAATGTTATAAAATGTTTGTAGCAGATATTCTTCGTCGTAAATTATTAAGATCGGGTTCAATATGAAGCTCTGATAAGTGCCAATAAGGAAAATAATAAATCACTACACGAATAACTACTTAGTATACAATTTTCTGTGGCATTGCGGACCAGATGCTCAAAGTGGTATTTTTTTAACCTAAAAAATGGAAATAAAGTGTTTCTGAAAATGTATTTTTTATCATTTTTTTGCATAAACTGCATTTTGTCATGCTTTCTTCAAATCTCAAATAAAAAATATAGGTCACCGTGTTGGATTCAATGATAAACGCGATTTATCCTAAAAATTGCGTCCCCCCTTTGTAACCTCAACGTTAGCGCTAAAGTGCACGACCTTGCTGGCAGACAAATTCGACGTTAATCTCTGCAAATTACCGGCGACTGTTTCAGATGTATAAATATTGTTTGGAAAGTACTATCTATAAATTGGTATTATTTTTTTCGGAAATAAATAATGTGAATAACTAATACGTCTCTCTGTTTGTGGTCTAAGTGAGAGACATCTCAAGAAAAGTCATTACGGACTGTTGATAAATTTTACGGCTTTTAAAATTTCAGACTCAGCAATTTAGAACTTGACATACAGGTACATGTACAGTACACACTCGTATATATTATTTTATACCATATGTTAACCTCTAGATGTTGTTCTTTGTTTTGCTTTGTTTGATGTTTGTCATCACGATAAAGTCTACAGATCTTAGGAATAATTTAACTAAAAAGTATGTGAAGTTTTATGCAATAATTATAAATAGTTTCTGAGATACGGCGCGACATGTGAAAACCACCTCTTTTTTCATAAACTCAATAACTCTAAAATCAAATTTTGAATCATCCTCTAGAAAAGCAAGCCAAAATATTACGCACAGAATGCAAGGATTTAAAGACAGAAAATAATTTATTAAAATTGAAAGTTGGTTCTCTTGATAGAAAACATTCACATTTAGAAAACTACACCAACGTGTTGGGACAGGAATTTACATCTCTCCAACAACTGAAAGGTATAAGATTTACAAACGGTCCTGAACATGCGCAATGAGACAAAAATATTACGGGAAGAATTGAAAATCACGAATAATTCACTGAATTCCCTACGGAATGATGCGGAGGCAAGAAAACAAGATTTTGTTGCGCTATTAAATAAAGCCGACTCAACCAATGCAAGATGAAATGCAGAAATTTGGGACATATCAAAACCAGACATTTAAACACATTCAAAAAACTTCACTGCTTTAGAGGGGATTCAAAATGTATCTATTGGAAAGCTTGAATCGGAAATACATAATATGTCAAACCGAGGTAAGTTTTGTATGCTATTCCCTCTTTAAACTGCAAGTTGTTGCTTGAGTACTAAAAAGGAGACATACGTTAAGATTACAAAAATCCGTACTAGTATATAAAAGGATTCGCTCTCAATTAATCATTTGCTAAAAAATGTGCATATAGGAAGGTTATTTCGATTTCCCATATTCCGGAGACAGTTATAGTCATTCCGGAAATACACTAGAAAAAATTAATGATGCTGATTTTTATTTCAATACTCTAAATTTAACACTATGCGATCACACACATTCAATTTTTTTTCAGAAATACTTGCTATTATCGATGTAAAAGTTGAAATGATATGCATCTTTTGTTTCCTAAATTTCCGATAGTTTTATTTATAGTATTCTTTAAAAACGAACAAATGCGTAAACGTATAATTTATGCATAACGGTTTCATTGCATATTTATCAACTTTATTACTTAAGTTTCCTTTTTTATACTGTTTGATAAACTTTATTTTGATAACGATATGTTTACTACTTTCATATTGAGGTTTTTAACTTTTAGTTTAGCAGCTGCATTAACAGTTTGTGCCAAAGAAAAACAATACGGCAGCGGAAGTTTAATTCTTTTTACTCATGTAAAGACAAGATATGGAGTCAGCAACTCGATTGTTTCTGCGCTAGGAAATTCTGGAAAGTTCAAATGTGAAAAGGCCGGACTTTATCGTATATCAGCAATGTTTATGACAAGCACTAATGGATATGTAGAAATTTATATGTTCAGGAATAATGGCGAGCGGCTTATTATATTATCATTTCCTCAGATCACTGGTACCAGTTTTAGAACAAGTACCTTTTTTAGTATAAACTGTTTGAATATGAATGATAATCTCTACATACAGACTGGAACTACTTCACATTTTTATGGTGACACTTATTCATGTATTTCGTTTCTACAGCTTATCTCTTAAAGTTAGACACTGCACCGTGTAGTTCAAATTAAAATGCATACATTTGTTTAAACAATATTGATAAAAAAAAATGTTCATTTTGAAAAGATTTTCCAATATTTTAATTCACGTTTTTTTATTTTATGGAACATGTTTGTTCGTTAGCATCATATTACGTTCGATGATTGATCATGAATTGTGTTCTGTCAATTGCATGTTAAATATAACTGTCCGGTAACAGTAATGAAAACTCAAAAGGTGTAAACTTAACTTTACCTTTCATGTTAACTTTGTTGTAAATTCGTACATTTAAATTTCATCAGTAATCCTATTTTTGTAAACATGCTTTTGAATACCTATTATGGTTTACAGTTGCTTATTATATCAGTTCTGTTTTATAGATTTATGAATCAGCCAGGCTGTTTTAAGATTCCCTGGGGGTTTGTTTGCTTCTATGATAAAAAAATATTTCTCAAGATAGTAGTGCCTATTTTGGTTAATTTATCTTATCAACATTATGAAATAAGCGCGTTGTTGTAATTTTCTGATTCATTTTCAAAGTCTAATATTTTAATATTTATTTAAATCTTTTGAATAAAACAAAAATCGAAGTTAACTTGAAACGATATTGAATTTCTATGAATGCGTTTAAAATGACTTTGTTCGGTGTAAACTGAAATGCTGAAAACTTTAAAGCAATACTTTTACTATATATAATTTGTTGATACAATGTATCATCAGTTTTGAAGCTATGCAAGTTGAATGCCATAATTGATTCTCAAAAAGAATGCCATATTTGTCGCGGATTACTTTTGATCTTTGTTATTTCCGTTTCCCTTTTGGTGGATATTGCTAACGTATTTACTGAATATAATTAAGAGATAACTGTATTGTATTTGAAGCTTTAAGGACGTTTATCGGCAGTTTAACTGTCGCAAAACTAGTTTACACAAATACAACACAGTTATCTCTATTCTAATGCAAAACAAGTTCTTATTAAAATTTCAATCATTATTCAGTGTAATATCTTCATTAAAGGAAATTCCGCGAAATGATGTTATCTTCTTTGGACCCTACATTAGGTGACGTCATAAGTATGCTTCCGGCGTCAAACATAAACACTGGGCGTTTTCTAGCTTCTGTGCCGCTTCAGAAAGTAATAAAATTTGATGAAAAGAAGATTTTAAGGTGCAACATGTGAGTTTATTGGCTGATTATTGTAAAAAGTACATGTCAATACATTCAGCAATTCAAAATGTCGGCTTCCTTAGTTTCAGACAAGAAGATAGAGAATTTTACGCTAACTGTCATCCAATCAGAACCATTGATACAAAATAATTGCATTAGAATAACAATTTTATTGTCACTCAGATGCCAGCTATTACTCGAGACAAAGCCAAGAACAATAGGCAGTATCAAAGGGAACCACACTTGTTAATAACCTCATAACTAGTCATTTAGTGTTATATCTACCGAACTATAAAGTTTAAAATAGGGTTCATGAATTTATTGACAATTGTATATTAGGAAGGCCTTAATAGATAAACGAAAATAGTTCATGAAGCGGAATCTTCTAGTCTTAAATGGAATCTATCAGTGATAAATTGCATAGCAATGTATGATTTCCTTAACATGCAATTTGCTCAGATTGTTACATCACATTTTTTGTTCATCAGTTTTATTATCAGCTCAAGAGCAGAATGCTCGAGGGCATATATTGACAGCGGACTGATCATACATCTGATATAAAAAAAAATACAGTGTATTATAACTGAAACTTCGAAAAAGGCATGTATTGTATCATTTGTTTTGTATTTTTACATGATATGTGTTCATGTGTCCTTATATTTGTTTTGTGACACGACGTTGTTATGTTTTCACTGCAAACGTACCTTTCGTGTTTTTTATTTGTAATTCAGAATTTGCCGTGTAACCTCAGAATGCCATGCGATAACGTAGCTGAAAGGCATGTGATAATGGCTGGAAACAGTTGTTACAATTTTCATATCATTCCGCTAAGTACCATTCCAGAAAACATGGTATTCATGTTAATTTAATGATATTAGCATACTGTAAAACTATTTACTAAACATGATATAAAGATATAACATGTCGGCCTTTGGGTTTATAACATGACCGTTGTCTCGTCTGCTCTATTTAAAGCGAAAGAAAATATGTTGTAAACATTCAGTATGAACGTTTTATTTCACTATCAAATAGATTCAAAATTACCAATGATCAGGTAACTGAGTACCTTGTCAGATAAACCCAAGGATGCACCAAACATAATTAGCAGATTGCTTAATTTTATTTTTTCTGACAACTTTGACTATTAATAACTGACCAATGAACCATGAAAATATGTCGAAGTATTTTAAAGCATAGCAATCGGACAGGTATACCTTACAATTTTTCCACTTAGTTGTCCTTTTGCTTATTGGTCAATTGGATGGTCTCAAAAGTCATATACAGTATAAAACTCAAACATTTAAATCTTTTAAAACACAATTTAATACTGTTTATAGCAGACTTTGTCAAATACGTTTCTTGGGGTAAGTCCTCAGTATTTTAAGTAAACAGATCATCAAGGTCAAGGTCAGAGCTATAAAATATTTCTTTTGAATGAAGTATTTATGGAGTTGAGTAGCATTAAAATTAAATTCGGAATAACTTAAGTCAAGGGAGTGGTAGTTCAGAAACGAGGCATATAAATGTTGAAAATATACCGCACAGTCCAATGTTTTAACCCTTGAAAAAAAGAAATGCATGTGAACTAGGCATTCCATAAGTCGACCTAGCATAAATTGACAGTTTACTGTATGCAAAGTAATTTCATACTAAAGGAATGAGTATATGTTCAATTGATAACAAGTCCTTATTGTTTCTCTTCGTAATCATTGAAACTCATTAATGCCCGGTGAATGTTTCATGTTTAAAAATTGAAAACAACACGTTTAATAATTTATTGCGTCCGAAGCGCTTTTCTGTCTGGGAAACATGAATCATTCATAAATTGTAATAGGTTTTTATCTAGTCTTCAGTTCTTTGAGTACTCTCAAATTAGTTTTTGTGTTTGAAGTCTTTTTGTGAGTCGTTTTATTTCTTAATTTGTGTCTATCTGATCAGTCAATATCATTTGAGAAATAATATGATTGCGAACGAGAAACTGTCAACTAAAGTTCAAAAGTAAATATAGCTATTCATACCAACTTCAACTATGAGAAAACTCCATACCTTATCGTCAGATATAAAAAGCCACGACATGACATACATGAAATAATTCAAGTTATAAAACTTACGGCCTTATTTATAACCAAAAAAATGATGAAAAACAAATATGATAAACATGAACCAACGAAAACCACTAAACTACAAGCAAATGACTTGGACAGGCTCATAAATAATCATCTTCGCTAGCCAAGGGTTACAAACCACTCCCGTTCTTTTCACCCTTGGCGGATTGAGATAAAATTTCGGAGACACAAGTTAAGGATTTTTATTGGCTAAAGTAGAACCTCGCTGCATCCAATCAAAGAACGCCTATAACATGATCACGTGTAGATGTAGAAATTGTTTGTAAACGTGTGTATTGTGCAACAAGGCTTAACATTACTAAACATACGACAATATTTAGTGACAAATTGAATGTTTTTAATCAACTTATAGAAGTTCCTGTGTAGGTTTCATGCACAAATGTATGAATGTTAACGTACATTTTCGTTTCCGTCTTTATCAAGTGTGTAGAATCTAGACGCTACCGCGTTTTTACCTCAAAATTAAAGAGTTCAAGACTTTAATCTACCGGAAGATGGCGCTACATTGAAATCACAAATGTTAGTTCAATCTGCCAAGGGTGAAGAGAACGGGAGTGGATCGTAACCCTTGGCTAGTGAAGATGATGAATAATGTGACAGGGTAAAATATATTTGAATGCGCAAACCTACCTTGGGACAGTGGTGTACAACAGAAGAACAAACTTTAAAATGAAGAAAAATATATATTTTAAACAGACCAGACGTGACATGGATTTTAAACATCCGTTATTGCAAAACAGACACAAAGTACAGATCTGAGAGTACTCACTGGTACTGACAGCTCAAACACAGCCAATAACAGCTATTAAAATACACGATTGACACAGAGATATGTCTCTTCTGTGAGTAGAAAATTCGAAATCAGACATTCTTATGGACAGCAACATTCTAACCTTATTGCAAAAATATAGTGAAAAGGTCCTTCTATTTATATATTTAAGATTTTTCAAAAGACCATTTCTAATTGATTTTTACACTTTGTTATTATATTGGGCTGTTATAAAACTATTCCAAGTGAGAGAAGTGTTGAATTTGTGCAAACGTTTCTAACCCCGACATATTGTGTAAGTGTCCACCAAATATTATAAACAGGACCATTGTTTCTTCAATAAATGCGTATTTTGACATGTGACAAATGTCTCTTGAGTGATGTTCGATGCAAAAATATTTAGAAATACAATTAAGCTGTTATCAAAATAAGCCTGACGTTTTCACTCATGGTATAAATTTTAAGGTAGAAAACTTTCAGATTCTTCAGAAAAAACATCAAAGATACTACGCTTATAATTTTCTAAATCAAACGAACATTTCGCTTGAAAAACAGTAAGGTCAAATACAAAATAGAGAATAAAGAGTATCAAAATTTTTAAAAATCTAAGAGTTGTTCCAAATACATGGTTATTATTGTCTTTCGAATAATTCATCATTCAAAAAACACAAAATTCACAGAATATATTTTTAATGACTTATCATCGTCTTTATACCGTTCTGACTTTATTGAAAGAGTTTTATTGGGAGAACATGTAATAACTGTTTTTCTTTTAAAGAATCTTGATTGATGAACCCTCTTTCATGCAGTATTTGATCTACTTTTCCAATTTGTCGCTTCCAATGCCCATGAGCAAACATTCGTCTGGAGTAACAAATTATTAGCATTTTATCTTCAGCTTTAGACTTCCTTTATTTTGTTTTTCGTATTTTTTTTATTCATTATTTTAGATATATACGTTGTTTATTTTTTAATTCAGAAACCATAAATTCCAATTTCGAAACATGTGGCTTTGAGGTAACTGGACAGTTATATCCATATTTAACGAAAAGGTATGAAATCTCTTTGAAAGGGATGAAATCTAATAGCTATATCATATTTCTTTGAAGGCACATGAGTAAAAAGCTATTTGACATTACTAAACAAAATATTTATGTATCTTACTGTTTTTTGTCTTAAAAATCTTGTAATAGGATACAAAATTGAAGAGGTTGTATATTATGTATTTGATCTAATTATAACAATTGTTTGCTTTGTGATTTATAAATGGTTTTATTTATCAGAAAAAAAAAAATATGTCAAGATGATGTCAGTCATAAAAATTGAAATTGATACACAATTGTATATCATCCGGAAAATCCTTTTTGAGAAAATTTCAAAGATAAGTCTTAGAATTTTAATTCTCTGTCTGTTTTGTATGAGTTTGCTTGACATAGAATCAGAAAAATTTCATTGACAAAAAAGAAGAAAAATTTCTAAACAAAATTGCCTCTTTATCAGAAATGGTATATCGTTAAATGTAAAGTGTCTTTGAATGATAGGATACTTTAAATAACAGGCTGTTTATGATTTTATCAAAAAACAAAATTCATAATGATCTGACGTGATTTCAAGTAGTTCTCTTATCTCCTTAAACTTTGTACTTTATCAATTTATAGAACAGTTGTCTCTATATATTTTGGTTATTGAAATAAGAGCCACGATGGATTTTTCCTAAATTCTCAGTTATATATTTATTCCTTGCTTGTGATGGATTTTTATTAGATGACAGAACAAATCCGGCGACCACATCAGGGTCATTGCTTACTGACCAACATGTTAATTTTCTTATTAATCTAATTATGACCGAGCAGCAATCTCGTTCTAAACTAGAGCAGCATGTCGAATGTTTGGAACAAGAATTATTGGCAACCAAACAAGGAGTTAAATATTTAGACCTGTACGATTAATAACGCTACACTAGAACGAGAAGCAAGGAACTGGAATACATTATACGCAAAATATAATAATTTGGACACCGACCACAATCTGTTAAAATTGAAATTTGATAAACTTGATCTGAAGCATTCGAATTTGGGAAATTATACCAAAAAGTAAAATCACAAAAATACTGAACTTAGAGGAAATTCAATCTGGAAAGTCCATAATCACACGGCAAAATCAAGCAACAAAACGCATCAAAAACGAATGGACAAAAACGGTCATATTCCTGACTTGGTACAGGCATTTTCGAATATAGCAAATGGTGGATTAAACCTGGTTTTATAGCGCTAACCCTCTCACTTTAATAACAGTCTCATCAAAGTATTGGAACATGAAGTGGCGTCTTTCAAACACCTGAAAAGTGTCACTGATTTACAAACAATCTTGAGCGTGCGCAATGCGACAAAAATATTACGCGAAGAATTGAAAATCACGAATAATTCACTTAACTCCGTTAGAAATGACGCTGAAGCTAGAAAACAAGATTTTATTGCGCTTCTGTATAAAGCCAATGCTATCGAACAAAAACTTGAACTTTCTTTTAAAGCATTAGACAATAATATTAATAACGTTAGTGAAACAATACAATATAAAAAAAATCAGACTGAACTCGAAGTTAAACAAATTCAACATGAAATCCAGACTTATAGGTATAACCAAAGTGTCAGGTTTAAACATTTTCAAGAAAATCTTACTGCTGTAAAGGGGATTCAAAACTTATCTACCAGGATGCTAAACTTAGAAATCAATACCATGTCAAATCGAGGTAAGTAGGTGTGAATATACTAAAAAACATGTGGTTAAGTAAAAAAGAGCAAAATGATAGTGCGGTTAATGTTGCTGTATAACTGCATCATTATTATTATAATTTCAGTATAACGTTATTGGTTTGTATTACTTGTGTAAAGCGGTATTGTTTGAAATTACAATAACAATATGGCAATGACTTACATACAGGTTTTCATTTAATATCGTTTGTTTTGTAGCGGGATTTTCAGTTTGTGCTAAAGATAAAACATATTCTGTTGGAAGTATAATTCTGTTCCCTTTTGTAAAGACAAGAGATGGTGTCAGTGATTTGAATATGTTGGCCTTTATAAGTTCTGGAATGTTCACATGTGAGAAGGCCGGTCTCTATCTTATATCACTATTTCTTATGACAGACACTCAAGGACATGTAGAGTTTCATTTGTATAAGAATGGCGGTATCATATATGCTGTATTATCTTCTGTGACAAATAGTTCCAGTTACCAGACAAGTAGCATTTTGGTTTTACGACATTTTAAAATAAATGATACAATCCTCATAAAGGTTGGACAAGATGTACATGTTTACGGCACTATTTATTCATGTATTTCGTTTCTACAGCTTACTAATTGATTAACTGATGTAAGCTGACACAAGTACTATGTCTTACCAGTGTTATGTCAACTTATCAGGCGGAGCTTACGTTTTCATTTGCATAAGGACAGTCTATTTGAAGATGTGTGCGATACGGATGATTGTCGTTATATATTTTCTTGATTTCCAATCACCAATCTTTATCACCAAACGGATATTCAAAGGAACTGAGTGTAAGATATAGGACAAATAAAGACACTTCGTTGATGAATTAATCTCAAAATTCCTCTCTTTTGATGGACTGATCTATGATGAGCGAACCGGCTAAACCTCGCCCAGTCAAGTGAAATAAATCAAGTAATACATGATACTGTGTACCTTATATATAATAAATAATTGATATATAAAACAACAACCATTTATTGTCCATAAAAAAGTAGACACCACTAAATAAATTCTAAGCGTTTCCTAAGTTTACCTTCACCAGAAACGTTCGAAATCGATTTTTTTTTCAGTCAATGCATAAAATCTCAAACAGCTCAGTTTTAATGTGTAATAGAACACGCAATTGCGGGATGAGTGGTATATGATAAATTCAAAATGAGGGAAAAAAGACAAATAGTAAATTATTTGGATTTACCTTAAATAGGAAAGCTACCACTTAAATATTTCAAAGCCAAGGATGATTATTTGCATGTAATACGTTTGTGTTCTGTCACGAGTGGTGAATTCCCATTGATTGCTCGGATCGTAAATTGTGTTCTGGTAGCGAAAAAAGTGAAATTAAATTAGCAACATTTTGTTGTTAATGTATGGTTCATTTTGTTTTCCATTTTTATCCACGGTCAAATCGTTTTATTTTGATTATGAAGTCTATTTTATGATTTTAAAGGATATTTGACTACTGACTAAAAATTAATGACAAACGTATAGAATGCTCCAAACTACAAAATTAGGCTCTAGTCCCAAACGGTATATCAACATGACTGATGCAATGAACAATTAGCCTCTCACCTGTATAACAGTTGTTCATATTCATATAGTTCCGTGACAAAATTAGGTGAACAACCTAAACAGACACATTAGCTATATGATACAATGAATAAAATCCAGCAGCCATAATTATGTAAATACATCAGAACTTACCTAAAACTTCAATCAATATACAAACAAATATAATAAAGACACAACCAGAAAACGTGTTGTAGTTGTTAGTAAATATGACAAGAGCAAAAAAGTGTTTGTAGATGATAGTGTATTGATAAGAAGGCCGATAAAACAGTTCGTAGTTCATAGTTTATACCGTTTATAGCACACACCATCTCGATAGAGATACTAGAATTTAATTAAATGAATAAATTCATTTATTGAATTAACATATATACATGTATTGAGACTCGACAAATCGAGTCGTCCTTTACTCTTATTATGCTAATTTGAGCATGTGACAGCCGAGTAGTAAAAGTCCGTGCAATTTAACGGTCTCTTTTACCTTGAAAACTGAACGGAGAGGACGTTAAAAAATTAAGAGAAAGATTTTACATACACTATCAAGATAAGTATTGTTTTAATAAGTTTATTTGAGAATTCATATTTTAAATCTGATTCGGATTTAATGATTTTATTTATGTTTGTTTTTATTTTAATATTTAAATTAACATATTACTTCGTCGAATTAAATATGCGGTTGAGCCACGTGGCATTGAAATTCTAAATGAATAAATTTTTTTTTTTTTTTTATTAGTATATGCATTGCCTAGAAATGTTTAATTTCACAGTTTATTCATCCTTGATGCAGAATGTTAAAGTACACCTGTTATAATGCGTAGAGACAGGTAGGTGCATGTTTACAGGTTAAGTTGATCATAAATAATTTATATATTTTACATATCACAATTCGTGATGTACAAAAAAAAAAAAAAATAATAAAAAATATGTTTAGATAAGAGACAATCTAAGGAATTAATTTATTAAGCTCAAATGACAGAGTTGATATCTAGAATAAAATGAATACTGAAGCCGATGCATTGAAACTGTTACAAAAATAAATCAAATTAAAAGACAGAATACTAGCTATGTGATGTTAGTAAGTACTTCAATTTTTAACCTATTTTGTTTATACAAATGCCTAGAATTGGTCGACGAAGAAATGGGAATGGGCGCGTACGAGTGCCCGTTGTTGAAGCGCAACCACCAGAGAGACGACGCGGAAGGAGAAACCGTGCAGTTGCTGCACCAAGAAATCAAGATGTGGGGGCAATTGTTGGTGAAGTACAGGTACAAGCACCTCTTCCTCTACAAATCCAGGCTCCTCTTTTGCCAATTGAAAGACAACCTGCCTTGCAAGGTCCTGTAGCACCAGCAATGAACGTACAAGCGCCATTTGCGCAAGTTGAAATACCAGCTCCTGTGCCAATGCCTAATCAAAATGGTGAGATAAATAATGATCCTATGCTTATACCTAATCAATCAGAATGTGATGTTTACGTATCCCAAAATTTGAAAGAAAAAATTTGGAATAGAGAATTTATAGATTTGTCATTACTTCTTTATCAAAATTTTATTAGCCAAGTTGACAGACCTCAAAATGTTATAAGTTATGATAATGCAGCTGGTTCACTTATAATTACATCAAACAAAAACAGCAAAGTTAAATCTATTCAAAACATTGAGTCATGGACTGATGCATTTATAAATTATATGAAAATATTTATTCAACGTTTTCCAAATTTAGCTAGTGAATTGACCACTTATATGTCAATCATTAGAGGTACACAAGTGTCTTTTGAGAAGATTTATTGTTATGACCAGCAAATTAGATTAAGAATGGCAAATAATCCTACAAGATCTTGGTCTTCCATTGATGGCATTTTATGGTACACCGTCATAGCTAATGGGGAACCGGAGGGTAATACAATTCAACAGACAAGTGTAGGTAATCGACCATGCTATGATTATAATTTCAAGGGAGCTTGTAATCGTCAAAATTGTTTTTACACCCATTTATGTATGAAATGCGGAATGGCCCATCCTTTCGCTGGCTGTCAACAAGTAAATAGCAACCAGGCATATGCTCGTTCTCAAAATGCAGCCCGAGGCACATATCAAAATAGAGGTGCTAGAAATTTTGCACCTAGAAGTCAAACAAATTTTCAAAGAGGAGCGAAGTTGAATCAAGGATTTAGACCTCGAGGAAGCAGATTCCCTGCCATTCGAATGGTCGCACCACATACATTTAACAATTAAATTTTATATTTTTCAGAATCTGTAATTAATCCGTTGGACATATGGTGTCTTGGCTTTACTCCGATCAATATCACAGAATTAAATAAACTTCTTTTCAATTACCCAAATCAATATGATGCAATGATATTATGCAAGGGATTTTCTGAAGGTTTTAGGTTAAATTATTTTGGACCCCGATGTAGGATTGAATCAAAAAATTTACATTCAGTCATCCAAAATCCTGGGGTGGCATGGGAAAAAGTCATGAGTGAAGTAAAAAATGGTCGCATAGCTGGTCCTTTTTTGACTAGACCTATATCTAATCTAAGGTGTTCGCCTATAGGTGTAATTCCTAAGAAAACGGGTGGATTTAGATTGATTATGCACTTATCTTTTCCGCCGAATTTGAGTGTAAACGACTTTATTGATGAAAAATTTACTACAGTAAAGTATTCGTCTTTTGATAATGCTATTGATATGATTAAAAGATTGGGTTCAAATGTTGAAATTGGAAAAAAGGACATTAAATCCGCCTTCAGATTGTTAAAAATCTATCCGGGGGACTTTGATCTATTAGGGTTTAAACTTATTTCATAGATAAATCATTGCCTATGGGGTACTCAGAATCAAATTGCTTATTCGAAAAATTTTCAACTTTTATTCAATGGGCTGTCATGACTGAGTCCAATTCAGATAATCTTGATCATTATTTGGATGATTTTTTATTTGCTGGTAAAAGCAATACTGAGGATTGTAAAAATTTGATGAATAGTTTTGATAGGGTATGTTGTCGTCTTGGAGTCCCAATTGCTCATGAAAAAACAGAAGGCCCAACAACAAAACTAAGTTATTTAGGTTTGCTTATAGACACAGAAAAAATGCTTATACAAATTCCGGAGGACAAAGTATTGGAGTTAAAGTCAAAAAATTAAGTGGGTATTAGGTAGGAAAAAGATAACTTTAAGGGACCTACAATCTTTGTGTGGGTCATTAGCTTTTTGTGCAAAAGCTCTACCTGCAGGCAGAGCATTTAGCAGACGAATTTATTTGGCAAGTAGTCACGCAA
Source organism: Mytilus edulis (assembly GCA_019925275.1). Lineage (NCBI taxonomy): Eukaryota > Metazoa > Mollusca > Bivalvia > Mytilida > Mytilidae > Mytilus > Mytilus edulis. The sequence continues at coordinate 77,373,845 of CM034354.1, read as the reverse complement.
AGAAACCACATCATTATGTCAGAAGCACAGAAGGCATGTATCAAGACTTATTGGTATGGGAATTGTTTTTAGAAAAATTTAACGGTATTAGTTACATGCTCGACATTGATTGGACTTCAAATTCAGTTTTACAACTATTTACTGACAGCGCTGGTGGTTCAACAAAAGGGTGTGGCTGCTATTTCCAAGGTAAATGGGCTTTTCTTAAATGGCCTGTAGAGTGGTCTGGTACTGAAGTTCTCAGGGATATATCATATTTAGAAATGATACCTATTGCACTATCTGTTTACTTATGGGGTAATCTTTTTCAAAAAAAGAAAATTTTATTTAATTCGGATAATAATGCCGTAGTTGAAATTTTAAATAAGAAGACGTCAAAATCTATACGAATTATGAACCTTGTTAGACACATAGTATATTGGTCATTATTAGGCAACTTTCACATTAAGGCACAGTTCATTCCTGGTTATACAAATATAATTGCAGATTGTATTTCTCGTAAAAAATTTCAGAAATTCAAAAGTCTGGCTCTAACAGCAGATACACATCCAGCTACAATTCCGGAGGAATTTTGGAACGTTTTAGACCAGAAATAGCAAAGTTATTGGACGCCTCGAATTCTCAGAATACATGGAAAACGTATAATAATGGACTGACTTCATTTGTTTCATTTAGATTAAAAGAAGGTTTAGGAAATACATGGCCACCCAGTATTTCGCATTTAGTTAACTATGTTGCTTATTTATCAAAATTAGGATATGCCCCTGAAACGGTTAAGGTGTACTTGTCAGGCTTAAGCTATTATTTACGAATAAATGAGCTCACTGATTTGACTTCATCGTTCATTATACAAAAAATGTTGAAAGGAATGGACAAATTATATGGCGTAGTGGATAGTCGCAAACCTATAACTGTAGAAATATTAGCTCGATTAATAAACTCGTTGCAATTTGTCTGCTCTTCAGTATATGAATGTACTTTATTTAGATCCATGTTTTCATTAGCATTTTTTGCATTTTTGAGAATCGGTGAAATTACAATTAATAGAAATACGCAACATGTCATTAACAATGACGATGTCAATGTTTCACATCATTCACAATCTGCATATATCACAATTCCCTTTTCGAAAACAGACCAAAAAGGTTTATCTAAAACATTAACAGTTGAAAGTTTTAATCAAGTAGATATTTGCCCGGTGAGATTGTTATTAAACTTTATTTCAATCAGACACCAAAACAATGGACCATTTTTTTGTCATTTTAACAAAACTGGTGTAACACGATATCAATTTTCTAGTGTACTATGCAAAACCATGAAATTTATTGATTGTAATCCAAATGAGTACAACACACATTCATTTCGAATAGGAGCAGCTACACATTTTGCTATGAACGGTCATACTGATGAAGAAATTATGACTTTAGGTCGTTGGAAATCTGCATCCTTTAAACGTTATATAAGAATTGAGCTAACCAAATAACTTATAATTTCAGCTTGTCTTAGTAATGAAATATGGATTATTGGTTCTTCAATAATATGCAGTGCTCGTGATCACTCAGAGAACAGACCTTCATGTAGTATTTTAGGTCTTTTGAAAAATAATAATTTTTTTTTTGCGATGGGCAGGCAAATCTGGTATGAAATGGGACGATGTTGTTGGCACAGTTAACAGCATCATTAATTTATGCAACAAAATTCCACATGCGTTGATATTGCATTGTGGTGGGAATGACATAGGAAATGTACCATGTGGTGCTCTGCTATATCATGTTAAATTCACAATAGCAATTCTGTCTCGCATGCTCCCAAATTGTTCTCTTATATGGTCAAGCATTCTTCCCAGGCGATCATGGCGTTACTCAAGTGATGACCATGCCATGGAAGTTACAAGAAAGAGAATAAATAGGGGAGTGAGATCTTATATACTCAAACATGGAGGATACGTTATCAAATATCCAGATTTTGACGATCGTCATCCAGCGCTATATTCTGACGATGGAGTACATTTATCTTTTATTGGAAATGATATTTTCTTGAATCAAATTCAGTCAGCACTAGAAACATTCATAAAGTATCCACATTGTGTTGTATTTCCCCACGATCATCTTTAATTTAAAATAAACAGTTCATAATTTAATGGATTAAATACATGTATTTTATGAAATTTGGTTGTTACATAAATGTTGAATTCGTAATATCTTTTATCATTTTGATTGTTTAAATCAGTTGTAAGTTGATCGTAGAATTGGAGATAACTGAATTGTCATGGGTAAATTTTGTGGCGGATTATCATTCTGTACTAAAGTCCGATTGATAATTTTGGCGAAATTTACTTCATTTTATGCAGACTATGGATAGCCCAGCTGCTAATTCTGAAATATTGCTGAATGGACCGCCCTTCAGTACACCAGCTTTGGATCGCCCAGCTGTGATACAATGATTAGTTCAATCGTCATCAACATTTTATTGATTGACAAATATTTTGGTTGTGTACTGTTGTTGTAACAGTTGTTGTTGTTTTATGAATGAATTTTGATTAAATGTTGCCATGACAATTCAATATCCAAACAAAATCAGAGTTTGTTATTTGTTGTACTGAAATACAAATCAAGGCATCAATGGCGTCTGTTCTTCAATTCTGTTAATTGGTAATTTACACCAAGTGGTATGTTTGATCCAATGATATATTCAATAATAGAATTTAATTAAATGAAAATTAAATTCATTTATTGAATTAACATATATACATGTATTGAGACTCGACAAATCGAGTCGTCCTTTACTCTTATTATGCTAATTTGAGCATGTGACAGCCGAGTAGTAAAAGTCCGTGCAATTTAACGGTCTCTTTTACCTTGAAAACTGAACGGAGAGGACGTTAAAAAATTAAGACCCTCCTCGCCCACCCTTAAGAATTGAACTTTGTTTGCTGCTGGCTCTATTTATTTTTCAGATGCTCCAGTCTTCAAACACAAATCCGTCATGGTAACATGCTGAAGCAGTCACACAACCGGAGCGAAATTTACTTCATTTTATGCAGACTATGGATAGCCCAGCTGCTAATTCTGAAATATTGCTGAATGGACCGCCCTTCAGTACACCAGCTTTGGATCGCCCAGCTGTGATACAATGATTAGTTCAATCGTCATCAACATTTTATTGATTGACAAATATTTTGGTTGTGTACTGTTGTTGTAACAGTTGTTGTTGTTTTATGAATGAATTTTGATTAAATGTTGCCATGACAATTCAATATCCAAACAAAATCAGAGTTTGTTATTTGTTGTACTGAAATACAAATCAAGGCATCAATGGCGTCTGTTCGTCAATTCTGTTAATTGGTAATTTACACCAAGTGGTATGTTTGATCCAATGATATATTCAATAATTGCAAGTTAAGTAAAATATAAATATCATGACCACAAACTTTCAAAAAATCATTGTGTCCGAAACGATCATCAGGATCCGCTGAGATGAAAAAGACGACAGTGCAATGTAAAAATACCTAACTAATTCAACGGCAACTCAATAGGACAACACAATAAGTTGTAAACAAATGAAAACAATATATTATAACTTGTACGAACCGCAATATAGTGTGACGGAAAAATGCAGACACTCAAAGTTGAATTTGAATTGCTTTAAAAAAAAAAGGTGTTAAAATGTAGTTATCAAAAGAAACAATCGTCCCTGCAAAAAAAAAATCGTTTATCTTATTAAATGCAGTTCTCTTTGAATATTTTGTTAGGTTTGTCAAAGTAATGCAGCAATTTTTATCATTTTAATGACAGTCACAATGGTGTTTTCCTAAGCAAGACCTTATCCTTACTTGTGATGTATTTTTATTGGATCACGTAATAACACTCACATCATCATGCTTATTTTATATATTCAACACATCGATGCCCTTTTTTGTTTGTTTAATTGGTAATGAAAGACAATCACTTGGCAAGCAAAAGCATCATTTATTGTGTTTGGAACAAGGATAAGTGTAAATCTAAGAGGAGATAAAAACATATTCCTCACTTACACAAACAATAACACTACACTTGAATGATACTTAAGTGCATGTATACATTGCATGTTCTATATGATCGCTACATCTAATTCTCATGTTGATATTGGAGAATTCTGTTATGTTACGTACCTACAACCTGATAAAATTGTCATTTCAATTGATTTACAAGATGAAAAGGTATAATCCATAAAAAAATAAAATTACAGTAGAAAATGTCTAGGAACGAAATTTTAGACAAGAACTTTAAATCTTTGTCCTTTACGAAACGTGCGTTGGCCGATAAAATTTCAATCCTAGTATCTATGATGAGTTAATTAAATGGAATCCGTTTGTTCACTATTTTAGAAATATTTGATGCCAGCTATACTTAAACGTAGTTTTACACATGGGTAAGCATTATATTCGTGACTATTTTTACCCGAGTGAGGGCTAAAATAACACAAATATAATGTTTACCCGTGTTAAAGTTACAATAAATTATAGCTTGCATCATTTATTTCGGTTCTGATTAGGACAATTAAAACGACTGTCAACGTGATTTGTCAGAGGGAGCAGTTTTGATCATCCAGCAAGAACAGTTGTCGTATCTAGGTCAAATGTGTCCATTTCGAAGTGCATGCAACACGTTACAGTCTTGATGAATGAACTAGTAACAATATGTGCATCATTTAAGAGGTTGGAAATGTTTTAAGTGAATCAAATATATTATTTATTAAATGTATGCCAATTTGACGAAACTCATTATTCTGTAATAGTCAATATACGCATGTGCAAACAACATTTATTGGATTTAGAGCATGGGTTTCTTCATAAAGCGAATGAAGCATGTCATATTAGAATAACTAATTAAGTATTGATATTGATCATAGCATGTGTTCTGTCATTTAGAGGCTGAATTACAAACATTTAGTTATTTATAACTTGTGTATTTTACTTTGTAACCCGGATTTGTTTTCTCTCAATCGATTGATAACTTTTGATAGCGGTATATTACTGTTGCCTTTACTCATCCCTAGGCATGTAGGTAGTGTAATCCATATCTATAAAAAAAAACAATTCCGACCAAACAGTGCTAGGGACAAATTTTGAATGTTTCATGGATACTACTACCATATTTCGCGTTAAGTCCTTTCATGTCAATTTTTCAATTTTTGAATTTACTTGATGTATTTCAATAAGGAAAGAGATATCAGACTCGGACTTCTCTTAAACTGAATTTTAATGTGCGTATTGTTATGCGTTTATTTTTCTACATTGGTTAGAGGTATAGGGGGAGGGTTGAGATCTCACAAACATGTTTAACCCCGCCGCATTTTTGCGCCTGTCCCAAGTCAGGAGCCTCTGGCCTATGTTAGTCTTGTATTATTTTTATATTAGTTTCTTGTGTACAATTTGGAAATTAGTATGGCGTTCATTATCACTGAACTAGTATATATTTGTTTAGGGGCCAGCTGAAGGACGCCTCCGGGTGCGGGAATTTCTCGCTACATTGAAGACCTGTTGGTGACCTTCTGCTGTTGTTTTTATTTTGGTCGGGTTGTTGTCTCTTTGACACATTCCCCATTTCAATTCTTAATTTTACAAGCTTCACAAGTTCGCGACGACTTATATTCGCATAATTTTCTACTCGTGAAAGTCGCGAAAATAAATCACTCGCGATCATTAGTTGGTTTACAGTTCTTGACTGAGTTTGCCTAATATTAAAGCTCTCATTGTTTCTGTGTGAAAAAGGTTAGCAATAAAATTATATTACTTTCACTTATGAAGTTTACATTTATGTGCAGATATTTTGTGTCCCAAATTCATACATCATAATATTATTTCCAATTAATTATCAAAACAACTTTCCAGTTACCAGTTTACAGAACTATATACGAACACAATTTATTGACTATAGATTTGGACCTTTAGATTGTACGTGATAGGTGCCAATTACCTAAATCAGGTCACCAAACACACGCATAAACTAAGCAATGTCAGCAGACCATCGAAATTGTGTCAAAGCTTACTTCAAAAAGGGCACCTTTCAATCAAAGTACGACGTTAAGTGTTTTGCCGTGGAAATTTGAAATACGAACTTTGGTGTCACTTCAAATATATCTTTAATGTTGACAGGTGACTATGATTGTCTTTCCAGCATAAAAGTAAGAGCAACATAACGTTATTGTTGAAAACAGTATTTAACCGTCCGACAAAACTATCTCACTGGTGTAGACATTGCATCTCTTTTGATAAATCCAAGATTTTGATACGTGTCGTTTTTGGTGGGTTTCGTGTTGTTTATTCTTTAGTTTTCTATGTTGTGTCATGTGTACTGTTGTTTGTCTGTTTGTCCTTTTCATTTTTAGTCATGGCGTTGTCAGTTTATTTATAAAATTGACTGTCCCTCTGGTATCTGTCGTCCCTCTTTTACTAATTGTTTACTAACATATGTTGATTTTTAATGTGGATTTATTTTAACTTTAGACTAGATAAATATTCAGTGCTTATAGAACTATTTATCAGAAACTCATATTTAATACAAAAAGAAATATTACATTGAAAGATTTTAAAAGCATAAAAATCCAATCAAACACGTAATGAATATATCTGAGAAAAGGAGGACTGCTATCGATCGATAAGCAGCATAATAGATAAAGCATATTCTATACCAATAAGAAAATAAAATAGAAGCTGTGATATGACCATGCCAATAAGACAACTCTTTACAAGAGACTAAAATGGCACAGAAATTAGCAAATATAGATCATAGTACAGCAGTCGCCAATAAACAAAGTCCAGACCGCATACTCAGCTATAAAAAGCCCGAAATGATAAATGTGAAATAATTTAAACGAGGAAACTAACTGCATAATCTATGTACAATGAACGAGTAACAAAAATGAATCACGGGAACAAACAATTACCACTGAATTACTAGCTCCTGACTTGGGACAGGCATATACATATTAGTAGCCGGCTTAAAAGATTCAGAGTGATCAGAACCCTCCTTTAATCTGGGGCAGTGGTGAAACAACACAACATAAGAAAGACTATAAAAATGAGTTGAAACAAATATTGATAATGTTACCTCAATTTATTCAATATTCAGAACATAAACAAGTAAACTACGTATATATATACGGCAGTTAGTGTCAATGTTAGTTTCCTCCTTCCATGTGATCTGAAAAGATAGAAACAAGTCAAAATTTGTCAGCTGATATTAGTTTATAAGCGCAACTTCATCTGAAATAAACATCCTTGAAAACCACATATCATTTTATAATTTCAAAATGAAGACACTTAAAGTAAAATTTGCAATACTATCTGAAAAGGGTTTTGACATATATCGTTAATCAATATACAAACAAACACCACAAATATAAATCTTTATCTTTTCAAACAGTGTACTGAATTATCCGTTTTTGTTAAATTTGTTTGAAGGCAATAAAGTAATTCTAATGACAGACATGGTGGGCTTCCCATTATTATTTGCAGTAATATCTTTACTCCTTGCTTGTGATGGATTTTTATTAGATGATAGAACTAAACCAGCGACCACATCCGGGCCATTAATATCTGACCAGCATTACAATAACCTTCTTAATCTAATCATGACCGAGCGTCAAACGCGTGCGAAGCTAGAGCAGCGCGTAGTACGTTTGGAACAAGAATTGCTGGCAACCCAACAAGGTGTTACGGACATATACCATACTAGTGCGAACAATAACGCTACACTAGAACTAGAGGCAAAGAATTGGAATACAATACGCATAGAAAATAATGACCTGAATAAAAAATACAACTTGTTAGAATATAAATTTAATGCTCTTGCTAGAAACCATTCGAATTTAGAAAATTACACCAATGTTTTGGAACAGGAAGTGGCTTCTCTTCAACAACTGAAAGGTGGCACTGATCTACAAACGGTTCTGAGCGTGCGCAATGAGACAAATATATTACGGGAAGAATTAAAATGACAAATGATTCACTTAATTCAGTCAGAAATGAAGCCGAAGCTAGGAAACAAGACTTTGTTGCGCTTCTGAATAAAGCCGAGTCAACCGAACACAATCTGGTATTTTCTATTAAAGCATTTGATAACAAACTTGAGTATCAATTAAATCAGACTAAACTCGAAATGAAACTGATGCAAGATGTAATTCAGAGGTTGGGAACGTACCAAAATCAGACATTTACACATCTTCAAGAAAATCTGAATGCCATAGAGGGGATTCAAAATATATCTGTTGGAAAGCTGGACTTGGAAATAGATAACATGTCAAATCGAGGTAAGTTATGTTTGTTAATCTCTTGTTATTCTTTCAGTTGGTATTTGAAAACACCATAAAACGTACTGCGTTTAATTGTTAAAATCGAAATATATGCAAACACATGGTATTGTGTTTCACAACTGAATTTTTACATACATGCATATCATTATTACAATATATTACAAGTTAAAAGGATACAATATTTAAAAAAAATCCGAACATAAAAGGCTTCTATCATTTAAAGTTTCCTCAAGAAAATATTGTTTGGATGTGATTAAGTCGTTGAATATTATTTTCAGCATATCCTGGAGATCAGAATGATAACGATGAAGCACAGATGATAAACAGAATAATGCCGACTAATGGCGTTCATTATCACTGAACTAGTATATATTTGTTTAGGGGCCAGCTGAAGGACACCTCCAGGTGCAGGAATTTCTCGTCACATTGAAGACCTGTTGGTGACCTTCCGCTGTTGTTTTTTCTATGGTCAGGTTGTTGTCTCTTTGATACATTCCCCATTTCAATTCTCAATTTTATTCTATGTCAATACGTGCTCTAAATATAATCATGATAACTCTAGCATGTTAGGCAGGCTGGGGTGCGTTTCCCCATCTTGTATTTTGAATTTGCAGATAACAATTGCTCTAGAACTTTGATGAAATATGCAAATTTTAGAGTAGAATGTAATACATGATCAAGACTTTAAAGGATAATAGAGAAAAATTTATGTTTAATCATATTTACAGATGTGTTTTTTTAATAAAAAAAAATACGATTTTTTTTGTTTATTCACTTTTTCGAACTTTAAAAAAATAAAAGGAGATAACCCAGATAACGTATTTTTACAAAAGAAAATGTTGTGAATGTACCATTATTTTTGTAGCGAGAAACAAATTCGGTGACCCATCTTTTTCTTTTTTCTGATCTGAAAATATGTTATATGTACAGTAGTTGTCGTTTGTTTATGTAATATATACGTGTTTCTCGTATCTCGTTTTGTTTATATAGATTAGACCGTTGGTTTTCCCGTTTGAATGGTTTTACACTAGTTATTTTGGGGCCCTTTATAGCTTGTTGTTCGGTGTGAGCCAAGGCTCCGTGTTGAAGGCCGTACTTTAACCTATAATGGTTTAATTTTTGAATTGTTGTTTGGATGGAGAGTTGTCTCATTGGCACTCACACCACATCTTCCTATATCTATATAAGAGAAATGTTCTCACCATTTATCGTGAAATCATATAATACAGTTTTCTTTTTATCACACAAAATTGGATTTTCCATGCACAATCTATAAAAAATCTGACCATTTTTCACTATTTGTAGCGAAGTAAAAGTCCGGTGACCCATACTTTTTATCATATTTAAAAAAAAAATTATGATAAAAACTTCATTTAGACATATTATTCAAAAAATTGATGGGTTTTGAATTCGACCCTCTCTCTACCAACAGCCACATTAACACACATTCAAAGCTTAATTATACTTGCTATGTACGATAAAACTGTTGACAACGAAGGTCTATTGAAAAAAAAACCAGATGACTTCAGCTTCCCAATTGAAACTTTTCATTTCTATGTAGCAACCATCCAGCAACGCCTGCATACGGAGTATATTTCTCCCAGTTGATACGATATTTCACTGCTTATTTTTCTATCATGATTTCCTTAAACTTGGTGTGTTTGCTACCAATGAAGATATCAAACCACAAGTTCCAAGTGGTGAAGTTGAAATCATTCCTTCGTAAGTACTTTTTTTATCCCTTTATAGCTTGCTGTTCGGAGTGAGCTAAGGATCCGTGTTAAAGGCCGTATTTTGACCTATTACTTTTTTTTTAACTTTTCATACATTATAACTTGGATTGGGAGTTGTCTCATTGGCACTCATACCATATCGTCTTATCAAACTTATATGTAAAATGTATACATAACGATATGATTTGTATTGCATCTCAATCATGGTATATATATTGTCATTAATGATTATTGTGTGCGCATATAACAAATGTATCAACGTTATGGTAAACGTTGTCGTTACTACCTATAGCTTCTCGCATTTTTTTTAGCTGCATTCACGGTATGTGCAAGAAGTAAAACATATTCTGCCGGAAGTGAAATTATTTTCCCTTATGTGAAGACAAGGTATGGAGTCAGCAGTTCGACTATGTCGGCTTTGGGAAATTCAGGAAAGTTTAGATGTGAAAAGGCTGGTCTTTATCTTATATCAGCATATCTTATGACAGAGACTCCACACCACGTAGAGTTTTATTTGTACAAAAATGGTGATAGGATGTCTGGTTTCTCATCTCCTCAGATCTCAAGTGGTTCCAAATACCGAACAAGTACTTTTTTGACTCTACAATCTTTAAATATTAATGATATTCTCGAAGTCAGAGCTGCATTTGTTGTGAATGTTTATAATGATGACTTTTCGTGTTTATCCTTCCTACAGCTAACCAACAACTAAAATGATTGCACACGACACTGTATCGTGTATTTGTTGAAATAACATGCAGTGTACATGCATTTGTGGTAAAGATAATATTAATTACATAGTGTGCTAGTGACCTAATACGGTATATATGTGGTCAGTAAATTCCATATGGGGATTCGAGCGAACTGTCCACATATACCGTATTAGTTCTCTAGCACACTATGTAACGAATTTATCTTACCGACTACCTTTAGTGTAAAATTAAGACTAGTGACCTATCAAAATGAGAAGGTCTTCAATATTGTTAGCATTAAGAAACTTCTTTCCTTGATCCTACAAAAACAGATGCCAGCAATTACAACTTGTTAGGTTTAAATGTGTTTTATGAATTTATTTCAATCATCAATGTCTTCGTCTGTTGAAACCTTTAAGATATTTTCTCAGTACCGTTTAGTTTTATATATATAAAGGGACGCAACACCACTACTAACCGTGTATGAAATAAGCCCCGCCTCACTTCTTACCTAATATGGAATATAAAGGGACGTTACTCCACTACTAACCGTGAATGAAACAAGCCCCGCCTTCTTACTAACCTAATATCAAATATACACCGTCTCCACGCAGACGCTTATAACCAATCATATTCCTAGAAATGTATAGGAGGTAAGATAATTGATAAGATCCGTACATTCAATATGACAATTTAATATCTTGAAATTATATTTTTTTATTGAATCGTTTGCTAACTGTCACTAATTGTCAAATGTTTACAATAATTGATCATGAACTGTAAACTGTAGTATAGTATAGTCACTGTAGTTATCCCTTACTATTTTAAAGGAAAAACAAACATTGTCCGATTTATGGTAAATACAAAAAGGTATTGAAGAGAGCTTTTTTTTTTAATTTTTAGTTTTGTTGAAAAGTTAGGTTTACTTTAATAATCTAACTTACATAATTATGCATATGGATACATAATAAAAAGAAAGAAAAAAATAATAGCGAAGTATATCAGTTCTGTTGTAGAAATCAATATTATTGTATCCATCTTTACGGAAGCATCAGTTTTCTAGCTTTGACCACCAGAAATTTTACTTCAGAGCTTTGGAAATCGGTCGTGATCTACAAATTTTTTGTAATAGCTGCTTAAAAAACGGTTCAAATATTGCTGGTGAAATTTCATTGGCAAAATGGATAACCGAGGTCAAGTTCATTCTTCGTGATATTTCTAGATTTTGCTGAAGTTGGACAACCTCATGAATTGATTAAAAAAAATAACTTTGATTAGTGATCATTGTTATATATTTCGTCCCTCTTTGTGCATGTGGCAAATTACTTAAAATTTTTTTTCAGTCTGGGGACTAATAACATTCCATACGGATACCTTTGTAAAATGGAAGATATGGTGAGTTTAGTGAGAACTGTGCAGTATGGGCTCATCAAAACAAGTCTTAACAATTTAAGCTCCTATATCTAACATACATTTTTCCATTTTAACAAAACAACAATTTGTTTTTCTTCAGAAAGCACATATTATACCTGCTGATATAAATAAACTTTTCATAGATACCAACATTAAAATTTTTATGTTAACGCCAGACGCGCGATTCTTTTACAAAAGACGCTTAAATCAAAAATTCAAAGCATGTTCCATTCGTGGATTTCCAGACTGCAAATCAACCTCGATTTAACCACAGATATTGTAATTTCTCCATTGGTTGCGTACCTTTTGTGATGACATGCTACTTATGATAGTTATTTAGTTTAAAAAAATATTCTCAATAATTTATTTTATACAGTATATTCGTTACGATTTAGTAGAGGAACTTGCCAACATTTAGCAGACACAAATATCTCGATTGCTATAGAATGATTTGTGTCCTGCCTAGATGTCTGTTAGTTATAATTGTCTTTGGGTGACACCGCTTACTCGTATATGCGATTATATCAAAAGTAGTGCAAATAATTTTTTTGGTGTTATAAATCATCACAAAAACGACACTCTATGCACATGAAACCAGTTCCTTTATAGTTTATAGTTGTCTATCAAAGGTACAGTTAAGGTCTTTGGAAAGGTGTTGTGATTCTTTAGGCAGTGGCGGATCCAGAAATTTTTAGAAGTGGGGCCCACTAGCTGCCTTAGAAGGGGCCCGCTCCGATTATGCTTCAGTGATTCCCTATATCATTTTTCCCCAGAAACTAAGAGGGGTGGGCCCCTTGGCCTTTTTATTCCGCCTCTGCTAGGAGTAACAAAAACAGAAATTGAGGATGAAAGATTGAAAATATGAAACCAATTAAGAAACAAAGCTATAAAAACATTGCTTTGCAAGGTCACACATTGCTGTAAACGAACGACATTAGCAATATATAATAGTAAAAGGTAGTTAAATAACATAAAATGAATTGTGTGCCAAACAATCAAAGATATTTTAGTGCACACTACATACATTTGACACCCTTTTTAATGGTCGTAACTGGGATACTTTCATGACGAATTGCCAGATCAGCTTATTAGGGCAAATATGATCGTCGTTTACTTTTCTACATTGGCTTGAGATAAAGGAGAAGGGTTGATATCTCATAAATATGTTTAACCTCGCCGCATTTTTGCGCGCGTCCCAAGTCAGGAGCCTCTGGCCTTTGTTAGTGTTGTATTATTTCAATTTTAGTTTCTTGTGTACAATTTGGAAATTAGTATGGCGTTCATTATCACTGAACTAGAATATAGTTGTTTAGGGGCCAGCTGAAGGAGGCCTCCGGGTGAGGGAATTACTCGTTACATCGAAGACCTGTTGGTGACCTTGTTGGTTTTTTTCTATGGTCGGATTGTTGTCTCTTTGACATATTCCCCATTTTTATTTTCAATTTTATATTCTGCAAAGCTACGGGATTGCTTAGCGAGTGCTTTTTTCTAGAACTGTCAACGATTAACCGGTTAACCGGTCAAACGACCGAATACTGAATATCAAAATCGCTAACTGGTTAACCGGACTTTTTTTTCAATATAGGTATATTTGATATAAATTTGTTTTGAAATCATTAAAAAGTTGTGTTTTATTTACAAATGAATTTGTCGTCGTTGCAATTTACTAGACAGATCAATTGTCCAGTATATTGATTGCAATTGTTAATCCTAAAAAGATAAAATTAATTAGAACTTGTATCTCAGCTCGGGGCAGGATCTTAAGAAAACATAATTAGTATACATGATTTTTTAACAGTAACTTTAAATCAGTAATGCGATTAAATTTTACGATTTACATTAGTTCGTTTTTTATCTAAATTTGTTTAGAACATACTCACCCCTACTCGTCCAATGAAAAGTCAGTTTTTTGCCCTCTAATTTTCATAGTACATGGTTTTCCATGCACTATGAAATGCTATACATGAATGACTTTTCTTTGTCAGTTAATTATGTAATTATGAAAGTGAACTCTTAATAGCTGCACTAACGAAGTATACAATCCACTAAAGCATTTTCTTTGTGAAAATAGCCTACTGATTAAGAATGAAATAGCAAAGATTAAAATAAAAACATTTTGAATTTTGCAAAATTCCATGCATTTTCTAATGGTACACATATAAAGAATACACAAAAAAATAAAATTGGTAAGGATAAATAAAATGATATTTATTTAATTTATATACCTTACATTTGAGGGAATTGTTTTCTTTTTCTTTCAAAAAAACACAATGCAAGACTGCTGATATTTAGAGCAAAAGATTGTTTTCGGAGAAACACAATACATTTATTTAATTTATCCAAAAAAAGTAAGCTTTCAAGTTGAATGGTCTGCATTTAAATATTCATACAGATGATTTTAAATTTATAAAAAAACCCTCAAATTTCAAAAAAGGGATTTATATAACATTGTGTTGCTTTTTAAAATAAATAAAATCTAAAGATATATAAGTATTAAATTTTACCTGAAGAAGAAGAAAAATAATGTATACTTCACAAACTATGTCAGTGCTATTTCATTTTATCCATTGAAATAATCATTACCTATGTTTTATATTTAGTTCATTATAAAAAGTGAACTCTTATTTAGGTTTAAATATTACAATGGGAACGGCTAATTTTGTAAGGTCACTCGAAAGTGTGAATATGTTCTAAATTGGTCAGACAATACTTTGTTATGTTTTATGAAGATTTAAGCCCTCGGCTTCGCCTTGGTTGTCAAATTGACATTCCTACCGCATCTTAAAAATCTGTGTGTAGGGTACTAATGATAAGCTTTTCAAACCCCAATTTCAACTATACCGGTTAAACGGATAATCGGTCGAACGATTATCCGAGTAACCGGTTAGGCAAAAGTATCAGATTTGACAACTTCCGATTTCACCAAAAGAGCCATTTTAACTGTTTATTGATGTTGACCCAGTTTATCCGTTGGACTACACGTGTGATGTGTATTGCGTAATTTTGACTGTATTGCTGTAGTGTTTCATTCCGTCGTAACCTTTACTTGACTCCGTCTTTTAAAAACGTAATTATATTAACTGTATAGTTTGGTGATAACTGAATCGCCATGGTTTTGCAGATTTCCGAGAAGACCTATTTTAAAGAAAGCTGATGAATTTATTCTGTACGAGAACATTTTACTTAGAACTTTGTTAATTTTATGAATCCAGATACTTTTCATGTTAATATTTTGATCTACCGTACGTTATTTGTTTACTTTGTTTAAGCTAATGTGAACGTGTTTATCATTTAGTGGTGTAATATTTATCATAAATAAAACCTTATTAAATTGTACATTTTTAAAGTAAAATGAGATTTTATTAAATAAATACTTACCATCATAAATTCTGAGTGCATCCATCTGCGCAAGTCTGACAGGCGGAAAACCCCAAATAAAAATATCATCCAATGAGAAGAGGGATGACCAGTGCCCGTATAACCATGCCTTTATATCATCCATTTAATTTCCCAACGTAAGCATGAAGCCATAGGAAAAAACAGGGGATGAAGGGGAGGTTGGGAGGGACCTTTAATTATGATGGTAAGTATTTATTTAATAAAATCTCATTTTACTTTAAAAATGTACAATTTTATGTCAATAAATACGTTACCATCATAAATTCTGAGTGAAATATAGAATCTAACACAAAGCTGAATCCCCTGAACCAGAAGATGCAGGAGGAAAGACAACTATTTGTGCGGAAACTAAAGGTCCTAAGGAGTACAAACTCTGAGCTTGAGTAGCTAAAGACTGCAGATAATGAGCAATGAAAGAATTTTCAGTTCTCCAGAATCCTGCAGATAAGACTTCCTCTAAAGAAGCATAATCAAACAGGGCCCAGGAGGTAGAAATAGCTCTAACATCATGGGCTTTAATATGCATACTATTCAGAAGTTCTTCATTAGAAAAACTGTAAGCTAATTGAATAGTTTTACAGATCCAAGATGAAATGGTTTTTACAGACAAATCTTGTTTTCCTTTGTTAATAGGAATAAATAACCTGGAATTTGAGGAGGTGCGGAGACTTTGAGTTCTCTGAAGATACAAAAGTAAGACTCGGATAGGACAGAGTACTTTAGAACTTGAATCAACAGGAAGGGCTGGAATTACTATCGGTTCTGAACCTCTACCAGGAATTTGATTTTTGGCTAAAAAAGCTGGGTCCGTTAATAGGGTAACAGATGACTTATCCCTATTAAAACGAAGGCAGTAATCAGCAGTGGAAAAAGCATGAATTTCACTTCTTCTTCTACCAGACACTTATAACACTTATACGACAAAAACTTGATGTCAACCTTTTCCGCAGGTTCAAAAGGATGGTTTTTTAAAGCTGATAAAACAAGACTCAAATTCCAAGACGGGATTAAAACTCTCTGTCTAGGGCGTTCAAGAGTGAAATTCTTAACTAAAGAGAAATGAATTCATCCTTACCAAAGTCTGGATCTCCAGACAGTTGAATTGTCCTAGAAATAGCTGATCTATAGCCTTTAATAGTAGAGGGAGATAATCCTTTCTCTTCAAAAAGGTGGACCAGAAAGTCTGCTAGTTGTTGTACAGAAATTTGGAAAGGATCAATTTCCTTCCCACTACACCAACTACTGAAGATAGTCCACTTGGCATCATAGACGATGTTAGTGGAATCTCTGACTGCCCTGGAGAGATGTCTGGCTGCGCATTCAGAAAAACCTCTCTCATTGAAGCTATCCCTGAGAGAAGCCACGCGAACAGATGTAGCTTCTCTGGATTTGGATGAAGTATCTTGCCCTTGAACTGGGACAAAAGATTGTGTCGTACTGGTAGCACCAGTGGACGAGCACAGGATAGATGAAGAAGATCTGGAAACCAGGCTTGTTTGGGCCAAGCTGGAGCAATAAGAATGATCAACCCTTGCTCTGCTGAGATCTTCCGAAGAACTTGTGACAGAAATCTGAACGGTGGGAAAGCGTAAGCGAACATCCCGTCCCAAGGAACACTCATGCAGTCCACTGCGTAAGCTTTCGGATCTGGTACAGGAGACATGAACACTTGAATTTTGTAATTGAGGCTTGTTGCAAACAGGTCTACATGGGGAGACCCCCACTGAAGGGTTATTGCCTGAAATACTGATTGTAGAAGTTCCCACTCTGTATTGACTGGAGTAAGTGTTCTTGACAGAGCATCTGCTAACACATTGCGTTACCCTGGGACATGACGAACTACAATCAATAGATGAAGTTGATTGCAAAGAAGAAGGATTTCTCTTGCTAAAAGATACAGCTCGTAACAATGAGTTCCCCCTTGGTTTCGCAAATAAGCCACCACAGTGGTGTTGTCCGTTGCTAGAACCAGAGATCTGCAGTAGGGACTGAAAATGAGACAGGGCAAGAAGCACTGCCTTCATTTCTAGTATGTTGATGTGTTCCTTCAAAAGATCTGGAGTCCACACTCCTGACACTGAAAGACCTTCCAGATAAGCTCCCCAACCGAGGTTGGAGGCATCTGTGAACAGAGTCTGATTTGGAACTGGAGAGGACAGAAGTTGGCCTCTCAAAACGTTTGCTTGAGAAGTCCACCAAACCAAATGAGGACCCAATTCCTGATGAATGATTGGAACTGGAAACTCCCAATTCTGTGTAGCTGGGAGCCAATGTTGATGTAGATAAAATTGAAGAGGTCGAATGTGAAGGCGACCAAGTGGAACAACATCGGCTAGAGAATTCAAGAGACCTAGCAGTTGTGAAAACTGGCGAGCAGTGACTGTTTTTTGAGATAGAAACAGATGAATTTTTGAACAAAGATTCTGAAACTTTTCCTGAGGAGGTCGAACTATGCACTGATGAGTAAGGTAATGTTCGCCTAGGAAAATAAAGTCCTGAGACGGAATGAGGTCCGACTTTTTCCAAGAAATGAGAAACCCCAGAGAGAGCAGCAATCTGATGACTACATCTGTATTGAGATAGAGTTTCTCGGGAGAAAGTTCCTTGATCAGTGAGTCGTCCAGGTAAGAATGAATCTGAATAGCCTGTGAATGAAGGTGAGCAATTGCTACCTGCATAATTTTGGTGAACGCTAGTGGTGCAGTTGACAGACCAAAAGGGAGAGCCCTGAACTGGTAAACCCTTTTGTTCCAAACAAACCGAAGGAATTTGCGGTATGAATGGCAAACTGGAACATGAAAATAAGCGTCCGTCAGGTCCAGGGATGTTGTCCACATACCTGGAAGAATAGAAGCTCTTATTGAACGATTGGTCTCCATTTTGAAATGGGGAATAATCATAAAAGAGTTGAGGATAGACAAATCGATGACTGGTCTCATTCCTCCGGTCTTCTTCGATACAAGGAAGAGACGAGAATAGAAACCTGGATCTATTGAAGATACAGGGACTTCCTCCACTGCCCTCTTTGTCAAAAGAATCTCTACTTCTGTTGACAGAAGAAGAAATTTCTGTGGATCTTGAGTATTGGACAGTGGGATAGGAACAGGTGAAAGAGGTGGTTGTTCTTCGAATTGAAGAGTCAATCCCCTCGAATTACTGACAGAACCCAACAATCTGAGGTAATACTTATCCATTTTTTTAGAAAATGAGTTAACCTCCCCCCTACTGGTAATTGAGAAAGAGGAGTTTTGTAGTACATCTCTGGATTGGGTTCTGACAGTAACGTACGAGGGGGCAACTTCCTAGGAAGAGGGGTTGGCCCTCTTGCCACCTCTCTTAAAACTGTTAGGTTTAGACCTAGGGATTGAAGATTTCTTAGGTTTATTACCTCCATCATTATTGATTTTTCTCCTCTTCTCCTGAGAATTATAAGATGAGCCTCCAGCAGAAGAATAACTACCTCGTTTAGAATTATTTCCCGAAACAGATACATTTACCTTCACTGGAACTGGAGTTTGATTGAGGTGTTTCTGTACCTCATCAAGTGGTAACCCAAATATCTTCTCATCCAAAGGAGACTTGATTAGAGCATCCTTAAGATTATCTGACACCTTTGCCTTCTCCAAAATTTCAGATCTTTTGGATAAGGTGCAGTTGGCGATGGAACCCATAATCAGCAATTGTGAGGCACCCAAAGCCTTGTCTACCTGTAATAGGAAAGGTTTGATCTCTGGTGGAAGAGAAGAGTCTTTGAGAACTGGGGCAACTGCTGATAAGAAATGTTCAGCAGTGCCTAGAACATGAGAAGCGTTTCTAAGAAGATTCTCTGTTTTAGACCAAACAGACTGAGTAAGACGCAGTCCATCGGTGGGTTTAGAAGAAATAGTAGATGATAATACTTTGTCACATTTGGGTACTAGTTTACCCAAAGTAGAGTCAAAAATTTCATAATCCTTCGAGCGGAACTGCTCAGAGAATGAGGCCAGACCGAAACCACTAATCTGGGAAAATTGGGACTCATTAGACACAATCCCATCATTAATGATCTGTAAAGAGTTGGACATATGATTAGACTGTGGAAAACTACTATGAGATTTATTATCATCTACAGACAGACCACATGAAGCCTCAAAGGTGGAGGTTAGTTTCTTGGGTCTGGGAGGTGACTGAAAAGGCACCTTGTTGACATCTCTCATGATAGTATAGACAGAATCTCTGAGATCCTTCAAGGAGGAAGGAGCATCTTCAGTCTCTGGTTCTTTACCAGAATTGGTAGAAGACTGACCAATTACAGATGAAGCTAAAGACACAGGAACAGAAGGTTGCGAAACAATCTGAGAAACCTGAAATGAGTTGTCATCTTCATCCGAAGTAAACCCTTCTTCTTGGCTGCCTGGGGCGACTGAAAAACGTTCCTCATCACTGTCTTCCAGATAACTGTCAATGTCATGATCTGGACGGAGTGAAATCACTGGAGAACTTGACTTATTGGCATTGTTCTCTAGTGTACACAGGCGAGTGGAGAAGGAAGTCAATTCCGAAGAAATAGATTGACGAAAAACATCCAAAATACTCTTGAACCCATCTAAGGAATGGCCAGAGTTAGCTACCTGATTAGACTGATGCCCAACAGAAGAGGTAGGCAGAGCAGCAGGTACAGATATACTACTACTCCTACTAGACACTGCTACAGGAGGAGCAGGAACTGACAGATTATGAGTAGTACTCTGTGGAACAATAACTGGTGTTGGTCCACAATAAGGCCAGAAACCTGGAAAGGGCTGACTAGGAAAAACCTGATTAGGAAAACCTTGACCAGGAAACCCTTGACCATGAAAACCCTGACCAGAAAAGCCTGAATAAGGATAACCCTGAGACCAAGGAGGTCTAGACCATGACATGGCATTACTAGCTGATGCCGGTAAAGTTAAGCCACAATAGGACGCTGGTGCTCTAGAACCAGGTAAGTTTAAACCCATAGAGATACCAGGGTAAGATGAAATGGACCCTGTGGTGTCAACTGGCCTAGAAAAAGTGTGTGTAACCGTAGCAGTGGTAGGGACACCTCCATCATAACCGACAGAACCTGCATGCAGGGTCTGTTGACCGGTCTTAGTAGTCACCGAAGTAAAAACGTCGGTTAATTGACTACTAATAGGAGGGGTTCCCTGTCCTATCGCTGTTACGGTCACAGGAAAAGGTAATGAACCGTCTAAGAAAACATCGTTACCTGTAATGGCCTCGTAAGGACTGGAAGCATTAAACTCCATAATTAAATAATTATGAAGTTAAACACTTATAACAACAATATAATAACAAAAAATGTCAAATAATTAATGGTATGGGGATACCTACGATATTCAATATATAAAAAACAAAAAACTTTAGTCTTCTCTGTAAGTTATGTAATAATACAAAAATACGTGTGTCTTGGTGCGCAGGCGGAAATTAAAATGGATGATATAAAGGCATGGTTATACGGGCACTGGTCATCCCTCTTCTCATTGGATGATATTTTTATTTGGGGTTTTCCGCCTGTCAGACTTGCGCAGATGGATGAACTCAGAATTTATGATGGTAACGTATTTATTGACATAAAATTTAAGAGTTTAAGGTCTCTGATGATATTATCAAATTTGTATTCAGCTATTTATAATGATATGTTTGTCTAGTAGGAAATGCCATTAATATGTGTGTATCACTGTAATTGTTGTGTGGATGTAATGCGTTCATAAGGTCATCCGAGGGAGGAGTCCGAGATGCCAGACTTTCGGTTTTGCAGCGTTGATAAGTTTGTTTTACAATGGTTACTAGAGTGTGAGAGATTAACTTTATTCATGTAAAATTTCTATTTTGGAAATTATTAATATTGTATTTTTTTTTATAACACATAAACATATTGACCATTGTAAAAATTTAGTAAATTTTTGTTTTGGGGGCGGGATGTTATATATCAGTATGTATGGTCAGATTATGTTTCTGTTTGTGAGAGAGAGTTGTTCCCCTTTTGTCAGTATTTTGTAATTTATGTTTGTGACGTCATTTTTGTCTGATTAAAATGTAGAAATGGAAGCTGATGTGTTTTTATGTGTCCGTATATAATCGCCTCCATCCATGCTACCAGAGCTATTCCCCTAGTCTGTAATAGCTGTATAACTGCCATCTTTTATTTATCATGTTAATTTTATGATTCGAAGATTTTTTGTATAATTCAATGACTTTTTGGGGGAAATGTTACATGATAATAATGGTTATTATTTGGAATATTGTCCCGAGTAGAATTTTATAGTGCAATTTATGTTCTACGAAGGACAATATTCTCCAATATGCATGCAATAACCCTTTTATTGTATAGCAATATAATATTTGAAAGTAAAAATTGGTTTAAACTCAGGTTTTGTCGTTGATGACGCCATGAATTTTGAAAATTTATTGCACCAGTGGAATTTATTGCACGCTAACTTTTTGTTACTTTCTGTGGAAAATATTATATTGCTATACAATAATTAGTATAACTTTAACTTCAGTATAACGTTATTTGGTTCTAGCGGTATTGTTTGTAATTACAATAAAGATATGGTCATTACTTACATAAAGGTTTTCATTTAATATCGTTTGTTTTTGTAGCAGGATTTTCACTATGTGCCAAAGATAAAACATACTCAGGTGGCAGTATAATTATGTTCCCTTTTGTAAAGACAAGAGATGGTGTCAGTGATTCGAATATGTTGGCCTTTATAAGTTCTGGAATGTTCAAATTTGAGAAGACCGGTCTCTATCTTATATCAATATTTCTTATGACAGACACTCAAGGACATGTCGAGTTTCATTTGTACAAGAATGGTGGTATCATATATGCTGTATTATCTTCTGTGGCAGCTAGTTCCAGTTACCAGACAAGTAGCATTTTGGTTTTACGACATTTGAAGATAAATGATACAATCCTGATAAAGGCTGGACAAAATGTACATGTTTACGGCAGTATTTATTCATGTATTTCGTTTCTACAGCTTACCGCTTGATTAATTGATATAAGCTGATTCAAGTACTATGTATTACTAATGTTATTTCAACTGATTGGGCGGAGCTTACGTTTTCATTTCCATAAGGACAGTCTATTTGAAGATGTGTGCGATGAGGCTGATTGCCGTTATAATTATTATTGATTTCTTATCACCAATCATGATCACCAAAAGGATATTCAAAAGTACTTAGTGTAAGTTATGGGACGAATAACTGGACAATTTGTTGATGAATTCATCCCAAAACTCCTCTCTTTAGATGGACTGATCTATTTTGAGCGAACCGGCTAAACCTCACCCAAGCAATTGTAATAAATCAAGTAATACACGATCCTGTACCTTATATATGATGAATACTGGATATATAAGACAACATGTATTGTCCATAAACAAGGAGACACCACTAAATAAATTTCAAGCGTTTTCTAGACTTACTTCTCTAGGAACGTTCAAAGTCGATTTTTTAACAGCCAATTCATATGCATAAAAACTTAAATAGCTGTACTCAGCTCACTCAGTTGTTAATGTATAATAGACAACCCAATTGCGGGATAAGTGGTATATGACAAAATACAAAATGAGACAAAAAAGACACTTTGTAAATTATTTGGATTTACCTTAAATAGGAAAGCTACCAGTTAAATATTTGAAAGCCAAGGGCGGTTATTTGCATTGATTGCTCGGATCGTAAAATGTGTTCTGGTAGCGAAAAAAGTAAAATTGAATTAGCCACATTTTGTTGTTAATGTATGGTTAACAATCAGAATTTTGAATTTTTCAAGGATACCATTTTACGCGTTTAGTCCTTTTATGCCAATTTTTCGAGTTTTAAATTTACTTGATGTATTTCAATAAGGAAAGAAATAAGCTTCACAAGTTCGCGACAACTTATATTCGCATAATTTTCTACTCGTGAAAGTCGCGAAAATAAATCACTCGCGATCATTAGTTGGTTTACAGTACTTGACTGAATTTGCCTAATATTAAAGCTCTCATAGTTTCTGTGTGAAAAAAACTAGCAATCAAATTCTATTACTTTCACTTATAAAGTTTAAATTTATGTGCAGATATTTTGTGACCCAAATTGATACATCATAATATTATTTCCGATTAATTATCAAAATAATTTTCCAGTTGGTTTATGAAAGTAGAAAAATTTAGATATGAACCTCGTGGTCATGTGATTTTACGACGCTTTAACAGTGTATAGAACAGAAAGGTTGAACATTCTCTTAAAAGGGACAGATTTAGCTACAACTTTTTAATACAAAATATGATTATAATAATGAAGTCATCAGCGACTGGATTTCTTCTTACTTCAGGTTTAGATATTTCTTTTACCCTGAGGCTTGTCTTGACATTTCTATTACTTTCAAGATAAATATATACGAACAAAATTTATTAACTATAGATTTGGACCTTTAGATTGTAGATACCAATTTCATAAATCAGGACACCCAACACATGCATAAACTAAGCATTGTTAGCAGAC
Source organism: Mytilus edulis (assembly GCA_019925275.1). Taxonomy (NCBI): domain Eukaryota; kingdom Metazoa; phylum Mollusca; class Bivalvia; order Mytilida; family Mytilidae; genus Mytilus; species Mytilus edulis. Next base: position 77,349,799 of record CM034354.1, on the reverse strand, counting down.
CATCAAAATTGTGTCAAAGCTTACTTCAAAAAGGGTACCTTTAAGTCAAGTACGACGTACAATGTTTTGAATGGAAATTTGAAATACGAACTTTGGTGTCACTTCAAATATATCTTTAATGTTGAAAAGTGACTATGATTGTCATTCCAGCATGAAAGTAAGTGCAACATAACGTTATTGTTGAAAACAGTATTTAACCGTCCGACAAAACTATCTCACTGGTGTAGACCTTGCATCTCTTTTGATAAATCCAAGATTTTGATACGTTACGTTTTTGGTGGGTTTCGTGTTGTTTATTCTTTAGTTTTCTGTTTGTGTTGTGTCATGTGTACTGTTGTTTGTCTGTTTGTCCTCTTCATTTTTAGGCATGGCGTTGTCAGTTTATTTATGAATTTGACTGTCCCTCTGGTATCTGTCGTCCCTCTTTTACTAATTGTTTACTAACATATGTTGATTTTAATGTGGACTTATTTTAACTTTAGACTAGATAAATATACAGTGCTAATAGAACAATTTATCAGCAACTCATATTTAATACAAAAAGAAATATTACATTGAAAGATTTTAAAAGCATAAAAATCCAATCAAACACGTAATAGATATATCTGAGAAAAAGTGCACTGCTATCGATCGATAAGCAGCATAATAGATAAAGCATATTCTATACCAATATGAAAATGAAACTTATAAAAATAGAAGCTGTGATATGACCATGCCAATAAGACAACTCTTCACAAGAGACTAACATGGCACAGAAATAAGCAAATATAGATCATAGTACAGCCTTCACAAATAAACAAAGTCCAGACCACGTACTCAGCTATAAAAGGCCCGAAATGATAAATGTGAAATAATTTAAACGAGAAAAGAAACAAGAAAATCTAAATACAAAAAAATGAATGAGTAACAAAAATGTATCACACCAACAAACAATCACCACTGAATTACTAGCTCCTGCCATGGGACAGGCACATACATATTAATAGCCGGCTTTAATGTTTTAGAGGGATCAGAACCCTCCCTTAATATGGGGCAGTGGTGAAACAGCACAACATAAGAAAGACTATAAAAATGAGATGAAAAAGGTAAACTTATCAGATAAAACAGGAACATAAGGGTGAATCGCATTTTATGGCTAATACTAGACTAATCCTTAACATCCAAAGGATTATTAACTAGACCAAGGTGTAGTGTTGTCTAGACTGTCATTTGTCTGTTGATTACCTTTTGGTAACGGTATTGTCTGTTCAATTTTCTTCATGCTTATTACCAATTTGATTAATATACCTCAACAATTCCAAAGTTACTCAGAAACCTCCCAAATATTGATAATGTTACCTCAATTTATTCAATATTCAGAACATAAACAAGTAACCTACGTTTATATACACGGTAGTTGGTGTAAATGTTAGTTTCCTCCTTCCAAGTGATCTGAAAAGATAATTTGTCAGCTGATATTATCTATAAGCGCAACTTCATCTGAAATAAACATCCTTGAAAACCACATATCATTTTTTATATCAAAATGAAGACACTTAAAGTAAAATTTGCAATACTATCTGAAAAGGGTTTTAACATCTATCGTTAATCAATATACAAACAAACCCTACACATATAAATCTTTATCTTTTCAAACAGTGTACTGAATCCATTTTTTTTAAAATTTGTATGAAGGCAAGAAAGTAATTTTAATGACGACAGTAATGATGGGTTTCTCATTATTATTCGCAGTAATATCTTTACTCCTCGTTGTGATGGATTTTTATTAGATGATAGAACTAAACCAGCGACCACATCCGGGCCATTGCTATCTGACCAGCATTACAATTACCTTCTTAATCTAATCATGACCGAGCGTCAAACGCGTGTGAAACTAGAGCAGCGCGTAGTACGTTTGGAACAAGAATTGCTAGCAACCCAACAAGGAATAACGGACATATACCATACTAGTGCGAACAATAACGCTACTCTAGAACTAGAGGCAAAGAATTGGAATACAATTCGCATAGAAAATAATGACCTGAAGAAAAAATACAATTTGTTAGAATACAAATTTAATGCTCTTGCAAGAAACCATTCGAATTTAGAAAATTACACCAAAGTGTTGGAAAAGGAAGTGGCTTCTCTTCAACAACTGAAAGGTGTCATTGAACACAATCTGGTATTTTCTGTTAAATCATTTGATAACAAACTTGAGTATCAACAAAATCAGACTAAACTCGAAATGAAACTGAGGCAAAATGAAATTCAGAGGTTGGGAACGTACCAAAATCAGACATTTACACATCTTCAAGAAAATCTGAATGCCATAGAGGGGATTCAAAATATATCTGTTAGAAAGCTGGACTTGGAAATAGATAACATGTCAAATCGAGGTAAGTTATGTTTGCTAATCTCTTGTTATTCTTTCAGTTGGTATTTGAAAACACCATGAAAACGTTCTGCGTTTAATTGTTAAAATCGAAATATGTGCGAACACATGGTCTTGTGTTTCACAACTGAATTTTTACATACATGCATATCATAATTATAATATATTACAAGTTACAAGGATACAATATTAAAAAAAATCCGAACATAAAAGGCTTTATCATTTAAAGTTTCCTCAAGAAAATGTTGTTTGGATGTGATTAAGTCGTTGGATATTATTTTTGGCATATCCTGGAGATCAGAATGATAAAGGCGCAAGCACAGATGATAACCAGAATAATGCCGACTTCTATGTCAATACGTGCTCTTAAATAATCATGATAACACTAGTATGTTAAGCAGGTTGGGGTGCCTTTCCCCATCTTTTATTTTAAATTTGCAGATAACAATTGCTCTAGACCTTTGATGAAATATGCAAATTTTGACAGAAGAATGTAATTCATGATCAAGACTTTAAATGATAATATAGAAAAATGTATGTTTAATCATATTTACAGTTGTATTTTTTTATTATTGATAAAAAGTACGATATTTTTGGTTTATTCACTTTTTTTAACTTTTAAAAAATAAGATGAGATAACCCAGATAACGTAATTTTATAATAGAAAATGTTGTGAATGTACCTTTATTTTTGTAGCGAGAAACAAATTCGGTGACCCCATTTTTTTCTTTTTCTAGTCTGAAAATATGTTATAAGAGCAATCTTCTCGTCATTTATCTTGAAATCATATAATACAGTTTTCTTTTTATCACACAAATTGGATTTTCCATGCATAATCTATACAAAATCTGACAATTTTTCACTATTTGAAGCGAAGTAAAAGTCCGGTGACCAATACTTTTTATCATATTTAAAAAAAAAGTATGATAAAAACTTTTAGACATATTATTCAAAAATTCTATGGGTTTTAAATTCGACCTCTCCCCCTACCAGCAGCCACATTAACACACATTCAAAGCTTATACTTGCTATGTACGATAAAACTGTTGACAACGAAGGTCTATTGAAAAAAAAACCCAGATGACTTCAGCTTCCCAATTGAAACTTTTCATTTCTATGTAGCAACAATCCAGCAACGCCTGCATACGAAGTATATTTCTCCCAGTTTATACGATATTTCACTGCTAGTTTTTCTATCATGATTTCCTTAAACTTGTTGTCTTTGCTAACAACGAAGATATCAAACCACAAGTTCCAAGTGGTGAAGTTGAAATCATTCCTTCGTAAGTTTTACAGTACCGTCACGACTTGGTTGAACGTTATGGAATATCCGATTCCCGGTGATAGCGGATATGTTCCTTCTTTATACTAGTGATGTTTTTATCCCTTTATTGCTTGCTGTTCGGAGTGAGCTCAGGATCCGTGTTAAAGGCCGTATTTTAACCTATTATTTTTTTAACTTTTCATACATTGTAACTTGGATTGGGAGTTGTATCATTGGCACTCAAACCATATCGTCTTATTAATATTAGATGTAAAATGTATACATAACGATATGGTTTTTATTGCATCTCTATCATGGTATATATATTGCCTTTATTGTGTGCGCATATAACAAATGTTTCAACGTTATGGTAAACGTTGTCGTTACTACCTATAGCTTCTCACATTTTTTTTAGCTGCATTCACGGTATGTGCAAGAAGTAAAACATATTCTGCCGGAAGTAAAATTATTTTTCCTTATGTGAAGACAAGGTATGGAGTCATCAGTTCGACTATGTCGGCTTTTGGAAATTCAGGAAAGTTTAAATGTGAAAAGGCTGGTCTTTATCTTATATCAGCATATCTTATGACAGAGACTCCACACCACGTAGAGTTTGATTTGTACAAAAATGGTGATAGGATGTCTGGATTCTCATCTCCTCAGATCTCAAGTGGTTCCAAATACCGAACAAGTACTTTTTTGACTCTACAATCTTTAAATATTAATGATGTTCTCGAAGTCAGAGCTGCATTTGTTGTGAATGTTTATAATGATGACTTTTCGTGTTTATCCTTCCTACAGCTAACCAACAACTAAAATGATTAATTCGATGAAACAAGCACACGACACTGTGTTATGTATTTGTTGAAATAACATGCAGTGTACATGCATTTGTGGTAAAGATAATATTAATTACATAGTGTGCTAGTGACCTAATACGGTATATATGGGGTCAGTAAATTCCATATGGGGATTCGAGCGAACTGACCCCACATATACCGTATTAGGTCACTAGCACACTATGCAACGAATTTATCTTACCGATTATCTTTAGTGTAAAATTTAGACTAGTGACCTATCAAAATGAACAAGTCTTCAAGATTGTTAGCATTAAGAAACTACTTTCCGTGATCCTACAAAAACAGATGCTAGCAATTACAACTTTATAGGTTTAAATGTGTTTTATGAATTTATTTCAAATATCAATTTCTTCGTCTGTTGAAACCTTTAAGATATTTTCTAAGTACCGTTTAGTTTTATATATATAAAGGGACGCAACACCACTACTAACCGTGTATGAAATAAGCCCAGCCTCACTTCTTACCTAATATGGAATATAAAGGGACGTAACTCCACTATTAACCGTGATTGAAACAAGCCCCGCCTCCTTACTAACCTAATATCAAATATACACCATCTCCACGCAAACGCTTTTAACCAATCATATTCCTAGAAATGTATAGGAGGTTTAGATAATTGATAAGATCCGTAAATGACAATTTAATATCTTGAAATTATAAATTTTTATTGAATCCTTTGCTAACTGTCACTAATGTGTCAAATGATTACAATAATTGATCATGAACTGTAAACTGTAGTATAGTATAGTCACTGTAGTTATCCCTTACTATTTTAATGCTCTTCAACTTTGTATTTGTTTGGGTTTTTAACTGTTTTGGTCTGAGCGTCACTGATGAGTCTTATGTAGACGAAACGCGCGTCTGGCGTATTAAATCATAATCCTGGTACCTTTGATAACTATTAAAGGAAAAACAAACGTTGTCCGATTTATGGTAAATACAAAAAGGTATTGAAGAGAGCTTTTTTTTTTAACTTTTAGTTCTGTTGAAAAATTAGGTTTATTAAATAATCTAACTTACATAATTATGCATATGGATACATAATAAAAAGAGAGAAAAAAATGATAGCGAATTATATCAGTTCTGTTGTAGAAATCAATATTATTGTATTCATCTTTACGGAAGCATCAATTTTCTAGCTTTGACCACCAGAAATTTTACTTCAGAGCTTTTGAAAATCGGTCGTGACCTGAAAATTTTCTGTAATAGCTTTAAGGTTTATGTACCCTTCTGTGCCATTTTTGTACATTGATTTTCTATAAAAATATTGATTTATTTGCCACAGAGTCCTCTTTTTTTATTAAATGCAATGAAACAGTAAAAAATAATGCTTTGCATCAAGTTTCCCTTGGAATATGTACTAAATTGCCTATCTCTATTATTCATTATATCTGTAGTTTTGATACAATTGAGGTTTGACAAAATCGTACAAAAATGGCTACAGAATGGTACATAAACCTTAAAAGCGGTTGCAATATTGCTTGTAAAATTTCATTAGGAAAATGTATTACCGAGTTCAAGTTTATTCTTCATGATATTTCTAGATTTTGCTATAAATGGACAGCCTCATGAATTCATTAAAAAAAATAACTTTGATTAGTGATCATTGTTATATCTTTCGTCCCTCTTTGTGCATGTGGCAAATTACTTAAGATTTTTTTTTGGCTGGGGACTGATAACATTCCAGACGGTAACCTTTGTAAAATGGAAGGTTGCAATATTGCTTGTAAAATTTCATTAGGAAAATGTATTACCGAGTTCAAGTTTATTCTTCATGATATTTCTAGATTTTGCTATAAATGGACAGCCTCATGAATTCATTAAAAAAATTAACTTTGATTAGTGATCATTGTTATATCTTTCGTCCCTCTTTGTGCATGTGGCAAATTACTTAAGATTTTTTTTTGGCTGGGGACTGATAACATTCCATACGGTAACCTTTGTAAAATGGAAGATATGGTGAATTTAGTAAGATGTACATGTCTAGCGGGCGGATGTCATCCGAACTTGACCTCATTTTCATGGTTCAGTGGCCAAAGTTAAGTTTTTAAGTTTTGGGTCTTTTTATTTAATATTATATGCCAAAGGTCAACTATATTTGGTGTATGGAAATATATTATAATCTATATGTCAGTCCCGCAGGTTTTATTTGACCATGACCTCAATTTCACGGTTCATTGCACAGTGTTAATATTTTGTGTTTTGGTCTTTTTTTCTTCAACTATAAGCAATAGGTCAACTATATTTGTTGTATGGAAGCATTATTAGCTGGACATGTCTGCCTGACATGGTTCATCTGACCTTGACCTCACTTTTTTGGTTCATTGGTCTTTGTTTAGCTATTTTGGTTATTGTTAAGTTTATGTGACAGTTGTAATAAAGCTTTATACTTTGGACTACCAATATAATATCAAAGAAGGCGAGACATTTCAGTGTGTGCACTCTTGTTTCCTGTATGAGAGGAGTTTTTGTGGCTCAAATCAGTCACTAATTTTTTTTACCCTTGTTTCATTGTATATTTTGACATGTTTTTCCTTTTGATATATGAACAGCCTGTCATGCATAACACATCTTTAGGGATTAAATTGAAGTTCACTTGAATACGGATTCAATGAGGTTGATGTTTTTACTTAAAATAAATCAATCATCAGCGATGTTTCTTATCTTATTTTAACAAAATTGAATCAAACAGGCTGCTAAAAGCGAATTTCTTTTTCATTATTTCACTCTCATGAATGGATGAACAAAAACAATCGCATTTTTTTTATACTCCTCGTAGCTAATGACCCTTCAAAAGGAGACCGACATAACGCCAATTTTTCAAGATGTGATATTGCGTTCTTTTGCACCCAGTTCAACTACGTACGTTTTCACCGAGGACGATTTTTGAAGCAGTCACATTAACTCCTTCTTGTCGAACCTGAAGTTAAGTAAGATGACAGGTAATACTGAAAAATTCTCTGCTGCCTGGTATGAGGATAACTTCATCTGAGAGAAAACAAACTTAAAACGCATATCGTATTCCGATATCAAGATGTATATTTTACAGCAAATAGGTGCAATTAGGAATTACATGTAATTACTAAAATTTAGGAATTACATGTAATTCCCGATGCACTAAGTAAATACAAGTAATTCATGAAACTGCCCAGTAATTACCAGTAATTACTAATTTTAAAATGAATTTTTACAACCAATTTACTTAACTGTTAAAACAATGTTGTATAGTCAACTGATCAAAAGTCATGGTAATACTAACTAGTCAATCAGTGAGTATTCAGCTATCCAAATTTTAAGGGTTTTGCAGAATCCAGTGTCTCGCCTAATTTTGCTGTGAATCGCAGGCTCAACAAAAATAAAAGAAAAAAATATTTAAAAATTTCCTCTAGATACTATCTTTTGACTAGTTCTGTAAGAAGGTTCTGTCCAAATTTGTTAAAAATTCAGGATGGTTTATGAAATCTAAACTTTAACTGCAGAGTGTAAGCTATGTTAACTGAAAAAAATAGTCCGTTTAAATAAGTAATATACGAAAAAGGATAGTTTTTTTACAAACTTTACTTCTAGGTAGTATCTTATGATTATAAACAAGCTTCTGTCAAATTTTGGTAGATATTCAGGATATTTTGAGAAAGTTATTAAAATTGAAAAAAAAATTACCACAGTGTGAATGTAATATAAACTGGCATATAAACTTAGTTCATTTATAAGTAAAGTACGAAAAAACTCAATTTTGGATTTAAATCATTGTCTTGCATGCTGAAATTGATTTTTAGGGAGTTTCAAAACTTATAAAACAACCATTTTCTAGTTTCAATTCACAAACACTGAAGAGTATGTACTTTTAATGTGCCTTATCATCATAGATCCTCAAGTAAACCCTAAAAATCCCTACCCCTTACTTTCTTGTTTGATATCTTGAATTATGTCTTCAATTTTTAAACAAAAATATCAAGTTAGTGAATAGCTGTAAAAATGATAATAAAAATCAGTAAATACCTGTAACTACTGAAACAACTAGTAAATACATGTAATTACTAAATTGACTAGTGAATACAGATATTTACTGAAATGTTTAGTAATAACGTGTAATTCCTAATTTCACCTATTTAATGTAACATATACACTCAAAGTAAATATGTTGTTGTCATATGTGAACGTGTTTTTAAAATATTTTTATCAAAAAGTAAACAAATCCAGCATACACAAATCTGATCAAACTTTGTGCTTTATGATAAACAATGTAAGTTTGTCTAAGGTAATGCGGTAATCGTTTCATTTCATTAACAGCCATGATGGGTTTATCGTGGGTATTCGCAGTAATACTTTATTTATTCATTGGGTGTGATGGATTTTTATTAGATGATAGGAATAAACCCTCAACAACATCTGTGTCATTTTTAACAGACCAACATTACAACGCACTTTTTAATCTAATTGTGGCTGAACGACAATCACGTTCCAAGCTAGAACAGCAGTTAGTTCGTTTGGAACAGGAACTGCTTGCAACCCAACAAGGAGTAACGGACATATACCATACTAGTGCCAACAATAACGCTACTCTTGAACTGGAGGCAAAGAATTGGAATACAATACGAAAAGAAAACAATGACTTGAAGAACAGATACAATTTGTTAGAATATAGGTTTGATTCTCTTTCTAGAAATCATTCAAATTTGGAAAATTATACCAAAGCATTGGAACAACAAGTCACATCTCTTCAACAACTGAAAGGTGTAACAGATTTACAAACAGTTCTGAACGTGCGCAATGAGACAGACATGTTACGAAAAGAATTGAAAATCACGAACAATTCACTTAATTCGGTTAAAAATGAAGTGGAGGCTAGAAAACAAGATTTTGTTGCGCTTCTAAATAAAGCCGATTCTATTGAACACAAACTAGTATTTTCTGTTGAAACGCTTGATAATAAACAAAATCAAACTAAACTCGAAATGAAACTGATTCAAGATGAAATGCAAAAGTTGGGAACAGTCCAAAATCAGTCATTTACACGTCTCCAAGAAAATCTGATTGCTATAGAGAAGATTCAAAATCTGTCTGTTGGAAAGCTTGACTTGGAAATACACAACATGTCAAATCGAGGTAAGCTATATAACTATGTATGCAGAACTCTCTTAATCCTTCCATATGGTATTTGAAAACACCATGAAAAAGTACCGAGTTTAATTATTAAAATCGAAATGTGTGCGAACTCATGGTCTTTTGTTTCACAACGGACATACAGGCATGTCATAATAAAACGACATAATTTACAAGGATAAAAAATTTGTAAGGGTTCTGCGGAACCCAGTGTCTCGCCTACTTTTGGTGTAAATCGCAGGCTCAACAAAAATGAGGAAAAAATTTATAAAAATATTCCTCTTGATACTATCTTATGATTGTAAGAAGCTTCTGTCCAAGTTTGGTAAAAATCTATGATAGTTTAATGAATATAATAAATGTTTTGAAAACTTTAACTGCAGACTGTATGTAATTTTAACTGGAAGAAAATAGAAGTCCATTTAAAAGTGAAATACAAAAAAAAAAATGAGTTATGTTTTTACAAAATTTACTTCTGGATACTATCTAATGATCATAAATAAGCTTCTGTCAAAGATTGGTACAAACCTAGGATAGTTTAAGAAAGTTATTAAAATTTTAAAAACTTTAACCACAGAGTGAATGTAATGTTACCACGCAGAAAAACTAAGTCCACTTAAAAGTAAAATACGGAAAAAATGGATTTTTTCTTCTTCAAAATTTACTTCTGGATACTATCTGATGATCATAAACAAGCTTCTGTCCAAGTTTGGTACAAACCCAGGATAGTTTCAGAAAGTTATTAAAATTCTAAAAACTTTAACCACAGAGTGAATGCTATGTTTCCCCGCAGAAAAAACTAAGTCTATTTATATAAGTAAAATACGGAAAAAAATGGAATTCTATTTTTACACTATTTACTTTTGGATACTATCTTATGATCATAAACAAGCTTCTGTCCAAGTTTGGTAGAAATACAGTACAGTTTAAGAAAGTTATTAAAATTTCAAAAACTTTAACCACAGAGTGAATATTTGTGGACGCCGCCGCCGCCGCCGACGACGACGACGACGGAATGTAGGATCGCTTAGTCTCGCTTTTTCGACTAAAGTCGAAGGCTCGACTAAAATAAAAAGACGAATATAAAAGACGTCGATCATGTAATATTTCCTTAAGAAAATGTTTGAGTGTGATTTAGTCGTTGAATATTAATTTCGGCATATCCTGGAGATCGGAATAATAACGCCGCAAACACAGATTATAAACAGAACAATGCTTACGTCTATGTCAATACGTGCTCTAAATATAATCATGATACTGCTAGCATGTTAGGCAGGCTAGGATGCCTTTCCCCATCTTGGATTTTGAATTAGCAGATAACAATTGGTCTAGATTTTTAATGGAATGTGCAAATTTTGAGAGTAGTATGTAATTCATGAGTAAGACTTTTAATATTAATATAGAAAAAAAAAATTGTTTTGTCATATTAACGGCTGTATTTACTTTAAAAAAACACCCACATTATTTGTGTTTAATTCATTTTTTTTTCAACTTTGCAAAATAAGGGACGATAACACAAATTGTACGGGAGATAATCCAGATAATGTAATTTTATAATAGAAAGTGTTGTGAATTTACCCATTTCATATCGTAGCAAGAAACAAGTAGAGTGACCCCATAATCTATTCAAAATCTGATAAATTTGCGCAACCTGTAGCGTGAAAAAAAGTCCGGTAACCCATACTTTTTATTGTATTTAAAAAAAAAAGGCGATAAAAACTTCATTTTGACAAATTATTTAAAAATTTTAAGGATTTTAATTTATGAATCCTTCCCACCACAGCCACTTTAACACAAGTTCGAAGCTTATACTTGCTATGTATGATTAAACTGTTTATCTTGACTTACATTTAATTGAAAGGAAGGTCGATTGAAAACAAAAATTTACGACTAATCAGATGTTTTCAGCTTCCCAATTGTGAACCTTCCATTTCTTTGTAGCAACAATCCAACAGCGCCTGCATACGAAGGATATTTCTCTCAGTTGATACGATATTCCAGGGCTTGTATTTCTTTGCATGATTTCATTAAAAGTGTTTTTTTTCTGCTTACAATGAAGCTTTTAAACCATAAGTTACAAGTGGTGAAGTTGAAATCGACCCTTTGTAAGTTTTACGGACGCAGTTGGTGGACCGTTATGGAATACTAATATCCGATCCATAGATGATAGTGGATACGTTCCTTATGTCGTAACTGCTATTCCATCTCCTTTTTCTTAAATATGACTTACCGAATAAGACTTATTACCGGGTTTGTACTAACATGAGCAACACGACCGGTGCCACATGTGGAGCAGGATCTGTTTACCCTTGCGGAGCACCTGAGACAACCCCAAGTTTTTTGGTGGGGCTCATATTGTTCCATCTTTAGTTTTCTATGTTGTGTTTTGTGTTCTATTGTTTATCTGTTCATCTTTTCCTTTTTTCATTATTGCTCTTTAGTTTGTTTTCTACTACCGAATTTGAATGTCCCTCTGACATCTTTCGCCTCTCTTTTACAGAATGTTTACCTTCTGCTCCTCAAGTTTAGCTTTATTCATAAAATAATTATTTTAGTATTTGAAGTGTTTAATAGAATTGAACATTTGTGTTTTACACTAGTCATTTTAGTGTCCTTAATAGCTTGCTGTTCGGAGTGAGCTAAGCATCCGGGTAAAAGGACGTACTTTGACCTGTAAATTGTTAAGTTTTCATACATTGTAACTTAGATTGAGAGTTGTTTCATTGGCACTCATACCATATCATCATATTAACATTATATGTAAAAGAGGGGCGAAAGATACCAGAGGGACTGTCAAACTCATAGATCGAAAATAAACTGACAACACCATAGCTAGATATAAAAAGACAAACAGACAAATAATAGTACAACAGACACAACATAGAAAACTAAAGTCTACTTCGGTAGTTCACGTTCGTTGTGAAAAGGGAAGTGGATTGTAGTTACGACAGAAGGAACATATCCGATATCATCTGTGCAACGGTTATTCCATAACGGTCAACAAACTCGAGATGGCGTTCATGCAATTTTCGAAGGGAAGATTTCAATTTCACGATTTGAAACTCTTGGTTTAAAAACTTCCTTATGAGCAGTAACCCTCTATCGAGGAAATCACGATAGAAATACAAGTCCGGGAACATCGTATCAATTAGGAGATATATACTCCAAATGCAGGCGCTGCTGAAAATGCCTGTATAACGATAATGTTTTTACTGCATCCCATATATATATAGTGTCTTTATTGTGTACGCAGATAACAAATATATTAACGATAGGGTAAACGTTGTTGTTACTTTTATAGTTATTACTTCTCATAGCTTTTTTTCAGTTTCTGGTTTTTTTTTGTAGCTGCGTTCACGGTATGTGCAAAAAGTGAATCATATTCTCCCGGAAGTGCAGTTCTTTTCCCTTATGTGAAGACAAGTTATGGAGTCAGCAACTCGACTATGTCTGCAATGGGACACACCGGAAAGTTCAAATGTGAAAAGAAAGGGGTTTATCTTATTTCAGCTTATATTATGACAGAGACTCCAGAATACGTAGAGTTTCAGTTGTACAAGAATGGTCGTAGGCTCTCTTCATTTTCATTTCCTCAGATCACAAGTGGTTCCAAATTTCGAACAAGTACTTTTTTTACAATACGATATTTAAATTTGAATGATGTTCTCTATGTAAGAGCTGCATCTGCAGTGAATGTTTATTATGATGAATATTCGTGTTTATCTTTCCTACAGCTTTCAAATAGCTAAAAGTGGAAATTTGATGTTACATGCACACGACACTGCATCATGTATTTGTTGATACAACATGCAGTGCACTTAAATTTGTGACAAAGATAGTTGATAAGATTCGCCATTTCAAATTAAATTTAATAATAAAAAAAAACTTTAATTGGATCCCTTTGTAAGCTGTCCCTAATTGTCAAATGTGTACCATAACTGATTATGAACTGTATACCGTAGTTTAGTGTAGTCACTCTAGTTATATATATCTTAATATTTTAAAGTATAAACAAACATTGTTCGATGTAAGGTAAATACAAAAAAAAAGTATTGTAGAGTGCTTTCTTTTAATTTTTAGTTTTGTTGAAAAGTTCATTTATTTAAGTATGCATATGGGTATGTAATAAAAAGAGAGAGAAAAACATGTTTGCCAATTATATCAGTTCTGTAGTAGAAATCAATATTATTTTTATCCAACTATACATTAGCATTAGGTGTCAAGCTTTGGCCACCAGAAATCAGAGGTCAGTGCACATTTGCATAGTAATTACTCAAATACAAATTTTAATACCTTCAGCGATATTTAACAATGGACAAATGAACTAGAATTATTATTTTAAAGTCCACTTTAGGATTGTAAGTTATTTATAATGTAGGGTGTGGAAATATTCGAGTACGGCATTAAAGAAGAATAGTTCCAGGCCCCTGAATTGTCAATCACCATAATGAAAATAAAATATACCCAGGTTTTTTTAAACGAAAAAAAGGATATCAATAATTCTGTATAACAGCATACAGGCGGACTGGATATCGGTCGTGACCTGAAATTGTTCTCTAAAAGCTAAATAAAACCGCTTCAAATATTGTTTGTGAATTTTCATTTACCAAATTGATTACCGAGGTCAAATTTTTCTTAACAAAATATTCAGATTTTACGGAAGCCGTAGTGGGACACACAAAAAATTAGATTTTCTTTTTTTTAATTCGAGAACACGATAAAACATTACCGTTTTATCGAGAACTCGATAAAAAAATATATCGTTATCTCGATAAAACGAAACTGTTATATCGAGATCTCTGATTATTATATCATTATCTCGATTTATTACATCGTTATCTCGGTTAAATACATTGTATATCGAGATGTCGATAAAAATATATCGTTATCTCGATAAAACGAAACGGCGGAAAGAGTAAGTATGATTTGTGTGTTTTAAAGCTTGTTTTTTATTTGATGTGATAGGGATGTGTCACTATTATAGTTGCTCGAGATAACGATATAATAATCCGAAATTTCGGTAAAACAGTTTCGTTTTATCGAGATAACGATATATTTTTATCGAGATTTGGATATTTTTAAACGTGATAGTGATTTAATCATCCGATATCTCGTTTTAATACATCGAAATAACGATATAAAGTTCCGATATCTCTATAACAGTTTCGTGTTATCGAGATAACGATATAACAAATAAATAATAATAATCCGAGATAACGATATGATAATCCGAGATCTGGATATAATAAATCGAGACAGCAATATAATCCGATCTTTCGATAAACCAATGTCGTTTAATCGAGATTAAGATATATTTTTTTATCGAGATCTAGGTAAAACGTTAATGTTTTATCGTTATCTCGAATGAAAAAAAACTTATTTTTTGTGTGTCCCCTTCCGGCTTCCGTAAGATTTTTCCTAAGTTGGACAGCCTCATGAATTGATTAAAAATATAACTATGATTCAAGTGATTATTGCTAATTTTCGTAATTGCTAATGTATTTAAATAAAAAAAATATGTTTATTTCATTGATTTCTGTTTTCAATTGGCCGTTGTGTCTTCTGTCCTTTTGTTTGTCTGTTTGTCTTTTTAATTTGAGTCACGGCGTTGTCGGTTTATATTCTATCTATGAGTTTGACTGTTCATCTGGTATCTTTCGTCCGTCTCTGTGCATGTTTTTACTTAGATTTTTTTTTAGGTTGGGTAATAAAAAGTAATATCACAAAAATACTGAACATAGTGGAAAATCAGTTCGGAAATCCATAATCACATAGCAAAATCAAATAACAAAACACATCAAAAACGAATGGGCAATTACTTTCCATGCAGTAACCTCTGTAAAATGAAAGATATGGTGAATTTGCAATTGGTGAGCATCGTGCAGTATTGGCTCATCAAAACAAGTCTAACAATTTTAGAGAAATTGGTTACAAACGATCCTATATCTAACGTACATTTTTCCAAATAATAAACAACAATTTGTTTTTCTTTAGAAAGAACACATACCTGGCTGATGTAAATAAACTTATAGATACCGGATTGAAATTTTATATTTACTCCAGACGCGCGCTTCGTCTATAAAAGACTCACCAGTGCGCTCGAATAAAAAAAAATCAAAGCATGTCCCATTCGCGGCTTTCTAGATTGCAAATCGACATGGATTTAATCGCAGATGCAGTAATACATGTATCTGCATTGGTTGCGTACCTTTTCGGTAGGACATGCTACTTATGATACTTTGTGTCCTGTCTACATGTCTGTTAGTTATATTTGTCTTTGGGTGACACCGTTTACTCGTATATGCGATTATATCAAAAGAAGTGCAAATAATGGTTTGGTGTTATAATTCATGACAAAAACGACACATCATGCACATGAAAACAGTTCCTTTATTGTTGTTTGTCATCCCAAAGTTACAGTTAAGGCCTTAAGTTTAGCAGGAGTAGCAAAAACAAAAATTAAGGATGAATGATTGAAAAAATGAAACCGATTAAGAAACAAAGTAAACAAAAAACATTGATCCACAAGGTCACACATTGCTGTAAATGAATCGACATTAGCAATAGTAGAAGTCAGTTTGATAACATAAAATGAATTGTATGCCAAACAATTAATTATATTTTAGTGCATATTACATAAATTCGACACCCCTTTTAAAGGTTCGTAGTGGGGATACTAACCATGTAAAGTGAGTTCGTCTTCATTATGATGTGTACTGGCGATTTGGTTTACATCTGAAGCCTCAGGTAAGGGCATACGATACAGTTTTGATCCTGTATTTACAAGTTCATGAAAATTCGCATATAGGCTATTTTTTACCTGATTAAATCAAATATGTTATAAAAAATATACCTTCATGTACTACTTTTTGAGTAAAATGAGGTCGAAATTTTGTATATTTGCTCAAAATTCAGATTTGTGGCCGTAATTTCTTTTTCGAAAGAAAGACATAACTTTTTTTGTTATAAAAGATAAACACAAATTGTTTTTTGTTAAATAATCGGTAATTTCTGTATTTTAGCAATATCCTAAAAAAAATATGCAATTTTTTATTCAGAAATAACTCATATTTATCAAATGTTCATGAATTGAGGAAAACACGTCATTTTTTACTGCATGTTTATCAATATTAAAAAACATCCTCTATTTACAGTTTTATAAAATTTGAGTCACACAATCTCCCTGCAAAATGAAACAAAAAGCCGTTTTGAAAAATAGGGGTCCATGAACTCGTTTTCAAATTAAATCAGTTTGAATGATAAAAATCAGTCGAAAAATGCATCTTTTCCCGATATGTCACAGTTTGACGTCGCGAAAATAACAAATTACGTTAGAAACGTCATTACCTTTCCTGTAACTGTATCGTATGCCCTTAAGGATGATTCTAATGCAATTTGGATGTAACAATTTTTTTCATTGGCCAAAAGTTGCCGTCAAATCCACAGTTGACCAGGCGTAACTAAGGAGGGACCCGCCATTTTGAATTCACGAATCAACAAATGTCCGATTACTACTATTTAATCGAAAATAAAACAACACCTACCTCGAATTCGCCGTTTTAATGTAATTTTATCCGAATTTGAAGCGTACAGGCAACGTTATAACCTCCAGTTTGTAAGTTTTCATTTGTATGACGTCACGTTTAGCCATGACGTCTTTGTGCAAAAATCATTCACGAAGTTTCGCGGATTTTTTTTTATTTGACAAATTTAGACATTTTTTCAAGCTTTATCGTATTTTTTCTTTGTAATGTATTAGAATCGGAATAACAGTACTGTAGTTGAAGAGTTGATTTGACGGTCGCAAATCTCCGTTTTACTGTTTCCGCTTCGCGTCGCCAGTAAAACTGCATTTGCGACCGTCAAATCTACAATTGACGGTGGCAACTCTTCAACTACAGTACTGTTATTCCTTAAGTGTCGTACATCAATAATTACTTCTGGGAGTTCTTCCTCTGACTTATTTTCATCAACATCTAACTCGGTATGCTCTAAAAAGTTTCGTTCTTCTTTAGTAAGAGAGGCATAAGGTACCCGTAAATACAAAGGTGAGTTGAAAAGTAAATGCTGTTTTTATAGTAAGTAAGAATTTTCAATTTCTTTAGTATGAAAAAAAAGAAATCTATATGACTATAATGTAAAAAAAAAACTACCTCAATTGCTAGAAAACTGATATGAATAATAACGTTAATAAAATTGTCCGTAAAACACGTCCCAGGATAGTTTATTTACACAAACTATAATGCATATTCTTACAACTTATAAACGGCACATGGCACGGTAATATTAACAAAGCCTACGGCTAAATATATTACATTTGCAAACTAAGGCGCTTAAGTGCACATAACACAATCTACAATACTTGAATGCACATTAACACAGCCAACAGCCAAAGACGGTAAATTGAAAGCCTACGGTTCCAGACGGTACATTAACTAGACGGCTAATTGATATAGCCTACATAAAATAATAATAAAAAATACTTCTATAAATGACATAATTACTAAAAACATTCGGTATAACACAAAGACAAACTATTCAATCAACAATGTTACATATGTATTGAAATCCTTTATGAGGTGGCATCTTCTTCAGATCAATTTGCCATCTTGAATTTGGATAAGTTGCTGGTATAGGGCGTCTTGTCCTTTCTGTTTTGGGTAAAGATATAGCACTTTTACATTGATTACAATCCACGTAAAGATCGAATAATAGCTTCACGTTTTCCCTTACAACTGGGAAAACACATCTTCTTATAAACTCATAGTACTGTGCGATTTTCTGTGATCTAATGCATGATTCTTTTTAACTAAGCTAATTAAATCCTCCTTTAAAAGACATTTCCTATGAGGAGTAGCAAAGTCAACACTTTTTTTATACAAATGATTTGAAGTCAAATCATAGAAATAATTTTCCAAATATTTTCTAACCATTCTGTCGTTCAACTGTTCCTTGCAAAACTTAATTATTTTTGCTGACCCCCATTTCGGATTTTCTGCTTTTAATTTGCCAATTGACACTACCTTGTCATAGTCCCTCCAAAACGCTTCTGGATTAGGGTACTTTGAAATCGGCTTCTTTTTTTCCTTTGCTAATTGAAAACCTTCATCTGTTCATGGGTTCCACCATTTTCAAAATCGGCGGCGGTAGCGACGTCATATGGCGTATTTGATTGTGACGTTATAAATAACTCTTTTTCCAGGAAAAATAGGCGATTTTAAAATCTGCCATAGATTTGGAGAAAACAAAACCTGCCATAGATTTGAGACGGCATTACGTCATATTTACTATAGATTAGGAATCCGCCATAGATTTGGAACCCGCCATAGATTTGAGTCCTACATACAGTACTTGCAACCTTAGGCGTTACTGTTTGACGTGAACTTGACTGATCGGTGAATGATCGGTGACGGATGTTTGACTGATCGATGACTGATCGGTGATCGGTGACCTATAGGATCCGTCAGATAAGTCAAATAACCTATGTGGGAGTTACCGTGACAACGGTCATCGATCGATCAGTAAATCATATTTATGCACGGATCGGACGGATACGTATATATTTCAAATTCTTATGTAAACCGAACTCAACAGTGTTTACGATCCATGAACGCGGACCTCGACGAAGACACCATATTTTACACGTTAATTTGGTTGCAATAAAAAAGTAAAAATAGTATAACAGTTATATTAGATGCTTAAATAAAGCGTTAAATTGTTTCTGTTGATTAATAGTTTTGTATTACATATTGTAAACATTAGAAACATATATAATGCATAATATGTCTCAGTTAACATGAACTTCTACCTACGAAAATGACGATAATCCGCCATTGAAGTTTTGAACTTTTTATAGTTTAGAAAAGGTCGCTTTTCATAAAATTAAAAGAATGTCAGATAAATCATATTTAAATATCATCCGCATTGTTTAAAACTACCAAAACAAAACTATTTATTTAAAAATGACACTGTTTCATTTGAAATCAGTCATTTTCAACAACTCGAGATAAATACTCTCATTAGAATTGAGATATAAAAAGAATTAAAATACTTAAACTATTATTTTGTGGAATAAGAATGCAGTTATTCAATATTTTGATAAAAATTATCAACCGCAATATGATTTCAGGAAAAAGATATTTAATTTCTGTATGCATTGCCTAAAAATGCAAATATTTCTTCATTTTACTTAAATTATTGACCGCCATTGGATTTTTTGTACTTTTTATAGATTAAAATAGTCTTTTTCATGAAATTACAAGAGTGTCAGGGAAATCATACTAAAATTTTATTCCCATTGTTAAAAATAACCAAAATTAGTCCTCTTTTTATTAGAAATGATGCTATTATATTTGAAATCAGTTATTTTTCTACCATCTTGAGACAAGTCTCAAATCAGAATTTAGATATAATGAGAATTCCAATACTTAAACTTTTATTTTTGTGGAATAAGAATGCAGTTATTGATTTATTTTGATACACATTATTGACCGTCATATGATTTGAGTACTTTTTGTACATCAGAATTGGCTGTTCTTCATAAAATATGCCTACGTTAAGGAAAAAAATATTTAATTTTTGTACGCGTTGCCTAAAATGCAAATATTTCTTCATTTTACTAAAAATTATTGACCCCCATTGGATTTTTGTACTTTTTATAGATTAGAATAGGTTTTATTTCATGAATTTAAAAGAGTGTCAGAGACATCATACTAAAATTGTATTCGCATTGTTTAAAAGAACCAAAACTAGACTTCTTTTTATTCAAAATAATGCTATTTTATTTGAATTCAGTCATTTTTTACCATCTTGAGACAAGTGATTTAATCAGAATTGAGATATAATGAGAATTTAAATACTTAAACTTTTATTTTTGTTGAATAAGAATGCAGTTGTTGATTTATTTTGATACACATTATTAACCGTCATATCATTTCAGTACTTTTTGTACATCTGAATTGGCTGTTTTTCATAAAATATGCATACGTTAAGGAAAAAAATATTTAATTTTTGTACGCGTTGCCTAAAATGCAAATATTTCTTCATTTTACTAAAAATTATTGACCGCCTTTGGATTTTTTGTACTTTTTATAGATTAGAATAGGTTTTATTTCATTAATTTAAAAGAGTGTCAGAGAAATCATACTGAAATTTTATTCGCATTGTTTAAAATAACCAAAATTAGTCTTCTTTTTATTCAAAATGATGCTATTTTATTTGAAATCAGTCATTTTTACCATCTTGAGACAAGTCATCTAATCAGAATTGAGATATAATGAGAATTTAAATACTTAAACTTTTATTTTTGTTGAATAAGAATGCAGTTGTTGATTTATTTTGATACAAATTATTAACCGTCATATGATTTGAGTACTTTTTGTACATCAAGATTGGCTGTTGTTCATAAAATATGATTACTTTAAGGAAAAAGATAATTAATTTTTGTACGTGTTGCCTAAAATGCAAATATTTTACTAAAAATTATTGACCGCCATTGGATTTTTTGTACTTTTTATAGATTAGAATTTTTTTTTTCATGAAATTAAAAGAGTGTCAGAGAAATCATACTAATATGTTATTCCCATTGTTTAAAATAACCAAAATCAGTCTTCTTTTTATTAGAAATGATGCTATTTTATTTGAAATCAGAATTGAGATAAAATGAGAATTAAAATACTTAAACTTTTATTTTTGTGGAATAAGAATGCAGTTATTGATTTATTTTGATACACATTATTAACCGTCATATGATTTGAGTACTTTTTGTACATCAGAATTGTCTGTTTTTCATAAAATATGCCTACGTTAAGGAAAAAAATATTAAATTTTTGTATGCGTTGCCTAAAATGCAAATATTTTACTAAAAATTATTGACCGCCATTGGATTTTTTGTACTTTTTATAGATAAGAATAGTTTTTTTTTTTATGAGATTAAAAGAGTGTCAGAGAAATCATACTAATATTTTATTCGCATTGTTAAAAATAACCAAAATTAGTCTTCTTTTTATTAGAAATGATGCTATTATATTTGAAATCAGTTATTTTTACCATCTTGAGACAAGTCTTCTAATCAGAATTGAGATATAATGAGAATTAAAATACTTAAACTTTTATTTTTTGTGGAATAAGAATGCAGTTATTGATTTATTTTGATACACATTATTGACCGTCATATGATTTGAGTACTTTTTGTACATCAGAATTGGCTGTTCTTCATAAAATATGCCTACGTTAAGGAAAAAAATATTTAATTTTTGTACGCGTTGCCTAAAATGCAAATATTTCTTCATTTTACTAAAAATTATTGACCCCTATTGGATTTTTGTACTTTTTATAGATTAGAATAGGTTTTATTTCATGAATTTAAAAGAGTGTCAGAGACATCATACTAAAATTGTATTCGCATTGTTTAAAATAACCAAAATTAGACTTATTTTTATTCAAAATGATGCTATTTTATTTGAAATCAGTCATTTTTACCATCTTGAGACAAGTCATCTAATCAGAATTGAGATATAATGAGAATTTAAATACTTTAACTTTTATTTTTGTTGAATAAGAATGCAGTTGTTGATTTATTTTGATACAAATTATTAACTGTCATATGATTTGAGTACTTTTTGTACATCAAATTGGCTGTTCTTCATAAAATATGCTTACTTTAAGGAAAAAGATAATTAATTTTTGTACGGGTTGCCTAAAATGCAAATTTTTCACTAAAAATTATTGACCGCCTTTGTATTTTTTGTACTTTTTATAGATTAGAATAATTTTTTTCATGAAATTAAAAGAGTGTCAGAGAAATCATACTAAAATTTTATTCGCATTGTTTAAAATAACCAAAATTATTCTTCTTTTTAGTAGAAATGATGCTATTTTATTTGAAATCAGTCATTTTTTACCATCTTGAGACAAGTCTTCTAATCAGAATTGAGATATAATGAGAATTTAAATACTTAAACTTTTATTTTTGTTGAATAAGAATGCAGTTATTGATTTATTTTGATACACATTATTAACCGTCATATGATTTGAGTACTTTTTGTACATCAGAATTGGCTGTTCTTCATAAAATAATGCCTACGTTAAGGAAAAAAATATTTAATTTTTGTACGCGTTGCCTAAAATGCAAATATTTTACTAAAAATTATTGACCGCCTTTGAATTTTTTGTACTTTTTATAGACTTAAATGCAAATATTTCTTCATTTTACTAAAAAATTTTGACCACCATTGGATTTTTGTACTCTTTATAGATTAGAATAGTTTTTTTTTTATGAAATTAAGAGTGTCAGATAAATCTTGCTTACAATTTATTTCGTGTTGTTTAAAATATCCAAAATTAGTCTACTTTTTATTAAAATTTTATAGTCTTCGATTGTGACAGGAATATTTATAGAAAGTCCTCGATTATGAGTTTTTTTTTAATGAATTTTATGATAACAAGGATTTGTATAGCTATGCAAATCATTGTTCTTGCTATACAAATCGTTGCTTTTCCCGAGTATGTTTAGAAAATAAAAAAAAAAATCGCGATGTAGACATCGTTTTAAAACCCGCCGTGTTTGAAAATATATAACCTAAATAAAAACAAAAATACCATTCTTTAATAATAATATTTATGTTAGGTTTTATCTGTACATTTCTTTTCAATAAAACTTTGCTAAATAATTATTATTAAAGCAAAATGTATCATCATGATCATTAAACGTTCGATTTTCACTTGTCGCCATTTTAATTAAACTAAACGAAACTAAGACTCCGTAATTTGCATTATTTTTTCATGTGACGTATTACAGGTCAATCCGTCATCAAGGTCGATCGGTTCTATCAGTCCGATCAGTCCGATCAGTCAATTACTTTTACTATAAGTCTGACGGATTGCTGACGTGAGTTTGACGCGAACTTGACTGATCGGTGACTGATCGATGACCGCTGACTGATCGCTGAAATAGTAACGCCTAAGGTTGCAAGTACTGTATAAACAACATTTTCCATGGTCAAAATCTTTTCAAACAAATAATAAAATGATTGGTCTTCATGACATTCTCTACATGTGCACCATCAATATAGATTAAACAGGTCGGCTACACTACTTTCTACGCATATGTATATTTTAGGATAATAATGTTTCCCGCAAATTTATATGTGCGTTTACATAATTATACGGAACAATTTTTACCAAACTTATTTATCAACTCAGTAAATAAACTTATCCTAGATACACGTACCAGGATTGAAATTTTATATTTGCATCAGACGCGCATTTTTCAGATCTACAAAAGATTGACGGTCGAATTAAAAATGTTAAAAAGGCCCAAAAAAGATGAAAGGCATTAAGGGCCACAAATCCTAAGAGTTTTGCCAAATACAGCTACATGTAAGGTAACCTATTCCTGGGGGTAAAAAAACTAAGTATTTCAAAAATTCAAAGTTTTGTAAACCGTCAACTTATAATAATGACCATATCAATGATATTTCATATCAACACACAAGTGCTGTACTGGGCTGGTTATACCCTCGGGGAATAAAAATACCACCAGTAGTGACATCAGCCCAGTGGTTGTAAATAAACTCATCATAGATACAAAGATCTGAATTTTATATTTGCGCCAGACGGGCGTTTTAGTATACAAAATAAGAGAGAGAGAGAGAGACAACAACCTGAAGCAAACAAATAATTTTATAAACAGAACTTATAAAAATAAGAAATTGCATAAATACATTTGGCAAAAATAATATATCCATCGATAGCTCACATTTTTCAAAACAAAATTAATAAGGCACTGACAAATATTCAAAATTCTTAACATTTGTGAATACAGAGTTATTTCATGATATTTTTAGTCTTGGCAATTTCATTGACAAACTAAATACACCGATTTTAAACATACCACATAAAGTTCATGATCTTAAAAATTGCTCGTTTGGTAGGATTTGTTTTAATTTTTCAGCTTTAGCTTAAATGCATGTATATCCGGTCCATGAGCATGCGCTTTACATGTATTTAGATTCGCATGCCTATCCAAGCCATTTGACAAATGTTCATCAGTTATGGAAAAACAAATTTGTTTTATATCAAAATACCAGTTGAAGGAGTGACCCTCCCACTACCCCTTCCCAATAAAAAGTCCAAAAATACAACAGCAGTAGAAAATCTGCAAGCCTCGGGGAGATGGAGTTTCTCGCTGCATTTAAAACCCATTGGTGACCTTCGGCTGTTGTATGCTCTATGGTCGGGTTGTCTCTTTGACACATTCCCCATTTCCATTCTCAATTTTAAGTTTCATCAACTGTTTTGACATAACATCTTACAAAAAGAATTTAACTTCCGAAACTCGTAGTCGTTTTGTGAAAAGAGGCAACATGCGAGGATTAATGATTATTTACAAAGTGTGCTTCCATCAGATAAAATAAGGTTCAAGTTACTTTTTAAATTTAGACGCCTCAGACCAAATAAAATAATATATGTGTTTCTAATAACATCTTTGCAAACCATAGGGTAGGGATTTTTTTTCGTTTTTACATTTTTTTTTACATTGAATCAATGGGAGAAAAACTGATTGACTCCAACAGTGCTCATTGAAAAATGGCCAAAAAAAAATTAAAGCCGGGTATGCTATTTCTAAGCTTTAAATATAAGAACGTAGAGAAATAGGAAAAACACCCATATTTTTTAATTTGGACGTAAAAATATTCGAGCCCCTCTTGATTTGCCCATTCATGCTTACCTATATTTACATCACAAACTGTTAACAGTATTTACAGACCGTAAGTAAACTTTGTTTGAAATTGGTCAGTTCCATAGTAACTTTACGAAAATCTATCATAGGTATTCAAATTACTTTAAACGGTTTTAATCTGTACACAGGTGAAACATAAGAGACGGATTGTTTGTTCATGTTTCACTTGCTAAACATCAAGTAAACCATCTGTGTATTTGACGGCAAACAGAAGCCATTGAAAAAAAAATAAAAACATAAAAAATGCATTTGAATTACATCGCTCAGGGAACAACTATTTAACTTTCACAACATTTCGTTCCCCGGTTTGATAACAACAAAAAAAGTGTGGTCAAGCTGATGACACAAAAAAAGATTTCTGAATTATCTATACCTTGGAAATAAAAAAAAAATGATTTGAATGATAGCGTTGAAAAACTTAAAACTTGAAATGATAGCGCTTTGCACGAAATTTTTACTCAAGACAAAAACTATATCCCCCCTTAAAAACAAGCACATGGAATTATCAATTTTTATTTGGTACAATTATGAAGGTAGATTATGTATCTTATTTTAATCAAATTGCCGAGATTTTTTTTATATTAGATAAATTTACTTCGATAGAACGGAAGATTTTTTACTGAAGAATATACAATTCAATCCTTTCTTACTTTCTATGCAGGATTAAATATTTATCATCTGTTTTGGACATTTTGTATCCTGCAATTTGTGGGTGATAATATGCTTTTTCATAAGGCAATGGGCAAGATTGACTATTTTAAATTTTTACCAGGCCAACATAATTCTACTTAATTCCTACCCATCCCCGACATGAACATCAAAGAGCATTTCGTAATACACAGCTTAGACATTGTTTTTGTTGCATAAAAGGCAAATTATTCTGGTTATTTTGCAGTTAACAAACTTAAGACGTACACAATAATGATACCGAACTACAAGCTTCGTCAATTTTTTCGTGGAAGTTTGAATAAATTATCACATAGAGCTTAAGGATTACACATTAAAGTAAATCACATATGTCACATGATCTATTGCATCCCAATCCATTCCGGGAGATAGTAATCGTCACGGTTATATATGGTAGCCAGCCAGCTTCCATTACGAGGAAAATTACTGAAATAAACTGTTTTACCCCCACATAGATATGCTCCCCACCAACCAAACGATCCAGAGGTGATAATTGTATGGTTGCAATATGTTAACAGCACCATGTCTGTTTCTGGACTTCCGGTTCCAGCGTAGATAACATCCGGTCCATGAGCATGCGCTTTACACCATCGTGGATCATCAGAGACAACTAAGAATAAAGGTTTGTTAGTATTGTTTCTAAAATATGCAAATGCCTTTGTAATGAATTCTGGTGTTGCAACATTGTAGCCTCGCTTCATTTCAGAGCTCGAAGACATGTCACCCCTCCTGATGTGTACACCTATCAATGGCCGCCCTTTGGCATTGATTGTTTTAAGAATTTCTTTCACTTTTCTTTTTGTATTTTGCTTAAATTTAAACGAACTAATTATTTCATGTCTGCAATGATGAAAATATTTCCATGATTGAAAATATCCGTTTAACGTCCAGTTTTTATCATGAGATAATGTTTCCACTTTACTGTTGTAAGCCATTGCTTTGCCTTCACCGATGCTAGCAATATTTGTCATATGTATATCCTTTGCTTGTTTTAAGTCTAATACACGGTTAAGGCGATGGTTACGTGGAATAAATGGTGTGTAACTATGACGGAAGGCCGTGCCAATAAGACAAGCTACTTGAAATAGTTGGTTCCCAAGTCGACCTTGCCCATTGGCGGTCATAAAATGTGTGTTTTTAAAGTCAGTCAAATCTAGACTACTATTAGATTGTCTACTTGAATTCTGTTGAGCAGAGAGCGGTTTTGTTGTTCTATGTTTGCCTACAATATCCGCTATAGTTTTTGGAGAAAAACGTAAGCCTTTTGTTACTCCTTTCGTTTCAATTTGATGAACTTCTTTCATTTTGCTTTTTTTAATAATTTTTGGAATAATTTGAATACTGATTGATCCAGTGTAGTCTGAATATTCCAATAGGAAAAAACATATCACCGCAATAAGACAAAACATGTAAAACTTTCCGTATGTCCAAATAAAAATTCCATTTGTTCCAACTTGATCCTGGCGTCTGATCGGCATAGCTGTTTCCACTTGACCGGAACTGTCTTGATATTCTCCATTAGATTTTATAATAGTTAATCCCTTCCTGAAAAAGAAAATAACAAATTGTAAAAGTAGAAAACATAAGAATAAATGGGAAATGTGTCCATGACCCCGCTTCGGCGCTTGCATATCATATAACGTTATTATATACAGGGACATAACTGAGAAATGGTAAAATTGACGCTACCCAAATTCCCACTGGATTTCATTCTGTATTTATTGGAAACAAGCTTGTGTATAAGTTTCATTACAATTGGTAGATGCACAATGAAGTTTGAGAACAGAAACGTAAAATTCAGCTCCCCCCCCCCCCCATTTTATAAAGGGGCATTACTCAAGAACGGTAAAAGTGACGCAACGCAATTTCGAAAGTTATCTGTATTATGTGTATTTATGTTTTTTGTATTTAATACTTCTGTCTGTTTTATCATGATCGCATATTTTTGTAATCTATATTTAGTATATATTGATTACACATGTACCTATATGTTGTAAAACATTTGGTTAATAAAGAATTGAATAGTATGGATTGTGTATAGGTTTCATAACATATGGGTGAGGCAAACTAAAGTTGGAGAACGGAAACGAAAAATTCATTGCATAATTTTATAATAATCGTGCTGACTGTATGGTATGTTTTTCCACTTCTCCACATTTGCTATTTCTTTTTGGGTTGTAAGTACTATGGGAGCAACTAATTAACTTCAATTTCGATACCAGGTTACATTGAAATTTATTGTTAATATTAAACATAAGTTACTATATATATGTACTATTTTTTGCAGGTCAAACACAAGTGACTTCATTCTGTACGCTTTAATTTTAAGACTATTTATCTGGTCCTTATTATCTTTTTTTCCACCCTTATTCTCTATTCTTCTATTTCGGCTCATTTTTCTAGTTCTAAATTCCTGAGTTTTGTAGAATTTTCAGCATTTTTAATTACTTCGGGAATATTTATTTTCCTTAAATATTTTTTTTTCAAATATCGATCATTAGATAAACTTCAATACTATTCTATCCAACTGTCATGTTCAATTTTCCTTTTGGCAACAACAACTAAATACAAATATAAATTATATTAATAAATATAATAGTTTAGACAAAATTCAAACTATACTCGAGCAATTCAACGAGACTTTAATATTCTTAGCCACAGGAACCTGGTACACCTAGATTGTTTTACAATAAATAGTATTGTATACAAAAATACCCAATGTATAATTTACAATCCCTTGGTTAACCTGGCCAAGATCACACTTGTAGTTTTCGTCATTTAACTCAGTTCAATATCTCTTACAATCGTGAACCGAATCTGGTCAGTCAATATGTTAATGGAATAGTCGTACTTTCCTTGATTGCGTAACGTCCGGTGGCAAATATTTCATGGAGGTTCAGGACGATAACAGATTACAGATTAGATCAGAAGGAGTATTAAAGAATCGGGCCAATGCCACTATACATAGACATGGTTAACAAGAATACGTTATACCTACATGTATAGTATTTGATTGTATTTGAAGTACGACTAGAACAGAGTTTTTGACCCCCCCCCCCTCCTGGGAAATTTACTGGTCCTCACTATTATTTCTAATTGTAATTTATCAAAATTGTGTCAGTCCTTACAAAATCTTTGTGAACTCCACTAACACTGTTTTAATATTAATATTACATGACAATCTTTATCAATATTATAACGATTGATTGGTTGTTGGTTGCTTAACGTCCAGTATCAATCAACAACTTACTGTAACGAAGCTGTGCGAATGACTTAAGGGTCCCGGGATGTCCACATACCGGTGCTATATTAAAATATTTAATATATAATAAACAAAATAATCACAAAATTCAAGTATTTATTCAGAATTATTTTCTTAGATTGTTGTCCAGGACCACTATATATGTTTTCAGTTTTATTATCAGTTTTCGTGGAAGTTTACATGGCTACTTGTAAAAATATTTAGATAACTTGTTTAAATGTTTATACAACTGTTTACAGTAAGTAAAGGTAATGTTACAGTATTTTAAATACACAAATTCAATAGTGACCTTTTAAATGCACTTTAAACTATCACGTTATCTAATATCAAATCCGTCTGTGTGTCATTGTTGTTTTTATGTCATTTTTGTTTTGTTATAAATAAGGCCGTTAAATGTACTTTTTCTCGATTGAATTGTCTCACTTTTTTTATGTCGGGGTCTTTCATAGCCGACTGTACGTTGAAAGACGTACGTTTGCCTATTATAGAATTGGTTACATCCCCTTCAGTTTTTTGTCTCATTTACAACCACACCACGTCTCCTTATTTTAATATCAACTTAAAAATTCCGAAATGAATCCATTGACCTGAAAATAGTCATAGAAATATACGTACAATAATGAAAATGTTTTATAGGGATTAGAAATTTAAATAACTAATTTAAAATCAAAAGTGAGGACATTTCCCCTGTTTTTTGTAACTCTTTATTCACACCAAACTCGGACTTCTTGAAATAAGTTTTACTATGCGTATTACTATGTGTTTGTTTTTAATCTACATTGGCAAGATGTAAAGAGGGGGAGGGTTGAGATATCACAAAACATGTTTAACACTGACTCATTTCTACGATTGTCCTGAAGCAGGAACCTCTGGTCCTTGTTAGTTGTTTCTTTTTTTTTTTTTTTTTTTTTTGGGGGGGGGGGGGGGGGTCCTAATTTTTGTACATTCATAAGATCGGATTTTTGTGTGACGTCGATTTTATCTCAACTAGAACACATTTTTGTTTTAAAGACAAGCGAAATATTTGTGAAACGGTCGCATATCGTTAAGATGGTCGTGTGACTTATTTCACGATTCTCAACCTTTTGTGAAACGGTGCACAGGCACTTGTTTCTATCCATTGGAAGAACCACTATCAACGTATATTTACGAGCTCGTAAAATATACGTTGATAGTGGTTCTTCCAATGGATAGAAACAAGTGCCTGTGAAACGGTGGCCGGGTGTGGGATTTGATCACTGTGTTGTAGACCCGTTGGTGGTCTTGGTTTTTTTCTGCTCTATGATCGGGTTGCTGTCACTTTGACACAATTCCCGTTTCCATGCTCAATCTTATAATTGGAAAATTGACTTTTATAGCTTTTAAAGCTTTAAATAGCATGTAGAGTCTAAACTAAATATCATTCATGTCTAATTAGTTTTTCGTATAAACATTTAAATTCTATTTTGTATTTGTAAAACATTTATTGAATGAATCATGACCTACCCTGTTCTGGTAAGTCATCTTAAGGATGTAGTTGTAGGTGAACATATTAAAACAAAAAAGGAATTTAAAATTTATATTTTTAGTTAGAAGAGCGTTAGTAAAGCCTTTATGGAAACCCTGCCCCAGCCCGGGGTCCCCTTAATCCACCTACGCCCTTTACTCTTCATGCACGGTGTACATATATTATAAGCACTACATGCACGCAGAAATATCTGATTGACAGCAGTATACATTAATCACATACCTATATTTCCATAATTAGTTAAAACATTGTCGCCAAGGTTTCAACATCTAATTTAAGTACACTCGAAAGCAAACACTGTAAAATAAGCGGACACACGTATACAATACACGCTAGTGGCGAGTTGCCTAGTTAAAAATATACATAATTTTTTATCTACTTCCCCGTCAAGGAAATAAAACATATAGATACTAATCATACTTACGTTATGGCTTGAACATTTTACTGTGACAAAATCAATATGGTCTTTATACGGCTGTTATCAACGGTCAGATAATCCTTAATTGAGGTTCGCCAGAGGTTTTTTCTACCTGTCTTTCATATTGATTTAAGAATAATCCAACATATCACTTTTGAATGATCGCGACGAAAATATTTAAATATCTTTTCAACAAAGGTAGGTTATATGCTATAGGTTTATCCGGTTAGAGTGACGTTCAAATGTCAATTGGATTTCTCAAGAGTTACATTATTTATTAGTTCGCATTTTATTCGATATCCCTTGTGATTAACAGAGTTTTGGACTGTTTCCTGATTAATAGCCAATTAAATAAGCAGTAGAACGTAATCCTTTCGAATGTGAACAAAATGTAATTAAAAAATTTAAATTAAAAAATAACATTTCCGATTGTACAGCAAGCGTCATAAGCACACAAATTGTACATATTATGTGAAAAATAAAAATTATTTATTTTGCAATCTAAAATTCTACTATATATAAATACAAATACGGGAGATTAAATTAACTGATTAACGTATTATATATAGCCAGACATTTATGGTCTCGTGGTATCCTGCTTCTGTTGCGAGCAAATGATAATGTTAAAATACCGTTTAGTACATAACTGTTAACTTGGGGTTCTTCAGCGCGGTCCGCGTTGAAGTCATATCGACATGGATGGAAAACTTCGCTACAATGTACAATTTGTGTATGTAGATGAAAGAATAAATACAATTACTGCTGTTTTATTAATCACAGTGCGGGCTTTTATTGAACAAGTCAATTTGAAAAAAAAATTGTACTTTGGATAAGAAATATGGTTACTTAGGTCTTCTCCTAACCGACAGTAAATCCCTTTCATAAAGGGTCCGTAGTAGACTAGATGGAAGGCAAAATTTCTGTCCTTGTCAGATATATCCTCACTTTCTAAATGTCTCAGACCTCTGTAACAAGGTCTACCTATATTGTTTTATTGTCAATTTGTTCTCGTCTTGGAACACGAATAAAGAATATATTCCACTAGACGTTATAACACTTTCAGCAAATCAATAGTTCTAGCAGATTCGCATGACCATAACGGCATGAAACTTTAAATATGTTTAATGTAATATGACTAGGCCATTGTATTCGGCTCTAGTGACCTTTTTGAGATGGTTACCAGGAGAGTATAAGAAATTTATCCGGCTATGGTGACCTTTTTCGGGATAGTGACCAAGAGAGTAAAATAAATTTAGTCGGATATGGTGACCTTTTTCAAGATATGATCAGGAGAGTAAACGAAATGTATCCGGCTATGGTGACCTCTTTCGAGATAGTGATCAGGAAATTACATTAAAAGAAATTTATCCGGCAATGGTGATTTTTTTATAAGAAAGTGTTCAGAAGAGTATAAGCAATTTATCTGAAATAACCATATCCTTACGTGCCTATCATCCCGAAAATGCATGAACTATTTGCCACTGGACATTCAGCAACCAATAATGAATCAATCATATGTGGATTTTAGTATACAAGCGAACTATAATTGATATCCAATGTGTGTATCATTCGTCACAACTCGGTATATTTCGTACTTCATCTAACGAGAGTAGCGAATTCATCCGAGGATTGCCGATTTGATAGACACCAATTCGTCACAACTCGGCCGATTCCGTACTTCATCTAACGAGAGTAGCGAATTCATCCGAGGATTGCCGATTTGATAGACACCAATTCGTCACAACTCGGCCGATTCCGTACTTCATCTAACGAGAGTAGAGGATTCATCCGAGGATTGCCGATTTGATAGACACCAATTCGTCACAACTCGGCCGATTCCGTACTTCATCTAACGAGAGTAGCGGAGTCACCCGAGGATTGCCGATTTGATAGACACCAATTCGTCACAACTCGGCCGATTCCGTACTTCATCTAACGAGAGTAGCGGAGCCACCCGAGGATTGCCGATTTGATAGACACCAATTCGTCACAACTCGGCCGATTCCGTACTTCATCTAACGAGAGTAGCGGAGTCACCCGAGGATTGCCGATTTGATAGACACCAATTCGTCACAACTCGGCCGATTCCGTACTTCATCTAACGAGAGTAGCGGAGTCACCCGAGGATTGCCGATTTGATATACACTAATTCGTCACAACTCGGCCGATTACGTTCTTCATCTAACGAGAGTAGCAGAGTCACCCGAGGATTGCCGATTGATGTATAAATTTGAGAATGGAAATAGAGAATGTATCAAAGAGAAAACAACCCGACTATAGAAAAAACAATAGCAGAAGGTCATCAACAGGTTTTCAATGCAGCGAGAAATTCCTGCATCTTGAGGCGTCTTTCAGCTGGCCCCTAAACAAAGATATACTAGTTCAGTGATAATGAACGCCATACTAGTTTTTAAATTGTACACCATAAGCTAAAATTAAAATAATACAAGACTATCAAAGACCAGAGGCTCCTGACTTGGGACAAGCGCACAAATGCGGCGTGGTTAAACATGTTTATGAGATCTCAACCCTCACCCTTTACCTAGCCAATGTAGAAAAGTAAACGCATAACAATACGTACATTTAAAATTTAAAAATGTATGTTATATATAAGTTCTTTGAACGTTGTAAGAGGATGTTGGTGGGTTTACATAGAAAAGAGAATAATCGGCAAAAGGTTCAGAAAAAAGCCCAAAAAACATAAAGAATAGAGAAGAAATACAAAAACGAAAGATTACATAAACTAGGTATAACCTAAATCTTAAGCTAATACTCATATAAAAATTCCGATTATTGTATCCATGCGTACGATTGGGTAAAATAGTCATTTCAATTATTCAGATACAGGTAAAATTGAATTAGATTTGAATATCAAAATTTTATAAGGCGATTATTTCATTTTATTCTGTTTGAACTTTTTATATAAATTTCAGTGAATTACCTGTCCTCACATATTGGAGTAGACACACAAATATTCAATGTAGAGAGGAACACAAGGTGATAATTAATGGCATTACTTCGGTTGTCGCGTGTTCCAATAAAGAATAATACAAAAATGAACTGCTGCAAAAAAAGTGTCTTGTGAAATAGTGTCCACTGCACACTTTTTTTCACAGAAAAGGCAGTAGCGGATCCGGGGGTTCGGGGTTGAAGAAAAGTGTCTATTTGTCCGGCCATCGTTTGCACAAAGATGAAGCCCTAGTTTGTGCAAGAAAGTAAGTTTCAAAGATTTATGATCCAAAAAATCTCTTTTTATCATTCCATCATAATATGATTAAAATGCACTTACAGGTAACTACTGTAACTTTAACGGAATTTGTATTGATCTTGTATAATAGAACTTGTTTTCGAGATAATTCAATGTTTATTGATTTAAATATGTCTGTATCGAAAATTTAACACAAAGTGCTGCTTATATCTTGAAATAAAAAAAAAATAGAAGGAAAAAAATAAAACAGTATGTTGATCTTTTACCTTATTTTATGCAAAACTGTTACCCCATTTATTTTTGACGACATCGATATTGAAAAAGTACTCAAATTGCCGAATATAATAAAGCCAGTTTGACCATTAAATCTTAATCATAGTGTGTGGTCACTGTACTACTTTCTTTGATGGACACTTTTTTTTTTACATCTGTGGACACGATTTCATAGGTAAATATCGTCCGGATAATATTTCATAATAATAATGTTGTGTCCGTGGAGACAATTTCCTTTGCAAATATAAAAAAAAAGATGTGGTATGATTGCCAATGCGACAACTGTTCACAAGAGACCAGAATGACAAAGACATTAACAAATATAGGTCACCATACGACCTTCAACAATGAGCAAGGCCCATACCGCTTAGTCAGCTTAAAAGTTATTTCATGGCGGACACTATAGAATCCTACTGCAACAGGATGGTTGGACTTGGGATTTTCCCGTCCTCTCTCATAGGCGGATCCAAAGGGAGGGGGCGGGTCCTGTTTTGGAGGGGCAAATTTGGTTGATTTTATAGGGAATCCCTGAAACGAGACGAATTATGATTATCATTAGTCTAATAGCGAATTTTTAACACCTTCACTAAGTAGACGAACTGCTAGATCAATCACTAGCCAGTCACCATGAACTGAGATTTTAAGTTCGAATTCCGCAAGTTGTGGTGCACTCAACTTTAAACTAAATTGACTTGGTTTGTCAGTTTTCCTAATGAAGGTCGTTGGTTCTCTCTGGTCTATGTAGGAGTGCGCCGATCTAGAACGGCGATTCGTACCTGAAGAAAGAAAGGTAACTCCGGCTTCCTACACCAACACCAACTGACCGCCCGATATAGCACATTAGACTGATAAGTGTTCATAATGGCGTTAAAAACCAAACAATCAATGAAGAATATATATATTGATTGCACAGGTGCTTGAGGACAGGATCCTGTATGAGCCCCATATAGTCCCTCCCCCCTTTTTTTATATTCATAAATCTCAGATTTTTCAATATATATCACTTATTTGTACCATTTATATACTAATATACCATATTTATACTCTAAATATGCATGTTTACTATCAACGTGAATCTCGACTATATATATGGGGCTCATACAGGATCCTGTCCTCAAGCACCTGTGATTGATTGACATGGACAATAGATGGACAAAAGATACCTGACAATAATTGGTGATTTAACTGTGTACCTGAGTGGACCATATCAAGGGAATCTCAACTGTGTGTTAATTTTATCACCTTATGCTGGGGCGAAAAAATGTGCACGGCAAAATCCAGTTAAGTTATGAATTTTGTAAGTCATGCAATGCACTTGAATTATTTTTATCTAGGGCATGCTATGCCTTAAAACATTTCCAGATGCACAGGTTTGTCTGTACTCCGAGTAAATTTAGAGGTGAAATACGGCCATGTTAGCCAAAGGATCCACATGAACCTGAAATGATTTAAACGTACACTCACAATTGACAACAATTTGTATAAGAAAACTAAATTTACGATTCCTACCATTTCATCTACTGTAAAAATCAGAATGTCTCAAATTTTCCAAATTAGGAAGAATTACTTACATCACTAGGACATATCCGTGAATGACGTGCCTTAAGAAAAAGTCACGTGCATTCATTTTAAACATTAAGCTGACCATGAATTTTAATCTTGGTTATAACAAATCAAGAGGTCAATTGAGCCTAGAGCACTAGTCTTCCCCAGTGTGAAGATTATCTTTGTTTTAACGACCTTGACCGTGTGAATAGTACGTTACTTGGATTTGATCCGTTACGTAAGTGTTCCTTATAAAGGAAGCTTATACCGAGAAAAGAAGACTGGCTATACAGCCCTAGCACGGTGAATAAATGCATTATCATTCTCTTAAAAAACTAAATCGAAGTCAAATTGAATACAAAAGAAAGTAACACCACTAACACAAAAGTGTTCAAAAATACAATACATGTCTTTACTCTCGTAAACCAAAGTACAATGGTATAGAGACATTTTCAAATAAAATAAAATACATTATAAAAAAATTTAGTAAATAAAGCCAGTGGTTGCCCAGGAGATTCTAGGTATGCCTTTAATATTCGTATAAAATTCAGACGAGTTGCTTCTATAAATAAGATCTCAAAATTGAAAAATATTTGGTGTGTTACATTTGTAACAAAACCAATTATATATACTCAATTTCCAATAGCACGTTCAAATTAGAACTGTCTTGCAATGTTACTTCAGGGGCAGAGCCAGCCATTTTAAAAAAAAGAGGGGGTCCCAACCAAGAATAAAGAAGGGGAGGGGGTTTCAACCACATGTCCCAATGCAAATGCATTGATCGTTCCAAAATAGGGGGTTCCCCCGACCCCCCTGGATCCTCCACTGGACTTAATATATTATTTCTACAGGACATTTGTATCATCTTTGAAAATAACGATTCTTCTGTAAAATTGTCATGAGAATGCATTTACACCTTGTATAACTGCTCTATTCTGTACATAGTTCATTTCAGTAATCGTATAATTGCTCTATTCTGTACATAGTTCATTTCAGTAATCGTATAATTTCTCTATTCTGTACATAGTTCATTTCAGTAATTGTATAATTGCTCTATTCTGTACATAGTTCATTTCAGTAATTGTATAATTGCTCTATTCTTTACATAGTTTATTTCTGTAATTGTATAATTGCTCTATTCTGTACATAGTTCATTTCAGTAATTGTATAATTGCTCTATTCTGTACATAGTTCATTTCTGTAATTGTATTATTTCTCTGTTCTGTACATAGTTCCTCTGTTCTGTACATAGTTCATTTCTGTAATTGTATTATTTCTTTGTTCTGTCCCAATTTTGGTTAAACATGAATCAGTCTGTCTCTTAGCTTTTGGTTTACTATGAATCAAGTCTGTCTCTTAGCTTTTGGTTTACTATGAATCAGTCTGTCTCTTAGCTTTTGGTTTACCATGAATCAGTCTGTCTCTCAGCTTTTGGTTAACTATGAACAGGTATGTCTCTCAGCTTTTGGTTAACTATGAACCGGTCTGTCTGTTGTGTTTTCTCTATTTATCATTCGTTAGTTTGAATGGATGTGGATCGATTTCATTTTAGTTTGGCATATGAACGTGTTTACTTTGTATTTTATATGTTGTAAAAAGACAGTGATAGTGTTATTTCTATATAAACTCTAATACAACGTGTTCTAAAATTACTTTATTTGTTGTTCAAAATACGGCCTAACGCATATCTGCATACAATTTAGAAAGAAGGCTGAGGGGCGGAAGATACCAGAGGGACAGTCAAACTCAAAGATAAAAAAAATTAACTAGAAACGCCATGGCTAAAAATAAAAAAAAAGACAAACAGACAATACAAGTACAAAAGACACAACATAGAAAACTAAAGACTAAAACTAAGCAACACGAACCCCATCTAAAATTGTGTACTTAAAAATGGGTGACTTGTGAGGACCAATCAGTTAATATCAACCGAAACACGTGGCTATGTGTAAAGTGATACAATGAGTCGTCAAAGGTTTAACGAATTGTGACCCTAGCAGAAACAATAAACAATACAGTCAATTATAATCAATTATGATAAAAAGTAAGGCAACAAAAATACTGAAATTCGAAATGGAAAGTCAATTATCAAATGGCAAAATCAAATACTCAAACACATCAAACGTATGGAAATACAAATGTCATATATTCCTGACTTGGTACAGGCATTTCCTTATGTAAAAAATGGTGGATTAGACCTGGTTGTATAACTAGATAAATCACTCAATTGTATGACAGTCTCATAGAAAAGGTCTCAAATGGTCAAAAGATTTATTTCAAAATTGGATTAAATCCATGAAAGGTCAACTATGGCAAAGGGAGTTGAAACTAAAGTTTCTTAATAATTTTGAAAATTTTAACACTCAAAGCCGAATATTTGAAATCAAAGAATATTTAAGAACCGCAACTGAAAACTGTTGAAATTCTAAATCACAAAACGCTCATTAAAATTAAAGCCAAATCAATGTTGCCCCCTTTTAACACTTCAAAATTTAGAAATCAACATTTAAAAAAACACAAAAGTTTAGTATAGATCGTGTCATTACCTAAGGACTGACTTCTTCACCGATAACACCATATGATACCGTCAGCGGTAACAACCCAGTGCTAAAAGATAAACCAACACAATAAAAAA
The DNA here is from genome assembly GCA_019925275.1 of Mytilus edulis. Taxonomy (NCBI): domain Eukaryota; kingdom Metazoa; phylum Mollusca; class Bivalvia; order Mytilida; family Mytilidae; genus Mytilus; species Mytilus edulis. The sequence continues at coordinate 77,310,924 of CM034354.1, read as the reverse complement.
AAACATCCTTATCGTTTTTTTATGAATATATCTTTAGCAGAAACGCTCAGAGCCGAACATTTTAAAATAAGGATGTATAAAAATCGCACCAGTTGGAACCTATATGACAAAAAAAGACGCAAAATATTTTTGTGTCTGGAGCACACCACTGTTCATACGAAGACGCATTGATATATGTAAACGCTATACGATGTAACAGAGGGTATTTTACTGCTGGGAAATCGAAAGTTGACAATTAAAAGGCGAAATCATCATTTTTATATATAAAAGTCCTCCATCTGCGTTATTTGGAAGACACTCTTATGCTATGAGGCAGGCCGTCAGTGAAACGTTAATTAAAGGTAAAACTCTCGTTCTCGAAGTTTAGATCATAGATAACTGACGTTGTGTTTCATCTGAATTACTTACGTTTTTACAGGTTTTTTTTTATTTGTCTTTGACAGCTGTTTAGTCTTTTTTTTTGGTAATCTCCATTTGACGGGGTTCGGTACTTATTGTGGTGTTATTATGCTCCAATGATTTCCTATATTACTGTCTTTTTTTTTTGCCAATGTGCTTTGTCTTTATGCCATTTTGTTTTTCTTTGTTGACATAATTGATTTTTTTTATAGTCATTAAAATTATAACACAATGTTGACTGCTGTACCCCTATTTTTGACATTTTTACATATTATGTCTGTTTGTTTTGTGCACACATTGTTGTCAATATAATATAATTTAATGCTACTTTCATACAATTGAGAGAGTAAGCTAGAAATACAACAATAAAACTTGCATGTACCAAGCCGGGAATATGACAGATGATATACATTCGTTTGATGTGTTTGGGCTTATAAATTTGCTTTTTAGTTAGAGCCCTTCCGAATTAAATTTTCCGCCGAGTTCGATATTTTTGTTATTTTACTTTTATTAATAATAGAAGGAAAGCGATTGACTTTACACGATAGTAGCTATGTAATGAATACAATAACTACGAGTGCCAACATAAAACTGTGAAAATAAGGAATACTTATATAATTTAAAGGCCATTCACAACCAAGCAATATATCAAACCGGATTGGATTGGAAAATTTTCAGAAATGATAAAATTGGTTTATTTATGATCTCAAGTTTGATCTTCATTGCAGAAATCATCATTCAACATAAACAGATTAATTACTGTTATTCCAAATTATCAGTGTGTTTTTTTTTTTTATATATATATATTTAATTAACTCCCTTCAACAGTCGTCAGTGTTAGCTTCTTCTTCCTTGAGTTATCTTTGAACAGTAATGACTCAATGATAGATATACAACGCAGTTATATACCAACCGCCCATTCGTATGGTAAGTACATATACAAATAAATACGCAACACTCTTAAATATTTGCACTAAACAAATTGTATTTAACAAATTGAATGATTTCGCAGTCTTATAATGTCAGAAAGGTTGGCTGTTATTATGCCCTTAACTTTTTCATTTAACCTTCATCCATACATAGTTTTTAATTGATGAGCAGATTAATACATCGGCAAACAACTTTCAAATCTAAGCGAGAGGCGAATGATCTATACCTAAAAGTAAAATTTTGATCTGAGCGTCACTGATGGGTCTTATGTAGACAAAACGCGCGTCTGGCGTACTAAACTATAATCCTGGTACCTTTGATAACTATAGCTAAAAGTAAAATTACAAAATATACTTAATTCCGAGGAAACCTAAAAATTGAGAATGGAAATGGGGAATGTGTCAAAGAGACAACAACCAGACCAAACAAAAAAACAACAGCAGAAGGTCACCAACAGGTGTTCAATGTAGCGAGAAATTCCCGCACCCGGAGGCGTCCTTCAGCTGGCCCCTAAACAAATAGAAGAGAGAGTCCCTTATCAAATTGCAAAACCAAAAATCTCAAATACATCAAACGATTGGACAACAACTGCCACATTCCCGACGTGGTACAGGCATTTTTTGATGTAGGAAATGGTGGATTTAACCGATATTTATAGCTAAACAACCCCAGTCGCATACATTTCCATTAGATTGACACCGATTTGTGATAAAAACAAACGAAGAGGACACTAAAACTCCTCAGGTTAAGATAAAAGTTCAGACAAACATAAGAAAAAAAGACCAACTGAAAAACAACGGAACAAATCATCGAAAACCAAAGGCTGTTCAAATCGAACACCACAAAAAGAATCAGGGTAAACATATTATGCTCCACATTTGTCATCCGTAGTGTTGCTTGTACATTCATGTTGGCTATTATTTGGTAGTTCACATTCGGGGAAAAAACGACAGACAATGCCCAATCAGATTCAGAATGACAAAAAATTACCCAGTTATTCAAAATTGATACGGTGTACCTCTCTAGGATATGTATAATACTCTTGTATTTCAGGATAGACATGGGCTTTACTCATTGTTGAAGGCTGTACGATGACCTATAGTTGTTAATGTCTGAGTCATTTTGTTCTCTTGTGGACAGTTGTCTCATTGGCAATCATACCACATCTTCTTTTTTATATGTACAAGGTTGATCTCTATTCAGTTTGAAAATATGATGTCAGATCGCACTCAAATCTAACAAACAGACTTCACACTGAGTCTTACGTATTAACATCACCTGGGGATTTTTTTAAAATTATATTTTCATCTATTTACTATAATCAGTATTTCGATTGATTTTTCACGAGATGACATGTTTCTAAGAACAAATATGAGATTACATTTAAATAATTTATAATCAGTTAACAAATCAATAACAAAAATACAACATTACATATAACTAATAATGTTATAATACTCATTTAACACATTTTGATCAACAGACGATATGTACACAGATAATGAAATAAAATAGATACTGTATGCAAATAGAATTTTGTAAATAAGTCCCTGTTTTCACAACAATATTCATTATATGTTAACCCTGAGTGTAATAAAACAAAATTGATTTGATATGACAATAACCGAATATCCTTATTTTGATGATTCTGCAATGCACAGTTAGACTGTTTTTGTTCTTATAGATTCAAAATCATAGATTTCCAAAATCCCGCGCATTTTCATCTTCATCGTCCGTTTTCCAACCTTGTAGTAGGCTTTCTTCATCTTCCGACATTTCATACCTATTAAAGATAAATTAATCATTACATTCTTTGCTAGAATTAGCAAACTATATCATGTAATCATACTACAGTCAAACTTATCTTAACGACGATTCAATGCATCAAACGGTCGTCAAGTTTAAACATAAATAAATATATTTGAACTACTGTGAATTCATTATTATTCGTTGGATACCAATTTTCGTGATTTTCGAGGGTACAGATGAAACACGAATTTAAATGTTCAACGAATTACAAATTATCTCTCGGGTTTTATTCAGACTTTGGCAAGCCCATGAAATTACATATCCACGAAAAGGCAAGTTTTCCGCAATCCACGAAAATTGGTACCCACGAAAATAAATGAATCCACAGTAAACGGGCGTTTTCAGACAATCCCAAATGTTTCGCTCTATAATTTAACTCGTTTCAGCTATCACCTGGTTAACATCGTCAGCGGTCACCTAATTTTCGAATGAATTCATCATTTCAACTATTAACCCCGGTCTTTTTATTGCTATTTTCTACCAAAAAATTTCATGACGAAAAATATATGTCGTCAATATTAACATATTTTAAATTTGTACAGCGCCAAAATCCTTCCGACCTTTTCCATTAGACTGCTTGCAAGTACGATAATTTTACTGATTGAAACCCCTAAAACAATGTGCCACGGACGATATCGATATTGGAATTTGCTGGAACCTAGTTTAAAATGTCACCTCTCTTGAGTTGAGTCGAGTTGCTGATTAAGATGGTACCCAAAACTTCAACTAAAATTAATTTGGCTCGTTTAATTTTCTAAAAATTTTGACAAAGTATTTACTTTGACAATTTGACAAAAATGTAAAAATTTCAAAAAATTTGAACCAACCATTTTATCAGAAATTACACTGGTTATATAGCAGTTTGACAAACACTTATTTTAATCACTGAGAAGCTTAATATTTCCTTAACAACACAACTTAATCAAAACAGTTAGCTGATTTTACAGTGTTAAATAAAGGCAACAGTAGTATACCGCTGTTCAAACTCAAAAATCCATGGACAAAAAACAAAATCGGGGAAACAAACTAAAACCGAGGGAAAAACATTAAATATAAGAGGAGAACAACGACACAACACTAAAATGTAACACACACAGAAACGGACAAAGCATCAGACAAAATCCCACTAGAATAACAAATATAACATCAAAACCAAATACATGAATTCGGGATAGACATGTACCGTGACACGTCTTATCGCAATGTGAATTTACACTCAAAAATAAAAGAAAACAAACGACACAACGTTATAATGTAACACACACAGAAAAGAACAATAATATAACAATGGCCATATTCCTGACTTGGTACAGGACATTTTTAAAAGGATAAAAATGGTGGGTTGAACCTGGTTTTGTGGCATGCCAAACCTCGCACTTTAATGGCAATGTTAAATATAACATAGAAGTGACAACATAATATTACAGGAAAACAATAACAAGAATGTGTCCATGGTACACGGATGCCCCACTCGCACTGTCATTTTCTATGTTTAGTGGACCATGAAATTGGAATAAATTCTCTAATTTTGCATTAAAATTAGAAAGATCATATCATAGGGCACATGCATACTAAGTTTCAAGTTGATTGGACTTCAACTTCATCAAAAACTACCTTGACCAAAAACTTTAACCTGAAGCGGGACAGACGGACGAACGAACGGACGGACGAACGAACAGACAGACGAACGGACGCACAGACCAGAACACATAATGCCCCTCTACTATCGTAGGTGGGGCATCAAAAATATAGGAGAACGTAACATTGAAATGACAATATAATATTACAGGACTTCAATACAAATAAATAGGAGAACGTAGTAGACAAAGATACACATGATTAATAGATAACAAAAAGCATCAGGTTTAAAATTTAATACGTCAAAAAGGCGCCTTGTCCGCACAAGACTCACCAGTGACGCCCAGATATAAAAGATCGAAAGTGAAAAAAAAAGTACAAAGTTGTACAGCACTGAAGATCAAAAATTGAAAAATGTTGTGTCAAATACGGCTATGTTTTTTATGGGAGAAGAACATCCATTATTATTTAGAACAATCAATGCTATTGCAAACAGTAAACTGTATCAAACGAATATAAAAGATATACATAATGAAACTAAAGTATTAACTAATTACAGAAAACAAAACCCGAATACATAATGCAAAAACCAACACAGAATTGACACACCCGACTCATTCCAGGCCTCAACGCAATAAATATAAAAATTAAGTACCACCTTAATACAGGTTCGACTTTTCAAATAATCAATAATACCAAATTTAACACAGGTGGGTTTTTTTTAAATAAAGAACAGTTACAATGTCCCAACGCACTGCACATATTTTATTAATCCAAGGTACAAGGGAAACAACTAGAAAACTTTTATTGTTATCTGTCAACATTTTAAAAATCAGATTAATAAAGATCTGACAAGAATTGCACCCGTGAGAGTCCTAACGATGCCATTTTCAAAAAGGAACGACGTTGGCATTATTCAAACCCTTTTACAAACTTGATGACACGATTAACTACAGAAAGAATTGAGTTGCTGAATAAAAGAACGAACGTAATATTCCTATACCCCCGGAATATGCCAGGGTTGTAGAACCATCACGGTGAAACAAGAATATTAAAAAAACCACCAAACACTACAAGGATTTCTTGGACAGTAAATCTTTGCATAAAAATACGACGTAAAAAAAGAGTTTGAGTTGTTACTTTCTTTTCCATTTGTATGGTTGAGATTTTTTTATTTGAATAGCCAAGTTGAACCAAGCGGTTATTGTTATATCAGATTACAAACGCCTGATAACAAATTCTTACTAGATCATAATGATGAGTTAAGCATAGCTAAAGAAAATCGTCCATGTTCAGAAAACCATTGTTTCGTTCGTCTTGCGGTCAGTTTAATAAGTTGACTAATTTATGAAGGAGCTAATGCATAACACCCTCAAATATGGCGACACAATAGATGTAACTATTGCTAAAATTCATCGATTGAACCTATAAATACGATGAATACACATTACACTCATACAAAAGTAGTTTTACATACTCATAAATAGATTCATTGTCTTTCTATATTTTACTTAACTTACCAAGGCTTTTCATTTGATTTGTACTCTTCTCCGTCCTGAAAAAGAAAAAATGAATATTTATTAACCTCCTCAGTAATGTTCTTATAAACTATATGCACATATTTGATAGTTTCTGTTTATTTTGTTTGCAGCTCGAGATGCCATAGAATTGCAATATGTGTGTAGTTCAAGACTGTGAATGCGATTGTCCATTTGTTTGATGTGTTTTATCATTTGATTTTACCATTTTATAAAGGAATTTCCGTTTTGAATTTTCCTCGGAGTTCAGTGTTTTTGTGATTTAATTTTTTTCAGCAAATTTTGTTAGAGTTGCCATCGCCTTGATAATTTGATAGCTTTGTAACTCCATTTATGTGTAGTTTTGCTAAGGGCTTTTATAATACAATTTTAAATACCCAAAGTGTTGCTGTAATCATACAGAACGTACATTTATCGAAAAGGAAACAGAAAAGACTTCTTGGCATAGATATTCTTAGTCGTATTGAGCACAACGTTTTGGAATTTTGGGTACTCAATGCCCTTCAATTTTATAATTTGTTTGGCTTTCTAACTATTTCTATCTGAGCATCACTGGTGAGTCTTATAAAGATGAAACACGCGTCTGCCATGTCTAGTTATAAACCTGGTATTCTTTAGAACTATCTACCCCCTTCAAATGGAAGTGTTATACCGTAATTTCTAAGATCATAAGAGTCCAGCCTGAATGTATCTCTAAAAGTTCTATTTCAGGTGCCATGTCTCCTTACAACATCATGAACGAGATAAAAAAAAATGTATAAATAAAATATGCTAGTATCCAGACTTGAGATCAAGTTTACAAAATATTCATTAACGATTGATTCGAACATAACATATCCAAGTCATAACTAATCATATTTTCTTACGAGTGATGATGGATATACGATCAAACGACTGAAATTAATTAATTTATGTATTAATTAATTAATTAACGTCTGTCACCTTTCGAGAATACAAACATTGAAATCTCAAATACATCTACCAATGCAATACTGTTCTTCTAGCTATGTTGGTATTGGTGTAGATAAGTATAAGTTTGCAATGTTTCAAATACAATTTCATATTGTACATGTTACTATCATTGTATGATGGTTTGTAAGTTAGATTTTGTGACCTTTATTGTTGTTGTCGCATGCATGCAAGACCAAAAACAACACCCAATAAAGGGTACAAAATCTAGAATTAAACAATCGTACAATGATAATAACAATTACAATATCGAGTATCATTTAAAACAACACTTTCGCAATCCGAAAAACACACAATAGTTTCTTTTCCATATCAATGGTTCCGTATCTTTTCGTTAATAAAGGGAATGCTTGCAATGGCAGTGATATTGAATGTCTCAGGTTAAAAATTGAGAATTGTGTCCAACATTTAATACTTATAAGAGCAGCATGGTTGATTCTTTATAAATTAAATAAACAACGATATCAATTTAACTAAACCAGATTCGTCTATAAATAACTTATGTCTTTTAAGTGATGCTGAAGGTAGAAATATTTCAATATCCAACCCTCGTAAAAAACGTTAAAGAGCTAGTAAAACTAAAACGGAACCAATTCTTATTCAGTTACACTCAGGACGGTGTGAAATACAAACAAGCAATAAATCAGACCATTTAACCAACTGTACCTCGTCAGAATAGATCAATGACTTAATTTATGAATATGACAATCACTATTTAAACGAATCCATAATAATGCATTGGTAACTGTGTGGAGGTTACCAACTGGCACTGAGAAATTATTAACAGCAGTACTGATCCAGTGATAGTAAGAATCTATAATAAGGCATGCTTATGCAAAGGTTACTGTTGACAGTTTACCCTGTGTGACTGAAAATTGACCAAAGCCCAATGATAGAAGAGGCATATTGTAATATAATGTTCGCAACACGTTCGTCTTAAATAGTTAAACATCATCAGGTACCGGTATATAACCTAAAAAAAGTACAAAAAGACAATTCATACTTATCAATGTATTCCTAAGGATTACTTACTGTTAAAGAAACTTCGTCCCACTTCAAATCATTTTTTGCTCCATCATGTGAACGATCATAACTTTCCAAGAACTCCGATGGGGTTATTTCACGCGAGGGACCAACGTCCTCAGCACTAAAAAGTTTCACTTTGCTTTTATTTTTGATCTTGCTAAAAATACTTGTTCCTCGTTTGGATTCCTTGTTTTGTTTTGGTAGTTCCTTGTTCAAAGACGGTCTTGGAGCTGGCTTCGGTACTTTGGATGGATTAGACCGACCCAGCTGTCTACCCGATGCTGTTACTACAGTTTCTATGACGTCAGTTCTATGTGCGTTTATCTTCTCCACTGATTTTAAGTGTTGATTAAGACGATGCTGACGCAACATTTCATCAGGCAAGTCTTCATTGTCAACATTTAGACGCACACGACTATGACCATCGTCAATATCGTCTTCTTCTTCGTTATAGTAACCGTTGTTTTCTTGCCACCATTCGGAACCGGAATCATTCGATTCTCTTTGGAGTGTTTCAGTCCTTGACGTCCAATCAGAATACTGATCTGTGACCGTTTGGTCTGAAGTCAGAGTTGATGTGTAAACAGACTCTGTTGCACTAGGACTTTCCAATAATGGCACTTCCGGTGACGACATTATATGATTAACAATATTATTTGTATCGTCATTGCAATGTTGACTTACATTTCTATTAATGTTTCTTCTATCTTTTGGACTAATCTCACCGGACTGAGCTCCGTTTACCACTTCAGCTCTTTTCTCTTGGGATGGAGTTCGACCTTTGAGACTTTTAGTTTTCGTATTACCTCTCTTCAGTTTGGACGGCGATTTTTGTGTGTTCCCTTCTTTACTACTATTGTCAGGGTTATTTTGAGGTAGTTCATGATGCGTAGAGTCCACGGAAAAGGACGGTAATTTTAAAGACTTTTTAGTAATGGTAAATGTTCGATTGCTTGTGGAACTACTAGAATTAGAAGTACTCTCTTTATCTGAAAATTGCGTTTCCGGTAGCTTATATTTTTCTATAAACGTCTGCATATGTTGTTGTACCGTTGTTTCAAAATGATCACCTTTATCATGCTCTAGAGTTTTTATCATATCCTTATATGAAGATCTGAAATATAAAATAACAAAGGAGTTACAATTGTATATACCAAAAATATAAATCGTATTATTTGCTTCAATTCATACACATTTAAATAAGAATAATAGATAGACACTGCGTGGTGTTGTTTTTGACGACATTGGCACTTCTTTTCTAGTGAAATCATGTATGATACTTATACAAACAATATTTGTTTCTTGTAAGTATTATTAATTTTAATGTCATTGAAACAACCTTTTGAAAATCCTTGTTTTTCTCCATTTACTCGTTTTCGAATTAACCATCAAAACATCTTGTAATAATAAAAAAAACGCGACTGATTTAAAAAAATAAAATTTTAATTGTATTTAATGTTTACAATTGTCAATAACAAGAAATTATAGATAATTGAAGGAAACCTCTTAAGAAAACGAGATAGACAGTAAAATACAACTGTTCATTTTTATGCTTATAAAACAAATCATTGTGTAAAATCCCCAGGTGTAATGACCAAATAATTATGTATGGTGTGTAAAGAATGTAAAAGAGATTTACCTAAAATTATTGTACGGCTTTTTATCAGGAGAACCGTCTTTGATTTCCTTCCCATCCGCATCTTTCAATACCTCACGGAAGTCGGTCAACAATTTAGACAACATACTGTTAGCATTAGCAATAACCGAAAAGTCAAACAAATCTTGCAAGCGTTCAGATTCACCCTTGATAGTTTCTAAATGGCAACTGAGAATATAAAACAGACTTGTAGTAGTCATAAATATCAACCAGCTCATTAAATAAATTGCTCAATATTATATTAGTTATATGTTATGGCGATTCTACAAATAACCTTTTTAGGTAAAAATGCGTTATAAATTCGAAATTCATGAAAAGAACATTCAAGTTTAGCTTTGAAACGAGACTTAACTTGTCATCCATAATGATAAATCGTCACGCCCATTTCAATATTTTTGAATTTAATACTTAATTTTTTTTCATTAAATAAAATCATTATTGAGAAAAATAACCTTTAACTACAGGACAAATATCTTACACTAATACGGAAATATGTGACATTAATTCTGCAATATCTTACGTTAATTCTGATGCATCTTCCATTGAAGCTAGCACTGCAGCTAACTGATCGTATATACAGTCTAAAGTAACTAAGATATTCTCCTGACTCTCCAGAGTGGACCTCATGGCTTCATTCAACTGTTCCTGGTATCGTGAAAGCTGGGATTCAATCTGTAAATGTGTAACATTAGCTTTATCGATTTTGTTTAAGATGAAAACTGTGTTCTAAGACGGTTTTCAAATTTATGAGTACAAACAATTTCTAGGGAAACATGTAATGAAATAATGAATGATTATCTGTTATCTGACCGTTACAGAACAACTGACAAAAACAACAACTATTACCAATGTTATTTCACCTGATGGGGCGGAGCTTACGTGTTAATTTGCATAAGGGCAGAGCCTACGTTTTAATTTTTATAAGGACAGTCCATTTTAAGATGTGTATGATAAGGATAATGGCAGTTTTAATCATAATTGATTTCTAATCACCTATCAGTGTCAACAAAGGAATTTACAAAAGAATGACTGGACACTTAATTGATGAGTCTATTCTAAAACACCTATCTATAGATGGACTGGTTTATTATGAGCGAACCGGTTAAACTCAAGTCAAAGTAAAATAAATTGAGTAATAATAAGGCCGATCTCTGTTTAATTTATTCACAACACAGCCATTTCGGCACTGTCGCCAATTATATTCATGGTATCATAGATCGATGTGTGTAGTTTAAAGTTCTAACAATAGTGAGGTTAATTTCTATATAAAAAGCAAATGATAAACAACTGGAGATAGAGCTTGAAAGCATTTTGAGGTTGTTGAAATATGTAGAAAAGATTGTTTCCATATATTTTTGTTAATCAATTCATACAGATTAAGAGAACGAACTAGGTAACAAGAAAATAAAGACAATACCACTCGAATAGGATTGACGGGTATGTATTAAAGCAACAATCGTCGTATAATTGTGTTGAAATCTGGTTTCCCCATGGTAAAATATATTGCCTTGTTGTGTGTTGTCCTTGTGTATAATAACGCAACAGGTACAATACAAGGATGTATGGTCCTTATACATTAATAGATATATACATACCATTACAAACGCGTCGTAATTTGACATCTTAGAATTTTTCAACCTGTAAAATAGGATACATCATTATGTTTGAAAGTTGAAAATCAACTATGGACGATTCACAATAGGAAGAACCGAAATAAAAATTACGACTACGACTGTCTCCATTTGAAGATTCCTTTATAACATGTATAAGGTGACTTTATTAGTTTTTTGAATGATGATACAGATATATGATATTTTTCATTTGTAAGTTTCTTCCCTTAAAACATCATACTATAGATAAAATATAATGTTTGCTACATGTGTTTCTCTATGTTTAATTGTGAAAGCAGAATACATATAATTGAAAACACAAACTTTAAAACGACTACACCATTTATTTGAAAGTAGTTTGTGTGTTATGAGGTGATTATCACAATACCTGACTGCTTTATTATACTGGTGTGCAGCTTCTCTTGCAAGACATCGAGAACTTTCAAACAATAACATAAACCCGTAACATTCCGTGTGGTGATTATGTATGGCAAACTGTATAGGACATAATCCCTCTGAGTTCTTGGACCAAACATCATACCCATTATCCAATAATATCTGAAAAGAATAATTAGGATTAGCGTAATGTCTTTAAGTGGATATTTGTGATACAGTTGTTAAATTGATGATGGTGTTATCGGCAATGAGTTTCACTATATGTTGATAGATGACCGTTACGTCCTGAATGGTTTAACAACCAAGCATTCAGCACTTTTGTAAGGGAATTCTACCTTGTGCCGTGAATTTCGACAGTAATTTTGGATTTGAGTGATCTGCAAGTTCACATGTAGTATGGCCTTCTAACTGTTTAGATTTGGGTACATACAGGTTTAATTGTAAAAGTGGAACTAATTCAAAATCAGCGTGTTATACTGAATACCCACTGACACATGTGTAATCTAATCGTAACTAATAAGTCTGGTGCAGACGAAACGAGTGTATGGTGTTTCAAATTATAGTCACGTTATATAAATATAGCTTAAATTAATAGTGAAATGTTTGTGTACGATAAATTTCGCGGTTAAATGTCTACCGCGAAATAGAGAAAATTAGACACACGCGAAAACTTTCCTATAACATAACAGACGTGACAATAATCTTTTACATTAACATTGGTTGCATTTTTCTATCGATGTATACAAAAAGAAGAGTTTACCTGTACTAAGAAGAAGAGTTTACCTGTTCCAAGTCAGGTATATGACAGTTGTTGTCCATTCGTTTGATGTGTTTTATCATTTTTATTTTGACTTTTGATTAGGGACTTTCATTTTGAATTTTCCTCAGAGTTGAGTATTTTTGTAATTTTACTAGTTAGTAGAAGTTCATTGATACCTGTAAACACCTGAGATGACCTTTACTGGTAGCCTCGTGCGCAGCTGTATTGCCAAGACTATCTGGAGGTAGTTCCAGTGGATTGCCATCTCCTTTAGGAAGTAAATTCAGCAAAGATTCCAAACATTCAGGCTAAAGGTTAAAGAAAAGAACAGAACTTGTATATGTAGTTAGGGATTTGCTGTACAATAGTTTAGAAAATCATATGTCTGCTATTCAAAGTATGAAAGTTCGGGACTTTTGTTACTTAAAACAATGCAGGTCCACCTTAAAATATAAAGGGTAGGGTGCTGGGATCTACATTAGTTTAAACCCTTTCAACAGAAGGCATCGGAATGAACGTCCGTATTCAAAGCTGACGTGGGTGTGTATTTATGCATCACTCAATTCCAAACGCACAACACTTTTTAAAATGGATATTACTGTTTGATGAGGAGAAATCAAGAAATGACAATATGTATGAACCCAATTTTTTTATTTCATTATATAATCCACAATCAGATGATTAATTTACTATGACATCATGTTGTTGTTAAGAATAAGGAGAACGCAAGTGTAAATCAGATTTAAAGTTTAGTATAGTGTGTCCTTGCATTTTGCACTATTGGAACTAGTTTTTGTTTAAATGTTCTTACACTTTAATACTATTTTTGATTTTGCCTTGCAATTGTGTTTATTCGAGAACCAGAGAGGATTAGGATTTTAGACACATATAAATGCCTGTACCAAGTCAGGAATATGACAATTCGTTTCATGTGTTTTATCCTTTGACTTTGCCATTTGGTTAGGGACTTTCCATTTTGAATTTTCCAGTATTTTGGTGATTTTACTTTTACAGATATATCGAATTAATTGAAAATGTCCAATGTTTCTTTTGTACGACTTTTTGTATGATAAATATAATTGTTTTTCTTTCTTCGTGAAGTTCAGTAATTTTGTGATTTTACTTTTCTATAGTAGAAGAACATATTTTGACATCTAAATGTCTGTTTTTGTCAATGAGTTTCCATCTCATTGGTATTTACAATACTTTATTCATATGATATTTAAGAATATATGACTGTTGTATACCTGATCGTACTGAGCTGCCATATTAAGTAGTCTTGGCACCGTTAAAGATTCCAATACTCCGTCAGAACGGGATTTTTCAAGTAAAATCAACATACATTCACATTTTCCAAGCTACAAGATAGATCATAAAACACTTAGAAATGTGTTAATAGAAGGATATAAAGATTGCCTTTCCCTTATTTAGCACAACTTTTAGGAATTTTGGGTCGTCAACGCTATTCAAGTTTGTACTTGTTTGGCTTTATAACTATTGTGATCTGAGCGTCACTGGTGAGTCATATTTAAACGAAACGCGCGTCTGGCGTATTTACTTATAATCCTGGTACCTTTGATAACTTTTAACTAATTTTCTTGAGCTGTTCGATGTCTGTACCAAGTCATAACAGGAATATGACAGTTGTCCATTCGTTATCATTTGATTTTGCTATTTGAGTGAGTACTTTTCGTATTGAATTTTCCTCGGAGTTCAGTATTTTTGTGATTTTACTTTTTGTATTGATGCAAAAGAGGGACGAAAGATACCAAAGGGACAGTCAAACTCATAAATCTAAAAATATCGATTTTTTTCAAAAGGTTGGCTTTCGAAATCTTATTGCCATGTTGGTCATGTGACGCAGTTTGATTCAGCAGACGTAACTTTAAAATGATAATTATCTGTAGGTGTTACATATACAGTTTAGAATAACAAAAACACTTCAGCTTTTTAACTGAATTTACAATGCTGACAAATCAATTTCGTTATATTCAAATGTGCACTGTATTAACTCTGGGTTTACGCCATATGTTCTTAATTTTACTTCTCACACAACTATGCAATTTCATCACTGAATATGTTACAAATATCAATAAACAGGTACTTTCAAGAAATTCTAGAATAATAATAACGATTTCCCTATATTTTAACTGAAGTGTTTATTCCGGACTTTGAATCTGTCAAATTTATAGATAACTAATGAGTTTGCTTAACAGAATATCTTTTAAAGATACATATTTGAGTCAGGTTTTTTGACCTGCAATAGGTTCTTAGGGAACTTAATGTTTAACCAGAATATTTCTGAGGCGACAGACTCGTTCCAATCAGCTTCAAACTCTAGAAAATGGCTATTAGTATCTTATAGTTTGTTTCTGTGTGCGTTGCATTTAAGTGTTTCTGTTGTGTCGTTGTTCTCCTCTTATATTTGATGTGTTTCCCTCAGTTTTAGTTTCTAAACCGGAATTGTTCTTTCTCGATTGATTTATGAATTTCGAACAGTGATATACTCCTGCTGTCTTTTATTTAAGTAATATTTACCTTTACTGAGTATTCTAAGGGAGACAATCTGTCGTTATTGAGTTCTGAACACATCTGAGGATATTTAGTAGATAAGGTTTTTGTTGAGGTAGTTTTGTCTTCCTTGACACATCTGTGTAGTACGGTGTCACCCATTCGGTCTCTTGTTTTTCTCAAAGAATCATACGACATACTGTTCAATGTGGACGCCTAAATAAAGAATAGAATAGTATTATATATTTTATAAAAACAAATGGTACAAGAGAAATACTTGTACTTCTCAATTCATTCGGCATATTTATAATACCATCCTTAACGTAACACAAAAAACAAAACAAAGCTGATTAAAACAATAAAGGTACCACTTTTACTGCCCCAGATATATATGCATGTCTCTTCAGTGATGCTCGAGTCCAAAATCAAAATATAAACGTTCCAGAGCTGATAAGAGAACCAAAAGTAAAGCCAATCCCGGTCAAGAAATAATAGCATAATTGATATAAATTACCTAATTTAAAAAGCATGGCATCACAATATAAAAAAAACCCAGCTTATTACTTATATGTCTCTGTTAATCTGCAATCTATCTGTTACCTTTTACAATCGAATGGGCGGGAGAGTTTATTATGTTGCTTAGACTTTAACTTGATGAAGTAATGAGCTATAAACAATTGTTAAATTGAAGACAGTAAACTAAGTTAGATGAAAACTTAAGATATTCAAATTTTAGAATATATATAAATTTCGTGATTGTAAGATAAGTAGAGAAGAAATAATATCCCTGTTGGCGTTATAATAAAAAATATAATTACCAAATCAGCATCACTTTTTGACAACAGTTCATCAATAAGTGTTTCACTCTTTTTCGGCGTCCTTCTTGCTGTACCCGTAGACGAAGCAGTTGAGTGTTTCCTCCTCGGAACAGAACTTTCTGATCGGCTGGAATCGGAAGGAACCGGAGGTAGACGACGAGAAGAACTACTGTCACGTGACCGATTACTAACACTGGTCCTACGACTAACATTATCACTTTCTTTAACTATGCTGCCATTTTTAACTATTCCCTGATTTTTATTTGAGTCTTTTTTCGGTGATTTGTCACTTATAGTAGAATCTGGTTTCCCTGAAGGATGTTTATATGTATTTGTAATATGCTCACAAGCATCGATTATCGCCCCTGTAATGTCGCCATTTTCTTTAGGATCTGGTTCTTTGATTGGTTTCATATTCTCCTTACCCTTCTGCTTCCGGTTGAAAATATTACCAATCAACCTTGACCTTTTTGAATCACTTGACCTTGAGTCCTCATCACTTAGTATCATTTCCTCTTGAGGGGATTTGTGGACAAGTTTCTTTTTCAATCGGTTTTGTTTTGCAGGTGAATTAGACGCTTTCTGAAACTATTAAGAAAAGGCTTTGTATTACAACAAATACACATTGCTATGAACAATTCATATATCTTTTTTTACTATTTAGTTGGATTCAACAATACATTTGTAATCGATATGCTGAAATCAGACGAAAACCAGAAGCGCCCGAGTAGACTGAACAGTAGGGGGCTTCACAAACTTTTGAAAGTAACAAGCAAACCTTTTTCTTTATAATAAAATTTTCTATTCTATTATAATCTAGAAGTTGTTTAGTCTTCAATTCTTCCATTAACATCTTTTTTCTTCTACAGTAAGTTTAAATTGGCCAAAAAGTATGTGTGGAATTCGTACCCAGTTTCTATGACAATGAAAATTAGAGCATGTAGTGTGAGAAAATAGTAAAGTAATTCCTTATGTATTCAAGGTGTTTGTCAATTTCAAACAATTAGTTACAATGTTCACAAACATGACATAACAGTAAATGCAATCTGCTGTATCAAAATTGATCATCAAATAAAGATGCGCACATCATTCCCTGTTTTTTTGGAATTACTATAGAATTAGAAAACAGGGAAAACGTACTATCTGCTAAAATAGGAAATATGTTAATTTTATTCACATATGATCTTTGTCAAATTTAATAATGGATGTATATTCATAACATGCTAATAGTTATCAAAGGTACCAGGATTATAATTTAGTACGCCAGACGCGCGTTTCGTCCACATATAAGACTCATCAGTGACGCTCAGTCGGCTCAGATCAAAATAGTTATAAGCCAAACAAATACAAAGTTAAAGAGCATGGACGACCCAAAATTCCAAAAAGTTATTTTAAAAACCGCTAAGGTAAGCTAAGCGTGAGCACCAACCTACTATCACATCTCGAAAACATCTCTAATGTAAAAAATTAGCAAGATTTGTTACTGTAATTGTAAATGCGACATCGTTCAATCAGAGACCAATCGACAAAGATGTGGAGGGAATTTGCGTCATCGTACGACCTTCAGTAATTAGCAAAATCACGTAAAGTAAACTATAGAAGACAACGTAACATACCGGAAATGAAAATATAGGACTTGAATCTTCAGAGGCAGCAAAACACTCGGAAATAGCATCATCAATAACAAATTCTCTGACGTAGTTATCAAAGTCTTGTTCGTTGACGTATGGGGCCGTTAATTCTACCTCAAATAGGTCTTTCTCGTTGTATCTGTCTCTTAGACTCTGCATTGTTAGAAAATCTGAAAGAAGAAGAAAATAACTTTTATTTAGATAAAAAGTATAAAAGGAATTGTGTTTCAAATTTCTAAATATTGCAGTGAAATTCAATGTTTGCTGAATGTATAGACATGATGTGTATATCAAAGTTGTAAATTGTTATTCAAAATTAAACGGAGTAAATTATTGTTTCAATATTAAACATATAAAATGATAGTTTCAAAATTGAAGGAAGTAAATGGCTAATATTAATAGTTGCTACATATAAACAGTGTCAGGCATTTAAAACAATATTCCAATAGAGGTTACATATAAACAGTGTCAGGTATTTAATACAAAATGTACATAGGATTAATAATTATGATGTTATCTCCATAATTTCAAAGATTCTATATTTTATTAGAGTCTCCATGGAATCACCTGACCACATACAAACATTAAAAATTTCCAATGTTTCACTTATCACTTACACGTATATAACAAATTAATTATCAATTAATTATTTTATAAGGCATCAATTACATTGTCACATTTAACAATTAAGGTTACTTTAAATGTTTGATGGTGTCCTTAAATTGCACTTCAAAACAATTTCACACGAAATCGATTAATAATTACTTGCCATAACTAACCAACGACACTTTCATAAAATAAACAAGCAAACAAATACTATCACAGCAACAAAACAAACAAACAAAAAACTACATGGTTGCAAATATAGATGGACATTCCAAAATAAAACGAAGTACAGTTTTCCAATATTGCATCTTGCAATGGCAAATACATATAACGTTTTGTAAATGCAATTCATATATATATATGCCAAAAATAGAATGACAGAAATAAAATCAAAAGAAAAGAATGATTATGGTGTCTGCTACATCAAATCCAACATATTTAATTATATGATGCTCACGTTTTGCATGTAGTTTAGTTCCGTGTCCATACCATTGAAAGTAGATCCAGTTAAATTTCAAATATAATATGATATCATGAAATGAATCGAAGTCAAAGCGAAGCCACAGAAATGAAAATTTGCGCTCAAGGGTACTTTTTGCATATCGTGGTATTTTTTTCCTGAATTTATTGATTGGTGTGTATGAAGTTAAACCAAAATGTCCATACCATTAAAAGTAGATCCAGATAAATATATATATGATACATTAAGAAATGATTAGTTTTTTGCTGCTTAACGTCCAGTGGAAAATATTTCATGCATGTTCAGGACGATGTAGAGAAATGAATCTACTACAAACAGACATCACACAAAGAAGCAGGTATGCTAAGCCGGGGTACTTTTTCTAAAAAAAAAACTCAAAATCGTATGATTTTTTACTTGAATTTATAGATTGATATACATGTAGAACGATAAAACCAAAACATAATAAAATATAAAGGACGAAAGATGGCATTAATCGAAGTTTTCCAAATACAAAAAAAATACACAGTAATGAAAAATATTTGTGCACAAAAATCACATACAAATGCTTACCTAACATAACCTCTGGGTTGTCTTCCGCTATAGAGGGCGCATCGATCAGCGTCTCCATGCTTCCAACGTGACTCAGGGAAGATTCAGAGTTATGAAGAGCACTGGAAAAGAAGAAAGCATTATATAAAAATACTAGATCAATTAATACAAAACCAAATCAGGACTCTTTTTTCCCTTTCATGGACTGTCGTAAGGACTGAAGAAAGAAGATTGTTTCGTCAGCCAACAGGAACAGATATAATGGCATTTTCTGTTTATAACAAAACTTCAAGGAAAACAATTATAGATTCAATTTGACACTACAGCACGGCATCAAATTTACAGTAAATTGGTTTTCTGGTGGTCTTTAAAATGTTATTTTTTCTAACTGGAAGACCATGCCATGACCTGCATTGAAATTTTAAATATTTTGTAAGCAAGAAGAATCCCTCCTAAAATTGGTAAATATGTGGCTTCGCCTTAGTACATAACTCCATTCGTCTCAACCCGGCCGATTCCGTACCCTCATCTATATAATGAGAGTAGCGGACTCGACCGAGGATTGCCGAATGCACATAGTATATTAACATTTTATTAGCCTACATTTTCATGTGATACTTGTTACTGGATGTAACGCTGCAATCGTGCAATCTATACACTATTGTGCAGCATGACATCAGCAAGATGAGTGTCATAAAATGGTCTAATTATATAAAAGAATTTGGTGAGACGGTTATACAAGTAAGAGGTTAAGCTAGCCGTTTAAAACCAGGTTTAATCCACCATTTTCTATTTTAGACAATGCCTGAACCAATTCAGTAATATGACAGTTCGTATGTATTCTTTTGGTGAATTTCAGCTTTTGATTGCACCATTTTATTAGGACGTTTCCATTTCAAATATCATTGGAGCTCAGTGTTTTTGTGATTTTACTTTTATTGCACAAAACAAAATGTGTAAATATAGAAATAAAATTCGAAAAATTCGCGATACTTGTAAAAAAACCAGAGGTCTGTTGAATTGATAGATTGGTGTTTGCTTTACGCCACATCATCACAAAAATACTATATTGCAGCGATAAATGAAAAAAATAGAAAATGAGTCACACAAAACTATAAAATGCTGCCATTGCCATTTTAAAACCATGTCACGTTGGCAATACTTCACAAGTTTAATTATGATTAAATATGTAATGTCAGTCAGGAATTCCAGTTCTATTTTTGTTTTACATATTGTAATTTATAACCAAAACATTATGTGTTATATATGGCGAGACACATAGATTAATGGGTAAAAAAAGGCCTAAAAGAAAATTTAAGTTATAAAGTATGGACGACAGGTGGTGTGTCGTGTCGACTACACTAGTACATACCACATTTCTTGAAATGATAATACTTTTGAAAATGTATGTGTGGGGTGGAAAATGGGGAAGGAGTGAAATTTTTAACTACGTTAACCCTTCACATAGTATGTGCATATATCCCTTTCAAGGCATTGCTGTACCCGATAAAGATGTATTTTCTCTTTACCTACCCCATATCTTATGAAAAACAAAATTTGGAGATATGAAAACAACCATGACTTGGAAAGTGAAAAAAGGGGAGGGAAGAATTTTTTAACTACGTAAACCCTTCACATTTTATGAGGATATCCCTTTTAAAGCATTACTGTACCCTATCACTGAAGAGGGATTTTCTTTTTACCCTGTCCCATATCTTACAAAAAATGAAATTTTGGAATGTGAAAACAACTTTCAGTAAAGAGATTTTTAATCCCAAACGCATTGCAAGAAACAAAGAAAAGCCTTTCACCATCGTTACAAACTTGCGTACTTTTGTATAAATTTGAAACTTAAAATTCCTTTGCGATTTTGCTGCCCAACCGAAAGTTTAAATATTGATGAAGTCGATTTTGGCCCGTTTCAATATTTTCCTTCTATATAGTCGATGTGTTTTCCTCGGTTTTAGTTTGTAACCCGGATTTGTTTTCTCTCAATCGATTTGTGACTTTTGAATAGTGATATACTACTGTTGCCTTTCTCTATATGTTGCTTATTCTGAGAGGATAGGAGCTATTGCAAAACTTCTTAAAATCTAATATACACAATGTAAAACACGTTATTTTGTAAATAACATTAACATTTAGACATAAATATGTATTCATGTGTTACATATTTTGTTCTCTTTTTACCTGAGAAACATGCAAGGTTACACCTATGGACTAGATTTATGTTAAGTGTATTTTTACAATTGTTTCAGTGTCACGTGTCAAACCAAGACATCTTTATTACCACAACATACTATAATTGTACAGTAAAATGTCTGTATACTATATATTTATCGCGAAAAAGTGTCAACCAGAAATTGAGGGGTTTGTAGGGACCTTTGAATTAGAATTTGTGTGCCTTTCCCAAGACAGCCTTTTATTTCCACAAGATACCATAATTGTACAGTTAAATGTCTGTATACTATATATTTGTCGCGAAATAGTGTCAAACGTTACAAAAGATGGAGGGATTGAGGGGTTTGTAGGGACCTTTGAATTAGAATGTTAGAATCGTTATAAATATCTCACTCAACAAAACCGAGACATTTAAGTATTACTACTCAACAAAACAGTGACATGCTCATTACTCAACAAATTATTGAAACTAAATAATCATCACTAAACAAAACAGTGACTCTTAAGTATCGTCGCTCAACAAAATAGTAGCACTAGATCAATAAACTAGAGGCTCCAAAGAGCCTGTGTCGCTCACCTTGGTCTATGTGAATATCAAACAAAGGAAGCAGATGGATTCATGACAAAATTGTGTTTTGGTGATGGTGATGTGTTTGTAAATCTTACTTTACTAAACAGTCTTGCTGCTTACATTTATCTCTATCTATAATGAACTTGGCCCAGTAGTTTCAGTGGAAAATGTTAATAAAAATTTACAAATTTTATGAAAATTGTTAAAAATTGACTATAAAGGACAATAACTCCTTAGGGGGTCAATTGACCATTTCGGTCATGTTGACTTATTTGTAAATCTTACTTTGCTGAACATAATTGCTGTTTACAGTTTATCTGTATCTATAATAATATTCAAGATAATAACAAAAAACAGCAAAATTTCCCTAAAATTACCAATTCAGGGGCAGCAACCCAACAAGTCAGATTTATCTGAAAATTAAAGGGCAGATAGATCTTGATCTGATAAACAGTTTTACCACCTGTCAGATTTGCTCTAAATGCTTTGGTTTTTGAGGTATAAGCCAAAAACTGCCTTTTACCCCTATGTTCTATTTTAGCTGTGGCGGCCATCTTGATTTGATGGTCGGGTCACCGGACACATTTTTAAAACAAGATACCCCAAAGATGATTGTTGTCAAATTTGGATTAATTTGGCCTAGTAGTTTCAGAGGAGAAGATTTTTGTAAAAGATAACTAAGATTTACGAAAAATGGTTAAAAATTGACTATAAAGGGCAATAACTCCTTAAGGGGTCAACTGACCATTTCGGTCATGTTGCCTTATTTGTAAATCCTACTTTGCTGAACATTATTGCTGTTTACAGTTTATCTCTATCTATAATAATATTCAAGATAATAACCAAAAACAGCAAATTTTCCACAAAATTACCAATTCAGGGGCAGCAACCCAAAAACGGGTTGACTGATTTATCTGAAAATTTCAGGGCAGATAGATCTTGACCTGATCAACAATTTTACCCCATGTCAGATTTCCTCTTAATGCTTTGGTTTTTGAGTTATAAGCCAAAAACTGCATTTTACCCCTATGTTCTATTTTTAGCCGTGGCGGCCATCTTGGTTGGTTGACCGGGTCACGCCACACATTTTTTAAACTAGATACCCCAATGATGATTGTGGCCAAGTTTGGTTCAATTTGGCCCAGTAGTTTCAGAGGAGAAGATTTTTGTAAAAGTTAACAACGACGACGGACGACGGACGACGGACGACGGACGACAGACGACGGACGACGACGGACGCCGGACGCAAAGTGATGGGAAAAGCTCACTTGGCCCTTCGGGCCAGGTGAGCTAAAAAGTGACACTAAAAGATGCGAAGGATAGTAAAGGAACTCGAAGATTAACGAACGATGCAAGGCTAAAACGAAACAACAACACATAAAACTCAACGTAGGAAACGAAAGGCTGGGCGATATGAAAGTCATAAAACACCGCGGGTGATCTCATGTGCTTCAGGAGGGAAAGCAGACCTTGAATCAAAGTATCAATAAATCGCGAGCTCAAGAAGGATAACACTATATAAGTGACTGAATGTCGACCTGAAGATCTTTGTTTTATTGTTTTGTGTGGTTACTATTTATGTGTCAGATGTTAAACACTACACATGCTTTCACATTCTAAAAAGAAGAGCAGTGCAACTTGAGGAAAATCATTCTACGCAATACATAATCATTCTTTTGTGTCCTAAGATTTTTTGGATACTGCTAGATTTGTTTTTGTAAGGAAGAGTCAAAGAAAGTCAAACATAGTGAACATTTCATTGATACATTAAACCGAAAAAGCAATCACTTCAATTAGTTAAATCAACAATTTACATTTATTTTATTAGACATTCATGACATTGTTAGATTTTCTTTTTAGTTACGAAGCATTGGACGGTATATTCTGTTGTGTCAGTATCTTCAAATATAGAATTTAGTTTGTAAAACTCTGTTTGATTTAGTTTTTGTTCAAGCATGTCACACCATTAATGTTTTTGTATTTGTTTGGATTTAAAAGAAATAAATTATACATTGAAATTAAAGTTTGATACAATCATTATGTTTAGATTTGAATAAAAGAAGATATACATTTCAGAAAAGTCTGGGCTTGTCTTCTTATTACATTTCGATGTATATTTAAACCTATTAATATGATATACGTTCGACTGTTACTGATAGAAACAATTAAGGTGATATAATTTGATTAATTGGTCAGTAAAGCCTTGCTCGGATTTAAAATGTGTTATTAATTTCAAAAAATGTGAAACTACCATGTTGTATTTAAATATAACACTCTGCAATCATTACTGAAGTATTCATTTACAAAACGACATCCCCTCCAAAACCACCAAACCCATAAACTAGGGGAAAAATAGATTTTTTTTTCATGCTTACCATATTTCCTCATTGTGCTTTCCATCCCGTTTGAAATGAAAGTTATTAACACTCCACAATGGAGAATATCTTTCTTTTTGATTAAACAAACAAATATATTTCAGAAATCCGCTCATTGTAGAAAATTAAACTCGCTACATGTACAATTTGTTTAAATTCTATAGTTTTTCACACTATGTGACTGTCAAGTCTCCAAAAAAAACTAGTTTGTTTACTCCATTGTTTAAAAAATCCGCTCGTTGTAAAACACTAAATTCGCTACAATTTGGTTAAAGTCGTTAGTTTTGCCCACAATACGACTGCCAAGTCAAAAAAAATCTTTTTTTGTTTACTCCATAGTCTCAAAAAATCAAATTTTTTACTCCATATATAGTTTATAAAATCCGCTATTTGTTAAATATATTTGCTACAATTTCTGATTAAATTTGATAGTTTTCCACACAATACGACTCAAATCTCAAAAATCTAGTTTTGTTTACTCCATTGTTTATAAAATCCGCTCGTTGTAAAAATCAAACTCGCAAAATTTTTCTTAAATTCGTTAGTTTTTCACACAATACAGCTGTCAAATCTCCAAAAATCAAGTTCTGTTTATTCCATAGTTAATCCATTTTGATATGACTATTCTGGTGAGACTTCTAACCTCGGGTAGGTAACAACATACTTCCATGTATATTTTTCACAAGTAAGTTTAACACACAAACAGTCTTTTGACGTACGTGTATATACACTCCCGTGTCAAATAAGTCATAAAATTCACATATTATGATTGATCACAATTGTAGGTAATTATCTATTTTACATATCTCAAATCTCCGTTTCATATTTCTATCAAATTTATTCTTTTGTATAACTGAAAATCGTTTATTTTCATTTCGTACTTAACGGATAATTTTTATCCTAGTCAAACGAGGTTGAGAAAAATTAAATGTCCTTGTTCACAAAAACCAACATAAATTAAACGACTTGTATTTTACTCTTGGCCCTCGGAGATGTATATCAATCTTGACATAAAAATTATCTCTTCAATTCTTTGTGTCTAGAATCTTAATCGAATACTTTATCTGTACAATTCATTGTACATTTTGGTTTAAATTAACTCATTAAATTATTTTCCGAGAGGTAGGCGAGTGCAAGGTTTCAATAAATAATTGTTGTAAATCAAAAGAAAACAACATATATTCACACATATAATTATATATATCAGATCGAAATCTTCTATAGAAAAAAATATTTTAATACGATGAAAGTTGATACATTATCATTCCTCAAATCTTTGAATACTTTAACTTTATACGAGCTCGTTCTTTCTCGCTGTTCAGTTTTAGCGTTTCCATCCGCGAAACAGAAGTTGTTTATAGAACTTATTTGCATATGGTTCCTCTCCCTGTCCTATGCATAGTGTTTCACACATTCATGAAAGTGAAGATATATCATCCGCAAATCATTATTTATAACTTATATAACGGTTCAGTCCCTCTCCCTGGAATGTGTTGAAAGTTTCCACCCGTTTATGAAAATTTTCGTCAAATATTTGTATCAGAGGGCAAACAAACAGTGGTAGTTACACACTCTACCGTTATAAACATCTCACTTGACAAAAGAGTGACACTAAAGTATCAATTTCTCTGAGGCTCAAGAAGGGTTAAACACTTTTAAAGTGACCGAATATTGACCTATAATTTTATTGTGTTGTGTGGCTACTGTTTTGTTAACGTACTCATTACCCCTGTTTATAAACGTAAAATAGAGACCTTTGCTGGTTGGAGCAAAGCGAATGGTACTTGGTAGGCTGTCTCGATTCAGTTTCGAGAACTCGTGATAATTGTTCTATTTGTAATTATAATATAAAAAAAGATATAATACGAGTACCTCGACTGAACTATATGTAAAGGTCTAAATTGTTCCGAATATATAACAGTTGTGTTGAAAATCAACCGAAACAATCTAAGATCTGCCTTTAACACCCATTTCTCGAAATTACTGAAAACATTTAGATTATTCCATACGTATAACAAATTATTCGTATTCATACGACAACTACGGTCGACTTTCCAGAGTTAAAGCATCTTAAAGCACAACCAGTGTATAGACCCTCAACAGGTATCTTGTGGTAAACATCTTCAATATCTGACATAAACACCCAATTCTCAAAATTACCGAAAACATTATGCCATGTACGTATTCGTATTCATACGACAACTACTGGCGACTTTCCAGAGTTCAAGTACGATATTGATTACAGAAACGACTACAATAGCCAATACAGATTCTCAACAGGTAAACATCTCCAAATTACCGAAAACATTCAGAATATGCCATACGTATACTAATTTATTCGTATCACTGGCGAGATAGTTAAAGCATTTTAAAGTACGACCAGCATACAGACCCTCGACAGATATCTTGTGGTAAACATCTTCAATATCTACTTGATCCTCTTGATCCACCTGTAGTATTTGTATTATGGTATAATACCGCGATACTACGTCTTTGTATCGTGTCTTTGTCCAGGGCGATTTGTATAGTATTATGTCAACAATCCGCTCCTGTTAGGATCTGATTAAAAAGTTATCATAATCCTACGGAAGTTTCTATTATAAAGAGATATTTGACATTCTCCTAATAACTCCTGGTCAGGTTAAAGGTATCATTTCATTTGTGGTCAATTTATGAAAATAGAAACGAATCATAAATATTGATATAAATCCCGTCAACGCAATCAAATACTTTGCTATGAGCGCAGTTTTAGTCTTCGAACAGTAGCCGGAGCAAACTCCGAAAACGCAAACATTTAAGGGTATTCTGTATGATGGGGCTGGGGTAGATCTTGTTCTTCTGAAATATTCAATTTCACCTTCTGCGAGTCTTGTTTACCGCGCGAAAATTTATTTACGGTTTTTAACAGAAGTATTTCATACAATTAGCTACATTATGTGTTCAATATAGTAGAATATTCATTTTCATCTTTTCTTGGACAAACTTCCAATTCATTTTCAGTTCTAAGCAGACGAGGAAAGTTATTTCCATGCCAACCTCCGAGTCAAATGTAAATAAATTTAAAAAAAAATAATAAGTACAAAAGGTTACGCGTTCTTTGACACACATATATATAGTGCCGCATTAGCTCACCCCTAGCTAATTATATGTAAGAGTGTCATGAATATAGACAAAATATTATAAGCTTGGTTCCAACGAGGGTTGCGAATGTTTGCCATAATGTTAAACTGCTCATATTCCCAAACATTTTATTTTCATCAAATTTTTATTAATAAACGTTTCTGATAAAGCGCATTCAAGATAGCAATCCGAATGCAACAAAAGTCTTTCAATGAAACGTTTTCGTTAAACCCACAAGAGCCGACCGCTATACAGTTTTGAACGACTGCACATGTTTAAAAACAAATTATGTGTGTAAACAAATTTCATACATATGCACAATGTACAACTTATAAACCAATTATACATGGTTGGTAGTTTTAAGTTCGTTTCAGTTGAATTCGAACATTTACTTCATACAGCTTATATTTGTCAATATCAATACATCTTTCAAATTCCAAAATATAGCTGAAAGCCCTTCATTCAAATGAGGTGAAAACTATTACCATAATCTATTGTAGACGTGTCAAGTTTGACATCGCCTACTTCAAAAACATATTTTGAAACCTTAGAATTCATTTATTATTAGTAGGAGCGTTTGTAAATATGTTTTTTATACATGAGAAATGAAAAATTCTGTTTTGCTCAACGACATTTTCAATATCTCACTTTGATTGTTATTTGAATATAAATTACTGTAAGATTATAACTGTGTCTTCGATTTGACGCATCTCTGCGTTCTAAAACTCGTGTCGGTTGGATTTATTGTGAATACAAGAATATAAGTATAATGATATTTATTTTTTTGGGGGGAGGGGGGGGGGGTACGTTCAATGAGACAGCAACTCAACTATAAAACGAGATATATTGAGGTTGACATATGGTCTTCAAACATTTGATTCTATGTGATTGTCAATGAGTCAACTGTCAACATGATTCAAAAGTACTAGAATATATCACGTCCAGAGATTTGTAAACTTAATCTCGATGTAAAGTTTTTCGACATCTGACTGTTTTGAATTAAGCAGATCAGGTATGAACACTGACACTAAGTCAAGTAAATAATTTGAGAATAAATACATATACATGTATAATGAAATTTTATTATTCTTTTATTAACAATATAAAAGTGGTTTTTAGCTTGATTCCGACCAATGCTTATATTCCAAATATATATGTATATGCCTCTATTATTGTTGTTGTTACAATGTACCAATTATGTAAATCAATTGTATCTAATTTTATGCCCTTTATGGGCACTGTAATTTGGGAAATAAAAATATTCTATTCTATTCTATAACAAAATATTAGCAAATCATAGTTCTCTCACGGTATCTTGAATAATTTGAGTTATTTTTTTCAAACCAGTGACAGTTCGCGACAAATGAATTAAAAACTTACCACAATGTAATGTCGTGTAGATGGCTATACATATCGTATATTCAGGGTATAGTTGAAAGATTTTTACAACCGTACATAAACTTTCTCTTAATGTATACTTCAGAAATAAAAATAACATTTCATAACAAAACGTTTATTATATCTTTTTAACTGATGCCCGTTAGCGATTTTGTTATTTAGTTTCATGTGAAATACCAGTGATTTAAATTAAAATTTGAAATAAATAACAAATTATTTTACATATTTCACCCTAAATGTCAATATATTGAGTGGTAAAACTTTAATTAAACTTAAACACCATTTCCCTTAACAAACCATTTAGACGTTTAAATTTAAATTGAATTTACTTACAACATGTCTTTTATAGTATATACGATACATAAATATTGTAAAAAGGGTTATAAACTTTTATTTGTTTGAAGTGTTCAAAAATACAGGTAGGCACTGGTAAATCGATTAATTACGTATTTGTCGATCTCTTGGTCTCACCCGAACGTCAGTCTATCTTCCAAATATTTACATTGCAAAGCATTTAGATAAAATATCCTTTGTATAGTATTGAAACTAGTAAGTAATACCTTTGTGTGAATTGTTAGGTAAATAAGGATACGTAAATGGCAAATTAAAACTGAATGAGTCGGAATGATAAATTGTGTACTATATACTATTCTAAAAGATTTTAATGCCTTTATAATATATATGATACATGCCAAACGGTGCTTGAATGAAAAATATGACCTATATTCTTGCCAATGACATTTGTTTAACGTGTGCTTTCCTTTAGGTCCAACCCCCGTACTTCAATATTTAAATGTTACAAGGTCTTAAAAAGCTAAGAATAAAAAATGGATGGCCCCTAATCAATTCCCTCATCATAACATACTGCGTTTTTTTAACTAGGAGTTAAACATTTAAGTGACTAAACAAGCATTTTCATAATCTTTATCATTTTCATCTAAATTGATTCCATTTCCGCTTTAAAACAAACAACATTGTAGTATCAGTATTTTTTGAATGGGTAAATAGTTAGTCTGTCAGGTAACAATGCAAATGTGTTTTACATGTACCAAACCATCCAACGTTTGTCGAACTTTCTTTGTTTTTTTCTACACAGATAATTTGTTTGTCTATTAAACATAACAAACCTTTCAGACATTTTCATTTTCAAGATGTAGTGTTAATTGGTTTTAATGAGACTCAGAGGAAAATGTGATAAATCTAAATGGATTTAAAATAAATATTATTAAACTTAAAAAAAAAAAAAACACCCGAAAACTTCAGTCGTCAGTCATGTATGTCTCCCTTTTTATTACTCTTTACATTCAATAAACGTTCGCAATAATATGTACTACGTGAAATTGCGAGTGCTAATAGTACAAAACTAACTCACAAAACGTTAGACTTTATAGATGGACTGAATATTAACAAACCAATTACAATGGGGTGTTAATATTGTTTATATACAGGGACGGATCCAGCCATTTTAAAAAGGGATAGGGGTCCCAACCCAGGATAAAGGGGAGTTCCAACTGTATGTCCCCATTCAAAATGAATTGATCAGCCAAAAAAAGGGGGTGGTTACAACCCCCGTAACCCCCTCTGGATCCGCCACTGATATATTATTTTAAATTTTATCACGACATATTCGTTCACTCAAGTAGGTTTGGAAGTTAACCTACGTTTAGACACGAACGAAACTCTATTTTGTATGGCTTATTTGTTGTCAAAATATACTTTTTTAGACATTTCACAGTCGGCATAATTATAAAATTAAATGTTGCTGAAACGGTTTGTTTTCTACGTTATTTTGGGGAATTATGTCAACTCATAAGAACATGTTGCCCAATGACGCTTAACTAGAAGAAATCTTGTAGCATGCTTCTAACAAAAATAGACGTGATTTATTTAAAATTTCATCACAATGATAATCCCACATGATGTTGGTATATTGTATAATCTTCTGCGTGAGACAGGGTCGGATCTTGGTTTTTTTTTTAAATGGGATCATAATCCAGAAAATTGAAGATAATCTGCTAATAGCGAACCAAGGCGAGCATTTGTTTTGACGATTTTATGCTAAAATATATTTTTTTCCAATCACCCTAAATCCCTTCTATAAAATTAGTTCAACTGTATCTTGCTTACATGTTAACATGTATCAATTGATAATTTTCTACATGGAAGCATCCTTTTTCATTAGAATTTCACATACTTAAAATATGATCAATTTACCCAAAAGCAACTTCCTTCTTAATTTTATAGCACTCAGCTATTACCACAACACCTAAGAATATAAACACACTATTTAACTTACCTTTTACAATAATTTTCAGCAGCTAACTCCAATAATGTTTACAGAAAATTACCATCTTAGCTAAATCAATACACAAATAACACCCAATACACAACTATTGTTACCGGGGAAATAACATCGTGTCACAGAAAAATTGACACCAATCTTTTTACCGTACAATGGCGAATTGTCTTGTAGGACAATGTTCAAAGGATAAAATGTAACTCAGGTACACTTCCTTTAATACACAAAATAACTTCAATTTAAAATACCGCAGTGTAAATTGATGTGAGGCCTTCCCAAAGGGTTTGCGATAATTGGTTTCTATACATGCATATTGTACAACAGGTATTGAGTTCTAACTATTGACGATATCTTGTATATTAATGTCAATATCTACCTGTAAACTGGGAACACAAATTAATTTAAAAATATCATATTATGTATCATTGCATGTTGAATGTTTAGATTTATTTTAGTAAACTCAAAAATAGCAGAATTATATAATACTTTACTCGACAATTTTTTTAACGTTCGGATCACGCAGAGGTGTGTTTTTTTTAAGCACAAACCCAAGGCGAAGCATAGTGACAATATACACACTTAGAACTCGTAATATGTTAGTCTTGTCAATGATTGTTACAATAATAAATTATTATTACCGGGTTTGTCAGTACTTGTATGACTCAGAAACACGACGGGTGCCACATGTGGAGCAAATATCTGTTTACCATGTAGGAGCAACGAATATCGGCCCCAATTTGTGGTGTGGTTCGTGTTTGGTATGTCTTCGGTTATTTATGTCGTGTTTTGTGTACTTTTGTTTTTCTGTTTGTATTTTTCTTTTTTAGCCATGCATAACACGATGACAAACTTAATGAGTTTTAAAGTCTCATTAGTATATACACTCATCATAGATACAAGGACTAAATTTAGTATATACGTCAGACGCGCGTTTCGTCTGCAAAAGACTCATCAGTGACGCTCGAATCCAAAAAAGTTTAAAAGGCCAAAAAAAGTACGATGTTGAAGAGCATTGAGAACCAAAATTCCTAAAAGTTTTGCCAAATACAGCTAAGGTAATCTATGCCGGAGTATCTTCTGCCTCTTTTTAACTTAATTTAGAATAATTTTAAATGAAAAAGACGGTTCACTTGCACAACAAGACTTATTTGTATCAGTTATTAATTTGACATTAAGTGTATGTCCAGTGGCAAACATTTAATGCGTTTCATTTGGTTAAAAAGGGTTGAATTTACGTACAATTCGTTGGATAATATTGATTCAAGACAACAACACATTTCTTCTGATATCTCGAGATGGATTTGGTCAAGCAGTGGCGGATCCAGATGGGGGGGGGGGGGAGGGGGGGGGGTCTGGGATTGGAACCCCCTTTTTTTGCCGATCAATGCATTTGAATAGGGACATATAGTTGGAACCCCCCCTTTTTTGTCCTGGGTTGGGAATGGAATAAAAAGATATGGTATGATTGCATATGAAACAACTCTCTACTAAACCCCAAATGAAGTAGAAGCTAGCGAACAACGATAGGTCACTGTGTGATTTTC
The DNA here is from genome assembly GCA_019925275.1 of Mytilus edulis. NCBI lineage: Eukaryota > Metazoa > Mollusca > Bivalvia > Mytilida > Mytilidae > Mytilus > Mytilus edulis. The sequence goes on along the minus strand of CM034354.1, from coordinate 77,278,186 downwards.
AACAAAACAGAAGCCATACCGCATAGTAAGCTATGCTCTCGAAATGACAAATGTAAAACAATCAAAACGAGAAAACTAACTACCAAGTAAATATACCAAACAAGATACGAAAAAAAAACCAATTTCATATCCGGTAACAAACAACAACCACTGAATTACAGGCCTTTAACTTGAGACATGCACATTCACAATGTAGCAGGGTATTCATATTGGTAGCGTCAAACCATCTCCCTACCCATGCAGGACAGTGATGTTAAACTTCAGCAGAAAGAGGCTGAACTAAACAGATCAGTGTAAACAAAATCACAAAAGACACACAGATTTATTGATTGTATAATGTCCAGTGTCAAATATAAGAAACAAATTGACGAGATGTTCAGTTTTCAAAACTCCTGCATGTATGTTACTGTACGGCCTTCAAAATGATTGAAACCAATACCAAAAAAGTGAAACTGCGAGCTACTGCAGGCTTACTGATGATACTCCCGCCAAATATTTCGGTAAACTTTAGTGATGAATCTGAAAATGCATCACACTGTATAGTTTACTTATATAAACCCTCAAACCAAATTTCAGAAATCCTTGTATCGTATTTCCTGAGAAAACCATGACGGGGGTATACACAATTATCAAGAAAATGTTCATAAATGTGTAATGTCATTGTATGACTAATGTTTAAGGGATATTCTGGCTTAACTTTCAAGAATTACTAGTAGCTGAAAAGAAAGATATAAAACACTCCATGATAATTATGTCTATATATCATCGACCGTGTTTATAGTTCACCCTATTCAAGTGCCTCTTTATTTATATCTGATCTAAGGATACATTTATTGACATTTTCAATTGATTTACAATATATTACAACCGTGTTTAAATACCCGGGGATATTTACTATAGGTCTGTAATGTCTGATGTTCATGTAACCAGATAACGGCTTAATTAAAGTTTATCTAATTCAAGTTAGAGATGTCATTTAATATATTTTAAAGAAGTAACGGACTAATAATCAATTGGAATTTAATTTAACCGAATTATTCCATAAAGATGCGTTCTTGTTATATAACACAGTTTGACTGTAAAAGTATAAATATATGTCTTTTAGATACTATGATGCATGGTAGACCATGCAGGAAAGTACAAAAAATGTTATGAACGTAGAACTTTGATGGGGAAGACGAATCTTCTTCAAGTCTGTTGAGCTACTACTAATCAACAACATTTTTATAATTGGCGTCAATGCAAAATGCAATGACGTATCAAACATTGCTAAAATAATCACTTTTTTTGCAAGTATTTATTGATTGCCAAAAATAATTCGTAATAGCAGTCTTTGATTTCCATGGCATTAGGTTTTTGCTTATGTTGGGCGGGATTTTGTACAGTGTTCCCACTTGCAAGTTTTTTCTGTGGAATCGGTTTTTAATATTACCGGTCATTATTTGCTTGTAGTGCCGATATCTTAATTCTTTTAAAAGTTTGATGACAAATTGTGCCACTATCGTAGATTTTCTTATGAAAGTTTAATAGATGCACTGCCGTATAGATTTCACTCTCAAATGTCCCTATAGTAGAGATCATGTCGTAATGTCTGATTTTCATCCGAGCGCTGATGTAAAATCACAACAGTGATATATAAAACAAAACAATTTACGATAGTATAGAAAGATAAACTATATTTGCAATAATGAACAAATAAAAAATGAATGCTTGAAGTTATGCACATAATTGCGGGGACATAAATAGCAACATAAATAACAAAGTCCACCTACCGAAAATCTTTGAATTAAACACAAAAACAATGTAATAAAAATAAAGCGTTATAAGGAAATCACTGTGCGCATTGAACTATTGAAATTAAACAACCAATTTTCACTATAAACTGTTGAAATTAAATTAAAATGCATAAACTAACAAAATTAAACAACATATTTTGAACTACTAACTCTTGAAATTAAGTTGAATGAATAATTCATCAAATGACAAGTCATATACTGAACAAATATATATTGATTATGTTGGCTAAATGTCAATACAGTACACTGTACACTGCTGTCGTATTTTCATGTAGAGGAGGAATGTGGCTTGTTTATTGTATTTTACGGGACTGTATACTTTTTTATGTTTGTCGGCGGCGAACAGTTAGTGTCGTCTGTCGTACATGTGTTTGTTAAATGGCAGTATAATAAAATTTGGATAACGAAAAGCGTGACTTTAATCACATAGTCCCCCCAGACAACAAAAAAGATTGAGACCCACGACACAAGCCACCCATATTTGACACTTGTTCCATAAACGTGAGCTGTTTGAATGAAAAAATCCCTTAAAAAGTAAACACTCGAGATAAAAATTACTTTTGTTTAACTTGACAGCAAAATGATCAAGTTTATTACTGGAAAGGTGAAAAACGTAAGCTGTCTGGTGACTCCCTTAATTCAGATAGAACAGCAACGTTGTTCTCTGTAAGTCGTAACATTTCTATTAGTTAACTGTTTAAACAATCACAAAGAGTATTCCATGTGCTAGATAAGTCTTCAGTTTTCTGTGTGAATGTGTTCCTAAATATTACTATTTCAATTGGTGTCTGATTTAATTCGCAAACAAAAAGAAAGAAACCTCCTATCATGGAATTAGTGCCTAATTTACGTAGCGTCATACCATAATGAAAGTTACGTACAAACCTAATAGAACAAGAAATGTCTATATCAAGGTTCTTTGAATAAGGCACAAATCTGAAAATAGTACTAACAATTTGATAAAACCAACATTTACTCATATTAATTATAAGCAAATGATTCAAAGATTTATAAACTTGTCCAAATGAATCTGCTTTTATAAATATTTCTACTTCCACAGTTTCAAGCATTTTAAAATCTAATTGTGAATAATTCGGGATACAATGTATTATGATATTTAGAACGGTTAATGATATTTTTATGGACAAATGTTTTAGTCCACTCAGCGGTTTGAACGCATCCACTGGAATTGAAAACACTTTTTATTTGGAAGGATTATTATCAGAGGTAAAAAAAACAATAGCTTCTCAATACCTTGTTTCCATTTTAAAAGTTTCTCTCTATCTACTAGTTGACACAAAAAAATAAAACTATGGATGGAAATCCTCATTTAGAAGTTGACTGACGATTTCTACCACGTTGACTAATTTTAGATACTAGTATCATGAAGATCTTTGTGCACTTCATAGTTTCTCCCGTGATTTGTATCGTTTCCTCTAAAAACGCAAATTAAACATGGTTAAAAATGATAACAGCACGTCATAAATTTCATGCGTCCAAATTGAATTTTCTTCTATCTAAATCACCACTCAACGCCGGATATTTGAAGGCCAGGGATGTATTAGAACAGAAAAAATAATCAGAAGAGCTTTATGACCTATAAGGACCTGAACATCGCCATGCAACGACGGTGGTATCATTTTTGCGGAGTGTTTTGTTTTATTATTATAAGAAACGAAAATTTCCCCGTGATAAACTTTATTATTTAAAGAAAATAACTCATTAGAGGAGTTGACTGGCGAATGTTTTTTTGGCGAAAACTCATGAAAATGGATACAAATCGTCATGTAAACACTAACGCAAACAAATAAAATGACAATATTTGCCATGTTGAATAATTTGTAGATCTTATTTAAAAATAAGTTGTATATTTACAAATTCTATCTGTCACAGTTTCCACAAAAAAACCTATATAAAGTAGGAAATCGTCATTCAAGGAAAACTAATCCTTAAAAAATCCATCGACAATTTTGGAAAAAAAAACCATTCATATGAAATCGTATTTTTCTTATCAATTTCAAAGAGATACTCTCAGTCTACTATTGTTCCATCAAGAAATAGAAGAAATCAAGTTAATGGTGCTATTCACTTCACATTCCCTCTAATAAAACCAACAAGGAACATAATTCAACTGATAAGTAGTAAAAGGTGAAAAATCGTTTTGTGTTATATTTTCTACTTCATTTTAGCTTGGAATCATAGTAAGTAAACACAATATTATTCATTACTGTTACGATCATTTTTCTGACATGTAATCTGGAAAATATTGATGCAATGAAAATACCAGTGCCTTGCTTCTTTCAAGTATACCGTCGATGTAAGAAAGAAACAGATAATTCGAGTGTGATAATTGATTGTTCCAAAACAAATACCACCACTATTCCAGACTTTTCTTTTCAAGAAATTCGTATAGTATAAATCTGCAACACAATCGAATTCAGTTCATAAATGGAAAAAAGTTTCGTTTTCTCACTCATCTGACCGTGCTGGATCTGTCGTTTAACGTCATAGCTGGCTTTAATCGGAGTTCGTTTGAATATACGAGGAAGCTTGTTGTTCTTAAACTTAATAATAACCCTCTAAAACATTTGGGCATCAACAATATTATCCCGTCTGTTGACCGTTCGAGTTATCATAATATCCCAGATGAATCGCTAGCAGATTTAAAAATGCTCGAAACTGTGGAAGTAGATATATTAAAAGCAGATTTAGCAAGTTTATAAATCTTTGAATCATTTGCACACAATTGATATGGGAAAATGTTGGTTTTATCAAATTGCTAGTACTACTTTTAGATTTGTGCCTTATCTAAAGAACCTTGATATAGACATTTCGTTTTCTATTAGGTTTTTACGCAACTTTTATTTTGATATGTCTAGTTAGAACGCTACGAAATTAGGTATAAAATTCGTGATTCAAGATTTCCCTCGTATAGTTTGCGAATTGATGCAGACAGCAATTGAAATATTATCATTTAGGAACACATTTACCGAAAAAAAAAGAAGACTTATCTACCACATGGAATACTCTTTGTCACTGTTTAAACAGTTCACGAATAAAAATGTTACGACTTACAGAGAACAACTTTGAAGGACCCATATCTGAATTACGAGAACCACCATACAGCTTACGGGTATTAAACCTTTCCACAAACAAACTTAACCAGTTTTCTGTCAAATTAAATAGAATTCGCATTTTGATTCTGAGTGATAACCTGCTTCCGGATTTTCTTCATTCAAATATATATATGACAACAAACAAAAGTGTGTTTGAACACGTTCATTTCTCACAAATAATATTAACAAACAGAACGTCAGGTTATTTCATGGACAGCCTAATTTGAAACACATTATATTAGGTCAAAATGGCTTACACGAAGTCGCATTCGACTTGTCACGATCAACTTACCTTCGATTCTTAGATTTATCGAATAATTTAATAACATCCTTTACTGAGAGGAATATGGCAATGTTTGACAATATCGCTAAGATATCTAACCTAACTATGTATAACAATCCCTCAGCTGTAATTGCGGAACTTTACCTTTTCTCATTTGGATAACGAAAACACGTGTTAAATACTTACATCTTAGACACTACAGATGTGTCCTTGATGGTGGACCAGAAGTGACATTAAATGCAATGAAGGAAATAATACACCAACAACAAAAGGACTGTGTCTCGTATTCGGATATTCTTATAGCATCCACCATCAGCGTGTTTACCGTAATCGTCCTTCTCCTATCCGCTGTTGTTTATAAATACAGATGGAAATTGCGGTACATGTTTTATCTGGCAAAAAGCAAACACTACAGCTACAAGGCTTCGAACGAAGATGGCATCGATTACCCGTACCATTCTTTCATTTCGTACTCGGACAATAATAGATCATTCGTCATAAGAGATTGCATTTCAAACTTGGAAAAAGACAAAGAATTTAAACTTTGTGGTCATCAGCGAGATTTTTTGTCAGGTCAGGAAATATTGACGCTATTCATGACAGTAGAAAACCCATTTGTATCATAAGTAAAGCGTTTTTCGAATCTTATTACTGTATGTTTGAGTTCAACATGGCGAGGATGGGAAGTATTTATTCCAGAGATGGCAAGAACAGATTCAAAAAAAGGATACACCACTTGTGATACTAGAACTTGTTCAGAAACAATCGTATATAGAATATCAGAACGATGAACAGGGCAATATCGTATTCTGTTAGAAAATCAAAGAGGCGTTACGTTGTTGAAATATAGTTGTTTGCTCGCTTCTGAGATTAAAGGATGGTTAGTGATAAGTTGAATTGAATTTCTTAATACAACGAAGTGACCGTCACTGATGAGTCTTTTGTAGACGAAACGCGCGTTTGGAGTATTTGCTAAATTTGGTCCTTGTATCTGTGATGAGTTTATTTAAGTGGTATCTGAAACAAAATTGATATCGAGGTCGAATGCTTGCATTTGAACCTCATCTAACCCGAATCCTTGGTGTACATCGTCGTCGTCAGTAATGGATATTGGCAAAATGTGGAGATTGTTCAGATATACATACTATCAATTTATATCAAACTGTCAGACAACTTCCTGTAACAATTATTTCTGCCGATTCGGTTCATTTATTGCCTATTAAATTTAAAACGTTCATAGATGGATATAAAACTTTAAATAGGAAAAAGCAATCAGCAATACAAATAAGGCAACACGGCTAAAATCGTCAGTTTGCATCTTATAGGACTTAATCGTATATTTATAGGATAAAATATTGGCAAAACTGTCATTGAATGGGCTAAAACTCCTATAAATAATCAAAATTGTGTGTGCTTGTTTACCTTTTTGCCCTTCAATGACAATTTTGCTACTATTCTTACGCTGTTGATTACTGTTTTGAAATCAGTTATAGACATTTAGAGAAGTCAATATTTCCAATATCGGTAGTCAACTCCTTATACGATTGTCCATGACGCTTCAAATGGCGTGTGCCCTGATGAGTTTTCGGAAGACGAATAACGCGTACAAAATTATAGGCTCGATATCGTTCCTGATTTAAATCGCAGTCGCCATTTCAGGTCAATAATAAGATAAGGAGTAGATTGCCGATTATTCTTGGATAATTTTTGCTATTTACAGTTTCATCAGTTTTGTCCTCAACCATATTCTCTTCATAATTATGTGTTCATTTATATTTTAAATTGCGTATCTAATGTTTCGAAAAATTTATAATCTTACTATATTTAAGCAGTTAGACCTTGGTTCAGGGGGATACATCTTTAAATCAGTGATGCGTTTGTAAAAGTCAAATTTCACCTATGTATTTTAAGCTTTTACCTGAAACGTATTGGTAATAATCTTTGTAAACTAGGAGCTTAGAATATATTCATGAAAATGATTGATACAAACGTACTGATGATTTTTCTAGTTATTATCCTTGATCCAGGTATGCTTCCTCAATCACCGCTGATAACAAGTTTCTATTCTGGAATTACAACAGAAACTCAAATATTAATTACATTATCAATGTCAGTGCAATTGTCAACGTCTGTATTTTCATTAAACATATTCCACACATAATTTTTATTTCGTTTCACTTTCCCTTACACATTCTGTAGATAAGCGATGTGCTGAGAAGGTAAACAGTATTAATAAAGGAAATGGAATATATTTCTTCAATAAATCTAATGAGTCGAGTGTTTCCTTGTTGGTTTTATAAGAGTGGATATGAAGTCACACCTGCCAACTGTCACTATTTGCGGGGGATTTCCCCCATGGAGGCTCTCAAATTGAAATTTTGAAAGAGCAATTTTGTCCACAATTTAAACAAAAGAATTAATTTTACAATGACATGAGACTTATAAAAGTAAGAAGAAGCCATTTTGAAGAGTTGGCAGGTATGTGAAGTATGACATTCCACCTCAAATTCATTGCATGTATTCATTTATTGAGGAAATATGTCCATCACCATTTAATATTTCCACAAAAATTGTATGGAAAGTAAAATTAAATAAGGTTTATGCACGGAACATGTGTAATAAAAATGCAGACGTACACTTTGATAATGAAATAAAAAAAAAAAATGCCTTCAGTTAAAACACTTCCTTCTTCTCAAAAGTAACTACGTGTACATGGTGTACAGCTGTCACCCAAAGGTCTCATTTTACAGGTACAAGGGAACTGATTGATCCTTAGATTTATGTGGTATATGCATTGTCAACTCATTTGTGAGATAGAGATTGTTTATGTTTTGTGAGTTTGGAGCACCTTACATCACCTCTAGTTTTGGTGTGATTTGTGTCGCTCAGGATTGAGTTATTTTAAGTATTTTTTAGCTTGTTGTTTGCCTTTTGGTCATTTTGGTTTTTTGGTCGTGATATAGTGTTTTTGTTTTCAACTAATTAGTTTTGAATATCCCTTTGATATCTTTCACCACAATTGTACCCTTTTAATTTTGTGTGACGGAACAGTCACAAGTTCTTATATCAAACTGTCCATGGTATCTAACATTGCAAGAACCCTATAGTCCAGGACAGTAGTAGTCGTGTATGGCATAAAATAAAACAAACAATTTTCCTGATAATGAAATTTAATGTACCAGACACCAAATACTCAACAGAAGGAATGACTAGAAAATACAAAGTCATGGCAGAAATGTTGTTGAAGATTGCTGTCATTTCATATAAACATGTTCTCATAAAAAGATTAACAACATATTCAGGTTGCTGTAGTTGAAAAAAATAAATTAAATTTGTCATTTCTCCTTGAATAATTAATCCTCTTATTTTGGACAATATATAAAGTGTAAATAAATATTTTTGCTAATTTATAATTACTGTGGATTCATTATTATTCGTTGGATACCAATTTTCGTGGATTTCGTGGGCAGAATCAAACCACGAAATTAAATATTCAACGAATGATCATTTTTCTATAGGTTTGTATGCAGTTTTCAGCAAAACCAGGAAATTAAATATCCATGAATATGCAAGTTTTTCTTCATCCACGAAAATTGGTACCCACCAAAATAAATGAATCCACAGTAGTTGGTTATCGTTTTGGTAGAGGTATACATGCCTTGCCATTTATACTAAAGGACATAAATTACAAAGAAAAGGATAACATGCATATTTTTGTTATTGAAATGAAATAAACGCTTTTTTTTGTAATATCTTACAGTTTGGCTTAAAACTTTCCAATTTACTATTACATTGATTTGGAAAAAATCCAATATTTTTTCTTTCTTTCTTTTATTGTAAATTCAGAATTTTTCTAATGTTTTTAATATTGCTAAAAATTGAAACAGGAGTTCAATTGTAAAAGTAAAACTTTGCATTTTCAATTTTATAACTTTACTTGGATGCAGCAATTCTTTTATTCAAAATAATTTGTTTACAATTCAATTTATTTTGCAAGATTATAATTTGATGGTTATCTTTTTTGCAGGAGTACATGATGACTTGCCATTTATGCTAAAGAACATATGTTTAATAATTACGAAAAGTTCATGCAACAATTTCTGAATTTAGTTTTTATAAAAACGTAATACTGATTTATTATCAATGATAATTTGGTTCAACTTGTTGCTGAATAAAAAATATGTGTACATAACAAATTGTTTCAATATAAAAACAAGAAAACATCTGCAATTTCAAAATCATTCATCTACATTTTTCCAAAACAAAACAAAAACATGCTGTGAAGTGTAAATTTTGTAAGAAGAGAAAAAAATAGTTATTTTGGTAAAGAAATAAATGCTTAGTTGACCCAGATCTGAAATAACTATTTTTGGCATACATTTACATACATAAATAATAATAATAAAACGTATTAACCAGTCATACATCCATACAACGAATAATTAATAATATTCCAGTTAATTCACAACATAACAATTACAACCAAAATCAAACAAGTATTAACAATTATTCTTACAATTTGCATTATAATGTCAATATAATCAGTTGTATTAAATTGCTTTTTTCTTGTTATTTTACAACTGATTTTTATTAATAAATCTGAATAAGTTTGATGTAACAATTTAAAAATTGCTCTAAATTAAAAGAATAAATTCAATTGACTGCTTGCAAGCAAAAATTGGGTAACACATGAATAACTTTGGTTGTGAATTATTTTACAAAATATAACTGGACAAAACAATAAGTAAAATTACATTATAACACAAGAACCATTTTTTTTTGCCTCAAGATTATTCACAATTGAGCTGAACTATAAATAAGAACCTAGAGGGGACACATATGTACTGAAAAGTTTAAAAAAAAAATTTGGTTAGATGACTTCACTCCAATGTTAACGTAATAGAAAATTCTTATTAAACATTTTGTCTATCTTGTTAGAAAGCCAAGTTTCTAACTTCTTAATTATTAACACGAATTGATTAATAAATTATTGATGTTTATAAGTTATTTCCAGGGGATTGACAAGCTTTTGGGAAGTGGAGAATGGAGGATAAAAACAGCACAGTATGGGGAATAGTGATTGTAGTGGGGAAAAATTGCTAAAAAATAAGAAATTTGGGGAAAAAAGCAGTTTTCTGAGAATCTGGTTTAACCAAAACAGCATATCAAATTAATTTGATAAATCTTAAAAAAAAATATAAATCCATTGCATATATCATATACAAGTATATCTCTCACATCCCATTTACCTCTGTCTCTCACCACCATCATCATTCATGATAAAATACATGTAAAATGGAATGTTTACAACATGGAATAAAATTTATATAATATATGGGCTGCTTGGGATAGAAATCGACCTGATGCAAATGAATATTAATATTATATCTCTTTTTGCTCTACTATTTTTTTACTTTTTGTCAGATTTTCGGAATCCTCTGGTTTTATCCATGGATTGTCATTAAAAAAATTTGCCCACTAACTCCTACTTTTCTTTCTATAATTTTATAACATAAAGTTTAAAAAACCATATTTCAAAATTTTATAAAATTCTTGTTATTTTTTCATAGTGTTTGAAACAAATAAGGTGCCAATGTTAAATATACGAAAAATCTAGAGAGAAACGTTTCTCACCAAACTTTCAATGGCTTATATCTCAAAAGCGAGCACACTTTTTTTTCTACTTTTTTAGTTTCTTTATTTATATACTATCAATTCATAATAGTCTTTTAAAAAGGTTGTTATCTTTTAACAAAGTAGCGAACATCCTTAAACCTATTTCAGGTAAAAAAAAATCTGTAAAAAGTCGGTAACTGTTAAACTAAGATAATCTACAAACCCATATATAACAAAACGCATCTTTTAATTCAAATTTGAATTTCCCAAATCAAAAAGAGTCTTATATTTGTACATGCATTTGCATAAGGTAGATTTCTGTCCCACTCAGCTTATATCAACATGCATTAAATATTAACACCTTAGCTTTATAAAATTTGCATGCTTACAATATATTCAACTTTATGTTTAAATAACTGCTATTTCATTTTAATAATATAGTTTTACTAGTTTTCGCTCTTTATTTAGTTATAGATTGCAGACTTGTAACTGCATCAAAATGCATATCATAATTTTGTCACATGAATTTATTGAATTAAAAAACGAACATTTTAAGCCAACTGTTTTGATCTACAGATTTCAATAATAATGGGATGAAAATCTCTTTTATGCATGCATGCATTATAATTGTATATAATTTACTATTGTCTTGACCCTTTTCAGACATAATATAAAATTTTTAATTGCAGCTCGTTCTTTTTCTAGTAATCCTGGTCCAATATTCACAAATCAACTTTGGAAGATTCTGTCACTAATGGTGTGGGTTGTTATTAGAAACTTATAATTTATGATCATTCATTCTAAAGAAATACAAAAATTAGCAAATGTTTTAATAACACATTTGTAGGACTATTACACTAAATTTATCTAATTTTGGCAATGAAGGTGGGGTATTTTGAGTTCATCAATTTTCAATAATTGGTGGGTCCTGAGGATTTCAAAAATATCATGTTAAATAATTTTATCCCCAGGATTTTATATTATATTTATTACATAGTCTACATAGAGATTTCTAATTTTATTCAGATCAACTAAATTCATCTCACTGAGATAACTGCTACTAGGGTTACAAGTATAATGTTTTTATAAATTTTAGCATATACAAAATACCTAAGAAAATCCAGTTAAGGTGGTACCTATCACTAAAGGGAGATAGCTCTGTAAATATCAGCTAAACGTTTTAATCACATTCTTTTGTTGAGGAAATATTAATCTTCTCAATGATCAAAATTAGCATTTGTAAAACTGCTACAAAACCAATGGTTTTTTTTTATCAAGTGGTTGCTTAAAATTTTTTGAAATTTTTATATTTCATATTTTCGTCAAAGAGTCAAAGTTAACATTTTGCCAAAAAGTTTAGAAAAATAAACGAGCCTAATTAATATAAATCAAGGTGTTGGGTGCAACCTTAAGAACCCGAGAAAAAATGAAACGAAATTTGAAAAAGAACAAAATTAATAACCTGACTAAAATTTAAAATGCTTTATAGTAGATTGCACCAATCTGTTAAACAAGGGAAGACAACTCTGGAAATAAAAATTCTGTATCAATTGCCAGAAGCACTGACAGAAATATATTGCACCAAATTAGATATAGAACTGAACAATGTTATGATAAGGAAGTTAAAAATAAGATACTTGAAATCATATTTCAAGCAAATAAAATAAATATTGAAATAGTCGATATTGGAGACAACTAAATTTTCTACTTTGTTTCCAATTTTTTATTCTATATCTAAACTCATCTTAACAGATGTAAAATTTATAAGCTTTGCAAATTATTTCAATTTTTAATTCTTTCATTAGGAATGTCTAACAATTAAGAGGTAATTTGTATCAAAGGGTCTAAAGATAGACCCTGATATGCAATTACACACTTTTTTTACTTTACATCACACAAAAAGTTTCAAAACTTAAACACATCATGTGTAACATACACAGTCATGCAATATAGATTCAAAAAGTAATTTCATTGCAAAAGAGTAAATAGCTATGATGTGACAATGATTTTGCACCCTGTATTAACTTGAAGAAAAAACATATCTGATTAAAATATCCATCTGGTGTCCAAGCTTAGCTTACAAAGATCTGACAACACTTTGTTCTAGTTTCAGTTCCTGCAATGACTTACATCAGCCAATAAAATTTCAGCTTTCAAATTTCAAAGAGGTCCTTAAAACAGAAAGTAGAACAGAGTGTTTACAGATCCTTGTGAGCATAGATTGGACACTGTATTTTTATAAGACTATTTAAAACATAATGCTGATCTTGAATCAAGATATACATAAATCTACATCTATTCTAATTTACTGTATATAATTTATAGTTCTACTCAAGCACGTTCTGTACAGTGATTAGCACCATGTTCTTGACAACAAAAATCGTTAACAACAACAAGTCTTTAGGAAAACATCAACAATCATAAAATTATAGGCTTAAAAAATCTACAGGGTATATTTTTCTTTTTCTATTTGTGACATACTCATAATTAGGCTACATCAATTTGATTTCAATTGTTAACAAAACTTAACTTTTCAATATGAGCAGAAAAGCATCGCCTTATTGTCGTCTCACTTTCCAAAATATAATTTAAATCTTTTTTTCTTTATTTTATTTTTGGGGGGGGGGGATTTATTAAAACTAAAAAAACAGCTAAATCTTCCATCTTGAATCAGGTAATGATTTTGTTCTTTAATTGTTATGTTCTATTTAAAATTCAGACCTGAATAAATTCTTTTTAAAAAATAATATTTTAAACAATTTGATGCAGCCCTGTGTTTCTTGAATTAACAATATATATATAATTAGTTTTTGATTTGTGACTCTCCAATATATAAACTTACAAAAAATCAGTTTAATTTCTATTCTAATGTATTAAATGCTAATATTAATAATATCAGTTCATTGCAAATTTGTTTAATGATTTAAAACATCTAAAAATTTAGTTTGCTCCTGCATATTTGGTAAAACCTATTAAATGATTTTAAGATGATTTTCTTTTTTTTTTTTAAATTTACTAAGATTTATAATATTAAGTGTCCTATGGGTTTTTTAATCATCATTGTGATTTTTGTTTGAAAGGGACACTATCTAAAGATTTTGCTGTAGAATTTTCTTTAAAATGTTATTTTCATTCCAATTTAACCAGGAAATACCATAACAATTTTTAAGGAGAACACCACCTTATTCTGGAAGGTAAATGTTAAAGTCCCTTTTTTACAGGTAATTCAAGGAATATTTATATAATGCATTGTGAGTAAACTTAAAATTGGATTTACATTTTGTCATAAACATAGTTTTTATATTGCATCAAATATGCCTCAAGAGCACTTTCCTATGTTCTTAAAAAAGTGACAGAAAATCTTACTCACAAAAGGTATGACATTTTTGTTTTTGAAATTTTTGGTTTGATAAATGAGTGAAAGTTTTTTTTTATCTAGAAAACCCTATAACTTGCAAAAGCAAGCACTATTTTACTTGAGACATGAAAATGTGAACAAAATAAAGAAGTTCATTACCTGAACCAAAATTACAGGAAAACAAATATTGTTGGTTAGTATTTATAATTTATCATATCATCATTAATAACAATCTGAAATCACTTATTCTACTAAAGATTTACGGGTTGACAAAAAGTGCATCCATTGTCTCTTCTTTTATTAATATTTTTGAAAATAATATACAGAATTTGAAATTACATATTTGTCTAAATATTTCATCAGTTTTATCAATTTGAAGTTAACAACTAATTTATTAAGAGTTAAATAATCAGTCAAGTAGTAAATTTCTATAAATGCTCCCATATAAGAGACCCTGAGCACTTTAAAAAATGTGATCCTGAACTTCATAAAATATCTGTCATGATCTTTAACTTCATCACATATCTTCTTTTATTCATCTCAACATTCATACCAATATAAATAACAATATTTCTTAATAAAATTTCTTTGCTTGTGCTTCTTTATTTGACCTGCAAAACAAGATTGAAATTATACAATTAAACATTTCAAGGTTTATGTATAATATATATGGTATTTTACAATGAAAATTACTCAATTTGTGACTTTTATGGTAAAACAATTAATGATTCACTGGACCCAGTTTAACTTTTCCTTTAAATTTAAGGTTAAGGGTCTTCATATGCCTAAAAGGGAAAATAGAAAATGACCACTTGCAACTTAGGTAAAATTTTTCATGCAAATACTAGATAGGATTTTGATGGTTTGAAAAGTTTTACAATCAATATGTATTGATCTTATTACAAATTTGAGTATATAATCCAGCTGAAATAGGATTCATAGTCTAATATTATTTTTTTGTAAAGACAAAGAAATATTTGCGGATCTGTCCTCAGACAAGAAACAAGCATATATTTTTTGGCCTTATCACTTTTCTTAACCCAATTTATCCATTTTTATCAACGAAACCCTACTTATCATATTTTCTTTGTTTAATTTCTTAAATAAGTAATAATCAATTAAAAATACTTACCTATAAACCATATATGCTATTAATAATACAAATTGTGCTATTATTGAAACAAAAAATAATGTTGGTGTTATACAGGACACTGCTAATGGTGGTGGACAAGCGACACCTCCAGCTGACTGAAAATAGAAAAAGAAAAGTAATCAATAATTTAGTCAAACTTTATTAACATCATTTATTATGAACAATAGTATTAACTTCTAACTATTTTTACTTTATTCAATCTGTCAGTGTAAATAATTTATTAAAGCAATCAAAAAAATCAAAAAATCTGCTAAGAGCGTTTGGGATCACCCTGAATTATTAATGGGGGTTAAGTTGCTTAGTCTTCAATTTTCTATTTTGCGAATTATGTACTATTGTTTGTTTGTCTTTTTCTTTTTTAGTGTTGTCAGTATTTTTTTTTACTAATAAATTTAAATGTCCCTTTGGTATCTTGTGCCTCTCTTTCACCATTGCAATCTGCAGAATCTAGAACTGTGAGTGAGCTCACAAAAAGATACTTCCCTTTGCAATAATATATTGAAGGTAGTAAATTTGATTATCTACCCTTTTACATTTTAGTTATTTTCCTTCATGCATATCCTCATATTCTTGTTTCCTATTGAAAATTGTTGAAGCTTAATGTTGTTTTTTTTTAAATCTGTAATGTAAGAAATGGATCTAATTGCAAAATCTGGGAATGAAAATTGACCAATGGCCTAAACAAAACATCGTCACTTCTTCAAGCAATGCAACCCCTAAATATATTCTACATATTGTTTAATTTCATTTGTACCTTCTTAATTTATGCTAAAACACTAAAATAAAAAGTACATTGTACAAATCACCGTTTCAGAATATAATGCATTCTGGGTAATATTTTCAATAGCCTACACCAAAACGTTGCGATTAGTTTAAAACATACTAAACAATGGAAATTCGACCAATGACGTAACATTATTTTCATTTTGATGTATGAACAATGAGATTACCCATAGTCCTTTAGATTCTGAAAAGGGGAATTTTAGTCGCATTTTCTTACCTGTGGCCTATTAACTAAATTAACTACATCTTGTCTGACATATTTCATATGTTCCTGTAACTCTGATATAGCCTGTTGTGTATGTTGTGGGATGCCACCACCTCCTCCGCCCCCGCCTGCAGCGCCACCTCCCTGACCCATATTCTGTTGTATAACATTGGCTCTATTTTGAATATCGTTTAATAATTGCCTGAAAATGAGATAAATTTTATTAAGTAGTTGAATTATGCATCAAAAGAATATATATCAGTATGTATAGCTAGTTGTCTAGATAACAAGAATGTGTCCATAGTACACAGATGACCCCCCAAACACAATAATTTACAATGTTCAATGGACTATTGAGGTAAAAACTCTAATTTAACATTAAAGTTGGGAAAATAGTTTCACAGGGAACATGTGTACTAAGTTTTCAAATGATTGGAATTATATTCTCATTACCTTGACAAAACACTTTAATCTATAGTCAGACTGACAAACGAACGAAGGCACAGATCAAAAAACATAATGTCTCCAAGTCGGGAATAATTATGGGGGCATAAAAATAAGAAAATGTGGTATAATTGTTTGAGTATCCTAAAAGGTGGTAAAAATGTAATAAATGTTTTTAATCTTACCTCATTTCTCGAGCGCCCTGCATTAAATCATTTTGATTATTCATAACTCTATCTACTTCATGTCTCTTTATAGTATCTAACATTGGAACACCTCCTCCACCTCCCATTTGCTGCAATAGAAACACAAATAATTTTCGTATATCATAAATCTACAATGCATCTAATGTAAAACCTGTATAAACAGACAGGCTATGGGTCTAGGAAAATGGGACAGTTTGAAAATTGGATTGGTTTATTCAGTTTCTGTGTTGACAGGTATGACAAATTATTTTGCATGTAAAAGTTCTGTCTCATTGTATACTTCAAAAACAAATACCTTTACAGTAATGATCTATTTATCAAGTTATTTTAATATCTTGGTTTTTTGTGAAAATATCTCTAAATGTACATTACAAGTTTTCCGTCCCCTCACTATTTTACTGCACATGACCTTCTATTCAGTAATTAATTATATGCCTTTGATTTTAAAATTCGAAGTTTGTGTCAGATTCTGAAATTGCAAATCCAATTAGAGCTAACGGAAGAAAATATGGTCTAGATTAAAGCTTTTTTTCTTGAGATAATTTATACAAACATTGAATATATAAATCTTTGTTCAGATCCTTTGGTTCACCACTCACCTGTTGAGCACCACCTTGTGGGGCTTGTACAGCGCCCCCTGTCGACAACTGACTGACTCTTGTCAGAACCATTTCCTGTCTGCCTAATAACTCATCTAATGTTTTTCTAAGTTCTTTAACAGCATGATGGATAGAATTCTGGCCTTCAAATATCATCCTTAATTCTCTCTCACCCTGATTATCAAACTAAAAACAAAAGAAAACAATATATATATATATATGTAAGATATTCAATATGTATTCTTATAGATATTTATCAGAATGGATTAGAATTATCTGTTAACAAACAACTTTGAAGGACCAAAACTAATCTGGCTATGAATCTTCACGAAATACTGTTAATCATGTTTTTTTTGCATTATTTACATTTTATCTTTTACTTTGGATTCATTTACTTTCATGAGTTTCAATTTTCAGGGATTGCAGAAAAAAACTGCATTTTCGTGGATATTTGATTTTCGTGGTTTTGTCACTCTCTGCATGCAAAGCATATAGAAAATTTACAATAGGTGGTTAACCTGTAACCACAAAATCCACGTTGATTGGTATCCAACAAATATTAATGAATCTACAGTAAAACAATTTGATACTGTGAACTGAAAAAACATTGGCAAACAGAAAAATAATGCCAAAAGATATGGAACAATGATCTTCTCTATCAATACATCAAAAAATTTAAAATCACAAAATAAATCATGGAAAAAATCAGCAAGAAACAGCAAAATGTGAAAAAAAGAGTTTACACGAAAACAAGTCAGCAAATTGAGTATTTCATCAACAAAATACATTAGGCCACCATTAAATGTATGTGAATTTCAATGGACAAAACCCATACTGCATTGCCAGCTATAAAAGGCCTCTAAATGACAAATGTAAGACAATTAAAACCTGTAAACTAATTTATGTACAAAATAATGAACTGAAAACAAATTTGTTACACAGCAACGAACAACAAGGCCATAATTTGCCAAAAGCAAACCTTGTCATTTATAATAGGAGATATTTTTGAGATTTTATTGTTATTGCCTAATTAGGGAATAAACAGTAAAGGCTGGTCCAGATATACTTTGTCCATCACCCTCCCCAGAAAAGGCATTAAAAAAAAAAATGGGGGGGGGAGTTGTATTTGAAATACCAAAATGCAAAGGAAGCGTTTATTTTTGTAGGTGCTGGGGGGAACAAAATGTGCCGTCCCATGAGGTGACATAGTATTTCCTGGAACAGCCCTAACTATTGACGTAGATATCTTTATAATTACCTCTCCTTCATAGTCTTGACGAACTTTATCTGGATGTGCTTCATTAAAGCTGTAAAATAAACAATATGACAATTACTACTGCAGTAAATCCTGACTAAACGGAATCCTGTAAAAACCAAACATGGTCATAAGCACCGTCATTTCAAATTATGTGTGTTGTGAACCTGATAAAACCAAACATCTTCCAAAACCAAACAAAATCTGAAGTCCTGTAGAGGTTTGGTTTAAAGAGGTTTCAGTGTATATATTTTGTATAGTTCACTTAAATTACAAAGTTGTAATACCCAACAATTTTCTGCCATCTCCAAATCAAAGAAGCAGAAATTACAATGTCTATTTGATAAAAATTCAATAAATATCTTCGAAGAATTGTACATGTGAGAGGACCTTCAATGAAATTTTCTATTAAATTTACATTTCTAAGGGAAATAATTCATGATTTTTTTTACAAGTGCTGATTTATTTTAATTTGTCCGAGACATTGTTGATAAAACCTTTGATAATTGTATAGCATCAGATTAATTGATGTTTTTTAATGTCCAGTTGCAAGTTAAATGTATACACACAAATGTGATAAAAATATAAACCCTGCTTTGTACTAGTCTGACACACTGTGCCAGATTTTTAATGTGTAAGTTTGACGATGAACTGAGATTAAACAGACCATACCCTGTAGATAATAAAAACAAGTACACAGATGCCCAACAAGCACTTTCATTTTCAATTTTTAGTGGACTGTGAACTTCGGATTAACTCTTATTTGTCATTAAAATAAGATCATCTCATAGGGAACATGTGTACTAAGTTTGAACTTGTTTGGATTTGAAATTATTCAAAACTACCATGACCAAAAGCATTAACCTCAAGTGGGACAGACTGACGAATGAATAAAGAAACAGAACAGAAAATATAATGCCTCTCTACTATTGTAGGTGGGGCATTTAAAAAAACATATGTCAGTCTGAAAAGTGTGAGGAAATAGAAAAATTAGTTTACTTACTCTTGTTTATTTTTTTCTAATTCTTTATAATAGGTATCAAACTCGTTCTCATATTTCTGTCTTTCTTGTTCTGAAACCTGGGTCTTTGCTGCCTGTGTAAAGAACATAAATCTAGTTATAATACTTTCTTGTCAGTTAAAACTTAAATGGATTAGAAACTATGCATTTATAGATATATTTCAATCAAGATGACTGGACTTCAACTTAGCTGAATCTACCTTGACCAAAAACTTTAACCTTAAGCAGGACAAACGGATGTACAGACCGAAAAACCGGAACTTCTAATCTTTCTGGAGCACATAAACTCTACCAGGTTTTAAAGAAGGTTACTGTCGCTCAATTGTGTTCTGTGTAATTGTTATTTGTCCCTTTCTGCCCATTTTCTTTTAGCCATGGTGTTGATTGTTTTCATTTGAACTATAATTTTGATAAACCCTTGGTATTTTCTTTTCTGTTGTATGTATGAGTATTATAAGTGTAAATATCGCACAGCAGGTAAAATTATCACGTTGTGATTGGTTTAACCCTGTCAGGTGGTGACCCCCTATGAGACTGCAGGGGGTTAGTAAATTTCATACGTGGTTCATGACGCTTTAATGGTGACGTCATCTATTGATGTTGCTGTGTTTCATTGTATATTTTTCAACAAAATGCAGCAGAAAAAGTCAAGCGTGCGATAAATTCGTTATACGGTTATCTACTGACCCCCTATGGATTCATAGAGGGTGAATAAAATCCATAGGGGATTCAGCCTCCGGCCTCACCCTTTATGGATTTTACTAACCCTCTATGGATCCATAGGGGGTCAGTAGCGAACCATATAACTTATAATATCTGATACAGAGATGATATGATAACTTAAATTTATAACTTTATATTATGAAGTAAAGATTCATTACCAGTTGATCACCATCATGTAGAGAATGAGTTAGGAATGCAAGCACATCATGATCGTCTGTAAAAGGAAAAAAAATCAATTGCAACACAAAAATGGAAAAATTTAATCAACAAAAAAGTATTTCAAAAACGCAAATAAATCGTTTATATATTTTCGGTTTCAAAAAAATTAGAACAAATGTTTTTTTTCCTGAAAGAATAATAAAAAATAATCACATTTGTATTTCTAGTATAAACAAGGTAACTATGTATCATTAAAAACAAAATTGGCATTCTTTTTCCAAAATAACATTGCCTCATCTTTCAAGAGCTTAAGTATTATTTAAATAGGATAAATATACCACATATCTTCTCATATTTTTTTTTTTAACATAAAATCCCTTTTTGACACAAAGGATTTTTGTTGAACACATAATATCACTTTTTACATAAATACTTTTTATCTAAACTTACCAGCTAGTCCACCTGTAGCGGCAGATATTCCAAAATATCCACCCTTAGGTAAATCTACATTCTCTTGTCGTAAACATAACTCAAAATCATCTTTGTTATTAGTTAGACCAGTGTTGATAAAAACCTAAAGAACAGAATACAATGTAATAAAAATAATATCTTCCTTCTCTAAATACAAGTCATGGGTAATTCTTAAACTAGAGGCTCTAAAGAGCCTGTGTCGCTCACCTTGGTCTATGTGAATATTAAACAAAGGAAGCAGATTGAAAATTGACTACAAAGGTCAATAACTCCTACAGGGGTCAATTGACCATTTCGTTCATGTTGACTTATTTGTAGATCTTACTTTGCTGAACATTATTGCTGTTTACAGTTTACCTATATCTATAATAATATTCAATATAAAACAGCAAAATTTCCTTAAAATTACCAATTCAGGGGCCGCAACCCAAAAACAGGTTGTCCAATTCATCTGAAAATTTCAGGGCAGACAGATCTTGACCTGATTAACAATTTTACTTATGTCAGATTTTCTCTAAATTATTTGGTTTTTGAGTTATAAGCCAAAAACTGCATTTTACCCCTATGTTCTATTTTTAGCCGTGGCGGCCATCTTGGTTTGATGGCCAGGTCACCGGACACATTTTTTAAACAAGAAACCCCAAAGATGATTGTGGCCAAGTTTGGATCAATTTGGCACAGCAGTTTCAGAGAAGAAGATTTTAGTAAAAGATATATAAAATTTACGAAAAATGGTTAAAAATTGACTTTAAAGGGCAATAACTCCTAAAGAGGTCAACTGACCATTTTGGTCATGTTGACTTATTTGTAAATCTGACCTTGCTGAACATTATTGCTGTTTACAGTTTACCTATATCTATAATAATATTCAATATAATTACCAAAAACAGCAAAATTTCCGTAAAATTACCAATTCAGGGGCCGCAACCCAAAAACAGGTTGTCCAATTCATCTGAAAATTTCAGGGCAGATAGATCTTCACCTTATTAACAATTTTACCCAATGTCAGATTTGCTCTAAATGCTTTGGTTTTTGAGTTATAAGCCAAAAACTGCATTTTACCCCTATGTTCTATTTATAGCCATGGCGGTCATCTTGGTTAGTTGGCGAGGTAACCGGACACAATTTTTAAACTAGATACCCCAATGATGATTGTGGCCAAGTTTCAAATTATTTGGCCCAGCAGTTTCAGAGGAGAAGATTTTTCTAAAAGATTACTAAGATTTACGAAAAATGGTTAAAAATTGACTATAAAGGGCAATAACTCCTAAAGTGGTCAACTGATCATTTTGGTCATGTTGACTTATTTGTAGATCTTACTTTGCTAAACATTATTGCTTTTTACAGTTTATCTCTATCTGAAATAATATTCAAGATAATAACCAAAAACAACAAAATTTCCTTAAAATTACCAATTCAGGGCAGCAACCTAACAACGGAATGTCAGATTCATCTGAAAATTTCAGGGCAGATAGATCTTAACCTGATTAACAATATTACCCCATGTCAGATTTGCCCTAAATGCTTTGGTTTTTGAGTTATAAGCCAAAAACTGCATTTTACCCCTATGTTCTATTTATAGCCATGGCGGCCATCTTGGTTAGTTGGCGGGGTCACCGGACACAATTTTTAAACTAGATACCCCAATGATGATTGTGGCCAAGTTTGGTAAAATTTGGCCCAGTAGTTTCAGAGGAGAAGATTTTTGTAAAAGTTAACGCCGGACGACGACGACGGACGACGACGGACGACGGACGCCAAGTGATGAGAAAAGCTCACTTGGCCCTTCGGGCCAGGTGAGCTAACAATTAAATTTGTCAGATTTTTACTTTATTGTCTCCCCTTAATTTTCTTCAAAAATTTACTTAAATCAAATGTTATCTATAATATCTAAATTCTGTTCAAACAAGTAAGGGGTTTAACTTATACTAAACATCATTTATTCACTAGACAATGTAATTAATAATTACTTATATAAATACATTAGTAGGATTATTTTTGTTTTTAAAAGTTTTGAATTATCTCCCTTTAATCTTCTAAAATTTTCGAATACATATTCTTAAATTTTGGAAGGGTAAAACATGATAAAGCAGAATTGATCTGGTTTTCTAAATATTAATTTTCAATCTTTTATTACAAGAAATAAGCAAAAAAATATTTTGTTTATTGATGTTTACATGTTTTAGAAACTAGACAGTAACTTAAAGGGGCACTAGCTAAATTCATTGTAACCGATTTGACTCAAATTCTCATATTTGGTTTATAACAAAGTAAAACATTTATCCAAACTATCAAAAGTCTAAAATAAACAGTTTACAGAGCATGGGGGAGATAATATATAGGTTCGTTTCGTGTGTATTTTAGTCCAGACGCCATCTAATTAACTATCGATTTGACCTCAGATGACCATATAAGCGATGTAAACAAAAATAAAGATACGAATAGATTAAACCAACACGTGCAATTGCATTTTATAGGTCTGTTTGATTTTATTTTATAGATTAAAAATAGATGTTTCTCATTGTTTTTAACCATATAAGAATGATTTTATGTGCATCGAATTAGCAATCAAATGATTTACCGTAGATTCACTTTCATTGTTGACATTCTTTTTCTTTAAATAACCAGTACACGTACAATGCATGCGTTGTCAATCTCTAGCTAGGGGTTAACTTGAAGTTCACATGAATACCGGTTAGAATGATGATGACGTTTTCACTTGCAAGTGAATCAGTCAAAAATTATGTTTAATCGCTTATTTCAACATAATTAAAGGAAATTGATTGCTAAAAGCAAATTATTATTTCATTATTCCAATTTGATTAATGATTGATCTAAAAAAAATCATACTTTATTTTTTTTATATATATCGTAGCTAGTGCCCCTTTAAGGATGTACTAAGACAAGGTTTAGGAAGTGTTTTAGTCCTTGGTTTATCTCCATACAATACAATGTAAATTATTTTGCCCCATAACAACCATTTATCTTTTAACATAAGAGGTAATAGCTCATAAAAGGTCTTTTGACAAAATTTGGGCAGATTCTTTATTTTCTTTCTTTTGATTTGAGACCCAAAAAAAACCAAGTCAAATATAAGGTACAAGTCTGACTCAGCATTTTCCCGCCATAGCTTATAAATCGAATATCTCGAAAAGGAGCTCCATGGCATCAAACAATGTACATACTGTCAGTATTCTATTGTAATATTCCACTTTAACTCTGACAGGGTAAGGCTTGTTTCTGAAATCTCTCATACACCCTCCTATCTGTTGTTGAGAACCATCACTAAAATATATAATAACATGTTACTGTGGATTCGTTCATTTTTTGTGGGTACCAATTTTCATAGATTGTGGAAAATTTGCCTTTTGTGGACTTAATGTTCATGTTTTTCATGTGTTAAGTTTTCACATGACTTCATATTCATGTTTTTCATGTGTTAAGTTTTCACATGACGTCATATTCATGTTTTTCATGTGTTAAGTTTTCACATGACGTCATATTCATGTTTTTCATGTGTTAAGTTTTCACATGACTTCATATTCATGTATTTCATGTGTTTAGTTTTCACATGACTTCATATTCATGTTTTTCATGTGTTAAGATTTCACATGACTTCATATTCATGTATTTCATGTGTTAAGTTTTCACATGATGTCATATTCATGTATTTCATGTGTTAAGATTTCACATGACGTCATATTCATGTATTTCATGTGTTAAGATTTCACATGACTTCATATTCATGTATTTCATGTGTTAAAATTTCACATGACTTCATATTCATGTATTTCATGTGTTAAGATTTCACATGACTTCATATTCATGCTTTTCATGTGTTAAGTTTTCACATGACGTCATATTCATGTTTTTCATTTGTTAAGTTTTCACATGACTTCATATTCATGTATTTCATGTGTTAAGATTTCACATGACGTCATATTCATGTTTTTCATGTGTTAAGATTCCACATGACTTCATATTCATGTTTTTCATGTGTTAAGTTTTCACATGACTTCATATTCATGTATTTCATGTGTTAAGATTTCACATGACGTCATATTCATGTTTTTCATGTGTTAAGATTCCACATGACTTCATATTCATGTTTTTCATGTGTTAAGTTTTCACATGACTTCATATTCATGTTTTACATGAGTTATGTTTTCACATGACGTCATATTCATGTTTTTCATGTGTTTAGTTTTCACATGACGTCATATTCATGTTTTCATGTGTTTTAGTTTTCACATGACGTCATATTCATGTTTTCATGTGTTTAGTTTTCACATGACGTCATATTCATGTTTTTCATGTGTTTAGTTTTCACATGACGTCATATTCATGTTTTCATGTGTTTAGTTTTCACATGACGTCATATTCATGTTTTTGATGTGTTAAGTTTTCACATGACGTCATATTCATGTTTTCATGTGTTTAGTTTTCACATGACGTCATATTCATGTTTTTCATGTGTTTAGTTTTCACATGACGTCATATTCATGTTTTTCATGTGTTTAGTTTTCACATGACGTCATATTCATGTTTTTCATGTGTTTAGTTTTCACATGACGTCATATTCATGTTTTTCATGTGTTTAGTTTTCACATGACGTCATATTCATGTTTTCATGTGTTTGCTTTCACACTAAACAATGTATGTTTTTCCCAATTTGCATAATTTGGTTGACACATTTAACTAAGATGCATGTTTTTCTCTTAGTTTTACATAAATAAGTTTTTACATGAATAATCTGCATGCATTTTTCCTGTGAGAGTTTTCACTTAAGTAATGGGCATGTTTTAGTGTCAGTTTTCACATAACTAATATGCATGTTTTTTTATGTAGGTTTCACATGACTAATATCTATCATTTTTTCCAGTAATTTTTTTTAGATGATCATTTAATGTGAATGTTTTTATGTGTAGTTTTCACACGACTTAATATTTAATGTTTTCATGCATTATTTGAACATAATAATTACCTCTGATGATCATACTGTTTAGTTCCATCATTTACCATAGCCATTACATAAGGATTGTTGTGCTGAAAACAATATCATACTCAATCATTATAACATATGATCAATCTGAGCCCAGGCCACTTTGTTTTTTACAGGGTCATACTCCATCAAAAACCTATGGGAAACACCTACTAACAAGAATGTGTCCCCAGTACACGGATGCCCCACTCGCACTATCTTTTTCTATGTTCAGTGGACCGTGAAATTGGGGTCAGAACTCTAATTTGACATTAAAATTAGGAAGATCATATCATAAGGAACATATATCCTAAGTTTTAGGTTGATTGGACTTCAACTTCATCAATCAAAGCCTGAAAGGCTGTAAAAGCAATTGCTGCCATGTTTATGTTTTGGGGACTTTTTTTTTCATCCACATATATTTAAGAATTAAACATGACAGGAGTGTTGTCTAGTGAGAATTAAGAAGGTTTTAACTTTATATCAATTAAAGACTTTAGCAGAAAGTCATTTTTAATATGTTTTATATTTCACAAGGAGACAACACGTTTACCAGGCTAAAGTTGGGGTCAAATATACATGTGCTGAAACATATAAACTCCAAGAGAAATTATTATGGATTATCCCCTAGTAGTGTTTGTCACTGGGCAATAATTTCCTTTATTGATTTAATTTTCATAATTAATTTAAATTTAACACTTCAGTTAAAACATTTCAACTTTCCAGACGCAAATGTTGAAAAACGGGAAAGAAACAAAATATTTTACAAGACATAAACATGTAAAAAATAAATATATATTTCAGCTGACTAAAAATATTTTCATAATGTTACTTTGTCATCATTTCTTAAAAACTAAGTCCCAAACATTATTGCTCAGTTGATATGTGTCATCCTCATGCGGTACGAGATAACTATAATTCTCATGCAATCCCGAAAAGAGGGGCCATCACAGACAAACATGACATTAAATCGTCATTATACGAACAAGAACAAACAGCTCTAAGTTGCTTTGATATTTATCCAATATTCAGGAAACATGTGAAAATGATCTTCAATATCTCGAAAACATGTGAAATAAAATTGCAAACACGGTGGACCGTCGAGGGTCAACAAACGTAGTAGACTCGTCCATTGGAAAGACGAGGATAATGGTTTCATCATTTGTCATGCATACCCAGTTTTGAATATGATATCCAAAAAGGATGTACTTTTTGTTATCTATGAAACTAGAAAATTCCAAATTGTAAATATCTCTTCATCTGGACTTGGCATCTATCACGTTTGGACGGGTCCATTTCATTAGTTAGGTGATCGATAAATCTTTCGGAGTTATGACAAAAAAGGAAAACAAACTTATTGTTATGTGTTTCAACAAGCGTTTCGTTCCTCCAAATTATTTGCGCAAACAAATCAACAAAATAGGTCAGTTAACTTTGTCTATTTTTAGATTACAGGTAATCATTTGACACTACGTATAACCTGATAACCTGTGTAGTGATTTTGATTTTACGATAAATTTATGAATGAACGACAATTTTATGAATGAACAAGAGCACCTGACCTCTTTCTTAAAAAAACACCAATTAAACATATAAAACCGTATATTATAAAAGATAATTCAGTCAAATTTTCAATACTAAATCAACAACTGAAATGATTCCATATTTTGTTGAAACATCGTACGAACGGAAAACGGAATCGCAGGTATAAAAATGCATTTTTTTCACTCGGACGTCTATGTTTTTTTGATAGTCAAACGGTTGTCCCCCTAAATACAAAAATACATCTACAAGAACGTATGCTGAACTTTCTTAAATCCACTAACGTTTTTCAAAAGTTTCAAGCTATGTATTGCATTAGAAAACATACATAGGTGTTTAAGAATGACAGACCAGGAGCCTGTTTAACAAAATACTATGGCTTGATCTGGGCGGAGTCTCTGATCTGGGTCACAAAGATGGCCATACGCGACGGCATGAAAGCAATTGCTTTAAAAACTACCTTGACCAAAAACTTTAACCTAAAACTGGACAGACGAACAAACGAACAGACAGATGCACAGACCAGAAAACATAATGCCCTCTACTATCGTAGGTGGAGCATAAATATTCAACTTGGAGTTGGGTATTTTTGTAATTACATGAAATAAATATTGGGTATAGTGGATTTATTTGTAATTATGGTAACTAAATTGTTGCTGATTTTTTATTTCCTGTTTATTTCAGTTTATTTTTATTCAACAGGAAATTTGAAATATGTTGAATATTTATTCTAGTTCAGGGTTTACACATGATTCAGAACACTGTATATTAAATGAATCATGGAAATTCATTTTCTAGAAATTGAAGTTTTACCCAAGAGTATAGAAACTTTAATTAAAATTCACCTGTCCATCATTATCAAAAGAGTCCATAAAGACACCGAGTCCATTCCACATATCTGTACTACCATATACGGTTCCTTCCTGACTCTTCTGTGTAGTGTACCATACTGCCTGTAAAATATCATATCTATAGTATCAAAATGTCATATTTGTGTAATTATATCCACTTAATGATAAATATTTGAGGTTTAATTTTTCAAAAGAAGCAACAAATCATTTGACTGGCATCCATGCTGTGAATTCTGTCAAATCTAAGAAAAATTCATTTATCAATTTTCATGTCATCTGAGTCAGCAAAATGAATATATTCCTGATCACACTTTTTACCAAGTACTTTAAAAAGCCAAAAATTCAGTCTATCAGTAATTTTTTTAAATATTTTGATGCCATGAAATTTACACATTTGATGTCTTAACATACATGAATCATTCAATATATCAATTATCATCTTAATTAAACCATACCAATCCATCAGCACCAATTCTTCCTCTACCGGTCACTTTAAATACACACTCAACTGACCACTGGTCAAAGATGATGGGGTTTTTCGTCCATGCCCATCCTATAGAAAAGAAAAAGAACTATGATGGGATTTAATACCTAGACATAGCCTAGAATAATTATTGATGAACATCAAATCTTTGCATTCCATATCAACATGATAAACCAAAATTGTATAGTTTGAAAATTAAGTAGCAGTTACATAACTTTGTAACAAATTTTACAATATATATGCATGTAGTACTTTATTGGGAAACTAATTATAAGCAAAGACATTCAATGTAAATTTGACTGTTATACACAAAGAATATTCTCATAACACATGTTACAACAAAATCAGTTTAATGCCTCAATACTTAATAGTGTAAACTCCTGAATTATATTTTCCTCAATTGTAAAGAAATATGTTGTGATTAACACATGATTATGCAAAACATAATCAATTTCATTTAACATACATGTATATATTCAACATATGGGAAGTTTTACACAATAAAGTACATTTTCCCTTTTGAATCTTTTACATGCTAAGAGACCTTTTTCAAGTTATGTAACCAATTTTTGTTTACCAGCTTTTGATCACATGACTTTTATTGATGTCACAAAAAATAAAATAGAAATGTCGACCTACCTAGCTTTATGACCTTATTTAACCTTTTAATAGACATAATTTTTTTGGACAGTTATATTGTTTTAGTTCAAATTCCAGTTTACACACTAAACTCCTTATTATTCTACATGTACACAATGTATTAGGCCAAACAAAGAAGTATGTGAGTTTACTGTACCCCTACCTACCCTAAAGATTTTTAATTTTTTTTTTGATTAAGCACTGATAATGTCACAATGTTTCTCCCATCGCTGCAATGTAAAAAAATCCCTACCCTATTTTTTTTCAAAATGTGACAGTAAACACACATACTTTTTTGTTTAGCCTCAAAGGGTACCCTTTTCATTTACATCATACATGTAAATGTACCACTCTGCTATTGTTAAATCAAGACTTAAACACTGATTGTTACGTACAGTAATTTCGGTAAATCTTACCTTTCTTGCTACGTAGTGATGGTGTGATTCTGATGTTATCTGCACTTGCAATGGCATCTGAAAAAAAAGTTTAATACAATTTATTTTTGATCATTCAAAGGGAAATAACTCAAAATAGTTAAAAAAGATAGTATTTTAGAACCAATATTAAATTACAGCAGGGCACTATAAAATATGAAGGAAAACGGACTTGGTGCAAAACCTTATACAGACATGAACTATATAGAATTGGTTGACATGTAAAAGATTCCTAGACCAAGAGATGATTGATTTACTTCTTTGATATTAAAATTCAGGTACTTTACAGACATGAACTGTTTTACAGGCAGACTCAGTTATAAACTATTGAGCCCCTGCTCATTTCTGTCACTGGACAGGAATGATAATAACATACATAGATATAGGAAGATGTGGTTCATGTATGAGTGCCAACGAGACAACATGTACATTGTACATGAACATGTATCATGTGTACAATGTATATATGGCTAACACACCAACCATTCATCTTTTGTTGGGACTTGATAATTTTCTGACAGACCTGCTCTGAACCCATTTCTGGAGATTTCTCTCGTACACTATAGAGCATTCTTTAAATTTTATGTGTACTCTACTGCTTCTCTAAATACTTGAAATACTTGATTCTTGTTAGGATTTTTTTTATGTGGGTAACACAAACAATCAATTCTTTGCAAGCTTAATATAGTACCTTTCCTATTCCAAATATGCTAAGCACAGAATTTTCTGATTGTTGAAGGTCAAACTTGACCTGTACAAATGTAGTTGTTAGAATATCTTGTTAAAAAATAATTTCAAATTTAACCATGTTAACAGGTACAAAAATGTACATGTAACAAGTACAGGGCATAATCTTGGATAAGAAGTGACATGTCCCAAGAGCAGGGCTTCCAAAACGGTCATATATTCCGGTCATTTGTATATTGTCCGGTAAAAGACCGGCTGGGCAAAGCATGAAACGGTCATCTACTTTTTAGTTTTCAAGGCTTTTTAATTTTAATATAATTCACGATCTTTTTGACCCAACCATTTGCATTTAACAACCACAAATTTCCGGTCATAAAAGTGACATGATGATTAATTACTATCAAAACAACCCCTACTACAATGCTTTCTAATTTTAATCTAATTTTAGTTGTTGGACAGCTGAAATCTACCTGTTCAGGTGACAGGTAAACTATTTCAAGTACTGGACATCGTATAAATTGATCGTTCAATTCACAATTATTTTCGTACATTTCAGTGTTTTTTTATCTTTATATTGATTTATTCCAAAAGATTAAATTCTTCGAAACTGGTTTATCAACATGATTTGATGAAAAGTTATAAAATGTTTTAAAATGAAAAATCGTCAGAACTACGTTTAATGAACTAGTACACGTATGCGCATGTGCACAGGTGGGAAATTTAATTATGCATTCTACATTTCTTCAAAAAGAATAAAATTATCATTGATACCTTTATCTGACGTTCATTTCAAGTATTTTGTTGAAGAAATAAAGTGGAAGGAGCTCCTTCACTCAACCTTGCTTTGTAAAACGTACACGGATTTTACGTTTCCGTTTATGGTCCATGTTTTACCATTGACAAGTCAACATCCGGTTTTGAAAAATGTGACTTTAAAAACGAAAATAAAGTTCTAGACACCGTCATTTTGCACAAATAAAGAGTCTAATGCAGATATGAGCACGCTGATGTGCACACTTTGAATGATGCAATGCCAATTTTAACAGTTTATGTCAGTACATCAAATTCATATCAAAGTAAAGTTTAATATCGTTTTTAATCATTGGGATTGCCATCTGAATACCATAATTGCCTTTTGTGACTTAGTCTTGGGGATTAAAATTCGGATCAGATATAAAATGTCCGGCTGACTCAGAAAAATTTTGGAAGCCCTGCCCAAGAGCATTTTGAAGTTTGCTAAATCTCACTGGCCAATTGCATTTACTTACTAGATTTCATTGAGACTTCATTGTGAAGTCTAGTCCCCAATAACATCCAAAATAAATAAGACATGCAACAAGACATGTAGTACACGAATGCCCCAATCACACAATCATTTTCTATGTTTAAAGTGTCGGACTGTAAAGTTGGGATAAAACCTCTAATTTGGCATTAAAATTAGAAAGATCTTTGAAATAAGATTAAAGTTGATTGGACTTCAACTTCATCAGAAACTACCTTGACCAAAAACTTTAACATGAAGTGGGACAGAAGGACGGACAAACAAACACACAGACCAGAAAATATAATGATCATAAATGGAACATGAAAATGTTGCATGACATACAAATGTAGAAAATCAAGATTTTAAAGTGACCAAGAACTAATACATGTACTGTCAATGAGTTTAATGACTAAATGATAATCATTAATAAAGTAACTTGGCGGCTCTTTGGATTCAACATTTGAACCAATAGACCACTTTCAAGTTCATCTGTCACCGGAAAAAATTCGTCAATTATATGCACCTTTATCACGTCATTTACCAAATAAAGGGGGTCGCCTGTATCCCTGCAATATTTACGTTCATCAAGCGTCTTAGTGATCGTCATTGTGTAGGATAAACTAGAAATAATGGTTGTTCTGTAGGTACTTAATGACAATTCCCTAATGACAGCAGTGCTGATTGTCAGTTTTGAGAATTTAATTTGCCGAATAATTTGTACAATATAGAATTATAGTTTTCCAACCACTCCCTCAACATTGGAACGGAAGTGACAACGCCCCTAAACGTACAAATGACGTTGATAAAGGCTCGTATAATTGACGAGTATTTCCGGTGACAGATGAACTCGAAATTGGTCTATTGACAGGAAACTGATTGATTACTTCAAGTTATATAAATATTACAATGATTTATTTCTTGTGGTTGTTGCACAAGTCAGCTGTCAGAAATTTAGTAATTTATTTGCCTGTAGATTTAGGAGTTGATAAAACTACAGAATTCTTGTAATAATGACCACTACCGACAATCAAAAACATCCTTTAAGTGAAACCTGGATAAACGCATGATCTTACATGTATATATAATTACAATAGTACAATATGGACATTAATGCTAGTTTGTAATCGGTAACACTCAGAGTCATGATGTAATACAACAGTCAAAATTCCTTTTTGGCATCAGACATTTGCTATTATGATGTCAAATTTTTACGGGAATCTTTGTGATGTCTAGTTATCAGGTTATGGCGGACAAAATAGAGATAAGGTGTATTAGTCTTTACATGTTAGTATCTTTATTCCTTACATGTATAATGAGGGGGGATAGGACCTTTATCGTGACTCCGGGATCGGGTGTTTTTAAGCTCAGGATTTCAGGATTGACCCTTTCGGGATCTGGGGAATTCTTGTTTTTCGAATTTCGGGACGTTGGGATTTACATTATTTAAATTCAGGACCTCAGGATTTCGTGTTTTTAAGCCCAGGATTTCGGGATCAGGACCCCTCCTATCCCCCTCTATAATAACTATGTGTAATGTATTGTATGCAAGATTGCTCTTATTAATACAAAAGAAATTTCATAAAAAATTCGAGTTGGGTTATGCACTTTTTCATAGCATATAAACTTATTGAATGCAGTTTAAATAAGGTGAAAGCACCAAAATCCATATCATAATTTCAAATGATTTACTTCTGCCATTCAATTTTGCAATAAGGAAAACAAACTGTATATAACTATAAATTTCTTATAAACCATATTGCAAATCACGGTGGGTTAAAAGAAATATTTGAACGAATTTAATATTTCATGCAAAAAATGTAAACACGGACCATATGTTGACCGGTAAGTTACACGTGTACCAAACTGCCAACCAAAACACGCCGAATCTCAACACCTTACCTCCACCGTATTCCCAGAAAGGGATGCTATTATCACTTTGCACTAGATGTGGTCCTTTAAAACTGTATTTGTACTCAAATCTAGGCTTCAAATTCGCTGCATTTATAACAAAACATAATAAAAACAACAGAAACAGTCGTGCAACCATCCTGACAGCTGGCTTTCGTTTTACGGAAGTTATCTAATTGCGCCCTCTATTGGCAAAGGGGAACAACTTAAAGATAATCTTATTTGACATACAAACCAATCAATCATAAAAATGACAGAATAGTGCTTCAAGCTGAAAGCATTAAAGAAATTAATATGTTTTGTATTAACTCTAAGGCATTGTCGAATGTTAAATGAACTGTTTTCAGCTCTTTTCAGATTTAAAAATTATTTAAAAAAAAAATGCACAATGCGAATAATACCAACTTAAGATTGATGCCCATATATATTTCTAACGTTTGCAAAAAGGCATCAAGACAAATACATGTACTTAAACGTATTGGTAAACATTTAACAAAATTAGGTAGACTTACTATATGTTATTCATTTATCATGTCAGATTTTAATTTTTGTCCTGCCAGGCACTTCTGTGGTGATTGTACCTGAAAAATAGAGAAAAACATACAGGAGCGTGCCATTAGATTTATTGTGATATAAAGACTATTGTAGTACTTATCAGCAACTGTTAATTAAATCAAAATTACCAAGTTTAAAAATTAGAAGAATTAGAATGATAGCAATAGAGGTAAATACAACGAACATTATGAACTTATTGAAATTAAAAAATAACTCTCTTAGAAAAAAAACCCATAGCAGATGTTCCCAGGGCTCATCCCAGGGTAAGGACAACATTCAGATATGCAGGAGCCAAACTGAGAAACGTTTCTTCCCTCGATGAGGGAAGGAATGCCATTGTCCCCACGGTCAGTCTAAAAATTTGGTTGGTAATTTCAGTGTTCCTCCTGTAGATCTCAATGAGCTGTAGATCAGTTTATTTACTTATCTTGTATACTCTGGCTTTTAAATTTTTAGGCAATTATTTTTTAGTTGTGTCTTTAATGCTTGGAATACTTTTTAGTGCTTTATGATAGCTATTGCATGCCGTGAATGTTAGTTTATCTGCATTTTATGTTAGCTTTTTAATTGCTGCGTGTGCTTGATAATATCAATTATTTTGCCTGATGTGCTTCAAGTTTTATGTGTTTTCTGTATTGTGCTTGTCTTATAATATGTATGTCGGATAAAAGGTCTACAGAGCTTATGCTGTATTGTTATAATTATGTATTACCGACTTTAAATCAAATAAAATCTTTTTAACTTAATTTATAATATAAGGTAGAAAAAAATGTATTTTATATATGAGAATGTCACAGTAACAGTTATCTATTTGTTGTCTCTTAACATAAAAATAAATTTATATGAGTTAACAGTCATAGAATAAAAATTATATTTCGGTCATGTCACTCCATATATACTAGTATACAACTTTTAAATATTAATCTGGTTGAACATGTTTAACAAACATCAGTTGTGAGTTGAAAATAAAAACAATCATTAAACTATATATTAATCGGACCTCAAATATGTTTTTAAAACTTTTTTGATAAGAAAGAATAGGGGAAATTGGGATATGCGTGTGAAACATCATGTTTTTACCCAAGACTGAAGTACATATCGAGGTACATTAGATGCAATTGACACATTTTATGCTCATGTTGATTTATTTTTCCAAACAAATTTTTATATTATAAATTTAAAAAGTAACGCGGCCACTGATGACACTTATTTTAAACCAAGTTAAATTAAAAAAAAAAAAAAAAAATCATCAAAACTGATACTTTAAGTCTTATCATCTTCTTGTCAAAGCAAATAACTTAATCATGTACGTTATGAATACCGTTATGTTCGGGTTGACCCTTCCGTTTTGGGGCAACCCCGCCCCTAACCCCACCGAAAGTGAGCTGCGAGGTTACAGTTCGACTGAGGTTTGAGGGAGATGGGCATGGGGAATGTCATAATAATTAAATAGGAAATTGATTTGGCTTGAAACAGATGGAATTGAAGTGGAATAAAACAGAAAAGCAGTATATTTTATTACAATCCTTTTATCTTATTAAAATTTACTTTTTTATGAGCATGTGTTGAAAGTTAACTAGTTATGTTTTACTCGATGTAGGATTCTATTTTTTTTTATGTATTATATTACTTTTTTAGCATTTATTTTTGAACTTTTAAAAAACTTCAGACGTTCGTGTAATTTAAACGGTGTTTCGTGCTTTTGATAATCCGTTGGATTCTGTTAACATTTTTGACTTTTCAACTCATTACACTACACTTCCACATAACAAAAGATTTCCTATTCAATTAAATAGTCGTTTGGTACATCTGTAAGCACATATATTTGCTGCAACTCATTTACAGAAAACAAGAAGATGTACGATTGCCAATGAGACAACTTTCCACAAGAGACCAACATGACACTGAAATTAACAACTAGAGGTCACCGTACGGCCTCCAACAATGAGCAAAGCTCATACCAAATAGTCAGCTATAAAAGACCCCGAAGTATCAATGTTAAGCAATTCAAACGAGCAAACTAACAGCCTTATTTAAGTACAAAAAATGAACGAAAAACAAATATGTAACACATGAACAAACGACAAACCATGAATTTGGATAGACACATATATAATGTGGCGGGGTTTAGCATGTTGGCGGGATTACAACCCTTCCTCTAATCTGATAGAGTGGTATAACAGTACAATGTAAGAACGAACTATGTAAATCAGATGAAAAAGGCTTAACTCATCAGATGGACAAAAAACCAGTGGACGTGGCCGGGTACTTGTACATCTCAACAACAAAAAGACATTATGATTTATCAGTGAATTCGAACAGCGGTTTACTACTGTTACCTTTATTTCGGAACAAATCTGAGAGAACTCGCAGTTTACATGATATCTAGATCAAAGCCACTAAAAACTAATAAAAAAATCATGCATCCAAGACTAATTTATCAATCTGTACACATCCAACATATTATGGATTTAGTGAAAAGACGTCATAAACAGTCAGAGAAAAACATGCCCTTTTGGAATGCCAAGATATATACAAGTATCCTCTAACATGTCTAATGAGAAAGGTAAATATACTAGATATAGTTACTGGAAGTGTGATGCGATGATTGAAGCTGTTAATTTTTTCCTTGGTAATATTTATTCACGTTTTGGCAACACAATTTATGTAGGTATTCCTATGGGCACTTATTGCGTCCCTTTAAGAGCAGACTTGTGTTTGCACTGTTATGAATCACAGTTTAAGACCAAACTATGAAAAGACCCGTTTAAATTGCATTTATTTGACAAATTCAACAATACGTATAGATTATCGGGTTTTCTACACATTGATATCGTAAAATATCAGCCGCGAGCCACAATGTGAACCTTTTTGGCGAGTGAGCGTAGCGAACGAGCTAAAAAGTTTCACATTGTGTCGAGCGGCTGATATTTTACGATATCTATACGTAGAAAACACGATTACCTGTTTATCGTTCTATTAATGGTCGTTTTTTCTCTCCCTAAGACAGTTTTACGCTTGACGAAAGCAAGCTTGATAACTTCTCCTCTCGCATTGTGACGTCGCTGATAACTTCTCCTCTCACATTGTGACGTCGCTGATAATGCCTGGTCTCGTTTTGAAGTCTTGGTATGTGAATTACTGAGCGACAGAGCAGGGTGATATATGCGTAGGGAAGGACGATAATTACCGTTATCTTGATGATATCTTTTTTTTTTTTTTAAATCAAGACGTGTCTCAATATACTGCCAATATTTACCCCAAAAACTTACATATAATAAATTAAATTAAAACGGCAATAACGGTCTTTTCCTAGGTTTAGATATTTCTGTTTTAAAGATGGAACTCCACACTAAAATTTACGACCAAGGGACGAGTTTTTGTTCCCTATTGTTATTTTTTCCTTTTTGGATGGTGATGATCCTTTGACACCATCTTACGGTGTTTGTGTTTCACAACTCGTTCGCTATGCCCGTGTCTGTTGTTACGTTTTTGATTTTAATGAAAGTAATCTATTTATTACTGGTAAATTTTAAGCCGGGACTTCGTTACCACTAATTATTTTAAACCTTTACTAAATTATTCCATAGATATAAAGATTTGGTTTAATTTGAAGTTTGGTTGTACCTGAAAACTTTATTCATAAGGATAGCACATCCTCTATTAACGCAAATGTTGTTTACCGTCGTGCCCGGAAATTAAGAAACGACCCTGGGAACTCAGTTTTTCACAAAGCCTCCGTTAATTAGCGGACCCATTAACATTTCCGGTAATTTTAATTCGTACTCACAAAACCTCCGTTAATTAACGCATCCGGTAGCGTCTCCGTTAAATGTAACGCTTACCTGAATATTTAACGGATACCTCAACGTACCCGTTAAGGATGTATTCTTCTGAGTTTTCAGTCTCGTTGAAATCTCGTTCTTGAATTATTTCCAAAACATGTGATACAAGTGGAAAATATCAATGAATTTTAAAAATATTATAATCAAACATAACTCTGTGAAAAAATTGTGTATTTACAATGAACAGTTTTTGAGTAATCCAGTGTTCAAATTTTACGACCAATCAAGTCAGTATTTTTAACGAAAATTTTGAGAAATGGGTAAGGGATACAAAAAAATCCTTTTTAAAGAATCATGTACATCCCATATCATTTTGGTCTTATCAAATTTCTTTGATATGTATTTTTTCAATCATTTATATAAAAAAAGTTGAAATAATATGCATTTTGTTCTTAAAACTGAATAAAATCACAAAAATAGAAAATTGACAGCATGGTAAAAAATAAACACAAAAATTAAGCGTCAAAATATTATAAAACTTTCTTATATTAACACCGACCTATAGTTTATTTAAGTAAAATTTATTCAGATTGGTCCACTTCATCTTTATAGAAAGTACGAACAAAAGTTTAATTGTGGAACTGTGATTTTTTTCACGATAATAGCCCAAAAATAGGTAAAATTCGATGAAAAATGGAAAAATCATCAAAATTGGGCATTTTCAAAGGCAGTATCAAAAAAAGAAGTGCACCAGCATATGATTTTTTCTTCACCAATTATTTTGTTAGTCTTATAAACCCAAAAATCAGGTTAAGAAAAAAAGTTTAATCCTAGAAATTTTTGGCTCCTCAGGTGTACATGGGCACTAAGAACATTTTATACAATAAATACGGTCATTTTGAACTTCGACAATATTTTAACATGTGGTGGGTAATACCCACTTCGTATGGATAGATTTCAAGAGTAGCCAGGAAATATAATATTGTTTACAAAGTTACTCCTTAAAATTGTTAACGGAAAAGTAAAACATTTTATGTCCTTGCGTTATCTTGTCGATCTTTATACGATAATAAGTTAAAGGATACCACATACAAAAAGGCAAAAGAGGGACGAAAGATACAAGAGGGACAGTCTAAAATGGAAAAGACAAACAATAGTACACATGACACAACATAGAAAACCAAAGAATAAGCAACACAAACCCAATAAAAACTTGGGGTGATCGCAGGTGCTTCGGAAGGATAAGCAGATCCTGCTTCATATGTGGCATCCGTCGTGTTGCTCATGTTATTTCTGTTTTAGACTCATCGGACTCAGACTGTATTGAAAGTGATGTACCTGGGACATAGAGAAATAATCATTGGTTATCTACTTTGCTTTTTCTGTAGACATAAGACACAGTGGTGGACATGGAGAAAATGTACAAAAAAACCCAAAAAATCAAACGATGAAATAAGCGTGACATCATCGTGTTGTAAAACGTCGAGTTTAGAGGTTTTCCAATACCAACTAAGTAACTCAGTTTTTAACAAAAGTCTATGCATTGCAGTAGGAAGTTTTATGATTTTAAGACGTTTGATAACTATTTATTACGATTTCGTGTGCATTGTATACAAATCTTCACCTGTGCTAAAAGAATGCAGGCAGAAACATTTAAAACAGTTTAATGCATTATGTTTTCAATTTCTAGTTATTATTAAATGACTCCGATTTGCATGCAAAAAGTTAACGAATTCGGTTACTATACATTGACCTTAAAAGGTGGTATATAATCACCATAATTTATATATGTATATACTGTTAACTTTTTTTCAAGTTTTTTTCTTTCAAACGAAAATCAATTTTGGTATACCTACAAGCACCATTTAAAATGGAGCACATATGAAGCAAGCACCGCGTCACAACTGCGAGCGGGACGTCATGGTCATTTGACGTCACTCAGCTATGAGACGTCGTCAAAAATGGCTTTGCAGTTATTCTTGGCCAGTGCTCAAAATAATTTGCGACGCAAGAGAATGTTTATAAACAGGTTGAATACCTTAGCTGCCTATGATGACCATGAAGTACTGTATCGGTATATGCTGTCTAGACAAACTAATGGGGTGATAGATATGGTTCGAGATGATATTGTAAATGAAACACAGAGATCACATGCCTTGACAACAAAACATCAAACATAAGCAGCTGTCAGATAATATGCCACAGGAACTTTTTCGACAGTAGCAGGAGATATAATGGGAATTAGCCAGCCTAATGAAAAATGAGCGAAAAATATTTAAGTACCACAACAGCAATCGATAACTACTGGATTACAGGCTCTCGACTTGTGACATGGACATACCTACAGAATGTGGCGGTCTTTAATATGAAAGCGGGATCCCAACCTTCCCCTAACTCGGAGCAATGGTAACAGTACAATATAAGAGCAAACTTAAGAAATCAGTTGAAGAAGGCTTTACTCATCATATGGATAAAATAGAAATATATCTAACAAAAACACAAAAAAAGAATGGACGTGGCCGGGTACTTGTATATCCCAACAAAAAAATACTAAGTAAAGTCTGGGAGTACTCGCTGTTACTGACAGCTAATCCTGAATGTGAATGACATTCTGCCACTGGAGTTGGGAAGATCTATCATGCGAAAATCTTATTGTATAATTATTCATTTCACATTTTCTGTCCTCGTTAATGGTAAAGGACTAAATACGTGCGCAATATGTGAAACAGATCTCCCGGTAATTGTGGGTATAATAAAAGAATGTCAAATCAACCGGAAAGAAGTAGATTGAAATACGCGTAACACACTTTTCGAAGTCATTTTAATAGGAAAACATGGAAAATAAGTTTGTATTGACAATTATGTAAACGATCTAAAGAAAAAGGAATAATCAAATCCCGATACTGATTTCTCGTTGCATTGAAGACCTATTGGTGACCTTCTGCTGTTATCTGTTCTATGGTAGGGTTGTTGTCTCTTCGACACATTCCACATTTCCATTCTCAATTTTATTTATAACTTAGTATACCATTGAAGTGGTCAAGTTTCAGAAAATCAATAAAAGATGATGTATCGTCGAGTACAGGTCGGGAACCATCAACCAGTCGCTACAGATACTTCAGATTTGTCAGCAAAATTAAAGATATAAATCCTTCTTTTTCAAATGACAGAAGACCAGGCACATGTTCAGATGAAATTAGTGTCACCTTACCAATCTTACCAAAGATAAATATTCAAGATTTGAAGTTCATTATAACTCTAAACAAACTAACTACTGTTGTAACATATTTAAAAGACAAATTTCAAAAACAACATTTTACGAAGAACCTGTACACGAACATCTATGTAAAAGAACAGCCACTAAATGCTGATTCAATTCACGAACCACAAAATTCAATGTATGACAAACAAACGAAACTGTCTTCAGAGTTCTAATTGCAGGAAGTTCTGTTCTAAATGGAATAAACCCTTTTAAAATTAAGAGTACCTAGATGTTTAAGTTCACAGAACATTTTATTTTAGATTTGTACGATGTCGTAAACCGTATGCGTCAAAGTTCATACAATTCAACGAAAATCATGTCGGGGTAAATGATGCCATATGAATTTACAACAGTTTTTGATATTCACCAATAATAAACTATACGGAAGAAGTCTAATGCTAAGTTATACAAATAAAATTATGCCATTAACCTGACGTAAATACAATATAGATATTTTATTAATTCCAAGCAAGGTTACACTTGGCCTTTAGTAAATGTAGTATCTCTTTTACTATAAAACATGTATGTGTTTAATATTCACATTATCTGAAATTTCAACATGTAAACAATTTTACAATATTCAAATTTTCAATGTCATGTCATGTAAAGATGACCCGTACGGTGACGTTTGTGTCATTTTGGTCTTTTGTGTATAGTTGTCTCATTGGCAACCATACCACATCGTCTTCTTTATATCTTTAGCTCACCTGGCCCATGTTTTTGCCTATATATCTGAAACCAAAGCATTTAGAGAAAATATGATAGAGGTATAATTGTTGAACAAGTCAAGTACTTCGGTACTGGCATGAAAATACGGATTTTTTGTGTTATTAAAATTTGCTGTTACAAAATATAAGAAATTATTTTGAATTAAGGAATGTATCTCCCTCATGCAAAGCTCTGAATCCTTTCAAGGATTTGGCTATACTTTCTGGATCTCTTTGGATTATCGCTCTTCATCTTTTATATAAGCTTTGGATTTCAAATATTTTGGCCACGAGCATCACGGAAGAGACATGTATTGTCGAAATGCGCATCTGGTGCAAGAAAATTGGTACCGTTAATTTTATTATCAAGATCTATTTGCCCTGGAATTTTCAGATGAATTTGACAACTGGTTGTTTGGTTGCTGCCCCCCACCCTAATTGGTAATTTTTAAAGAAATTTTACTGTTTTTATCCATTATCTTGAATAAATACTATTATAGATAGAGATAAACTGTAAACAGCCATAATGTTCAACAAAGTACGTTCTACAAATAAGTCAACATTACCAAAATGGTCAACTGACTCTTAAAGGAGTTATTGCCCTTTATTTTCAACAATTTGCATCAATTTGGCAAATTTTGGTAAATTTTTACAAAATATTTTTGCAACTAAAGGGCCAAGTTTATTATGGATAGAGAAAATTGTACTTGCAAGAATGTTCAGTAAAGTAAGATCTACAAACACATCACCATCACCAAAACACAATTTTGTCATGAATCCATCCGTGTCTTTTGTTTAATATGCACATAGACCAAGGTGAGCGACACAGGCTCTTAAGAGCCTCTAGTTTATATTGACAATAATTATAGATAATCCTTGATCATTTCAACAAGATTGATTTTTGGTAATGTGAATGGTCAAATATAGCAAATGTAGTATAAATATGTAATATCCTTCTAGGAAACAAGATTATATGAAACATTCTGTTTGACATTTCAATCTTTTGCTAAAAAAATATTTATGTTGACTATTTTGAATTTCAAGTTAGTAAATGGAAATGGCAAGGCTGTACATGGTCTTGATTTTAAGGCCATGGGAAAGCTGACATTTACATCTTTTAAAATTGGTATAGAGACTGAGGCGATGAAGAAAGCAAATAAAGAAATTGTCGTTGCTTTGGTATGTATGTATTAATATTTTTAAGTCACACCTATGATGGTTTTACCCCAATTGTATGGTGTGTTTAAACATTTGGAATAAAAACGTAGTCACTGTGTTATGTGGACACACTTTTTTGGATTTTAGAAGTTTTACATATTTTAATTGACCTAATCAACTGAATACAAAAGTTGTAGTACAGTCATTAATTGGACACGATCATTTACATACATACAAATACTTTTTATAACCTTTGCATCATTTCTTGTTAGTTTTATTAAAACTAAAGCTAATTATTTTAATGAAGTCATTATTGAAACTAGTATGCTTTCATGTACATGATGTAGAAACCATAAACTCTGAAGTGAGGTTTTAAGTATTTCCCCATGCATTTAGTGAGTCTCTGTAAGGGGAATATTTATATTCAAAAACTAATTATATCA
Organism: Mytilus edulis; assembly: GCA_019925275.1. Taxonomy (NCBI): domain Eukaryota; kingdom Metazoa; phylum Mollusca; class Bivalvia; order Mytilida; family Mytilidae; genus Mytilus; species Mytilus edulis. The sequence continues at coordinate 77,234,298 of CM034354.1, read as the reverse complement.
GAATATATCGTTGCTACTTTAAGAGGCATTTGAGAAAATACCAATGATCAATCCTTTGAAGCAGAAAAGGACAAGGCAAATAGAAGACATTATAAATTTTAGAGTGAGAAGTATTATCACCAACAAAACTTAGGTCACATATTTTAGAGGAATAAGCAGATTTGCTAATATAAACAATTAGGATTAATTACTCAGATTTATGGCTGAGAAAAAAGTTTCAAATTGTAGCTAAGTCTAAAACATGAACTAAAAATTGCATTTCAAGATGACTTGGTTAAAAGATCCTTGTCCAATTAGACCTTTTTTTTTATTTTAAATGTCACCAACTCTGACATGATAAATATTTTTCACAATTGTATATAAATTTTATACTTTTTAAGAGATCTTTAATGGAGGCCAATGTCTGGTGTAAAGAAATTAAAGATTTTTGAAACACTTTTAGGCAATTTATAACTACATTAAGATGCAGGGAAAACCAGGGAGAATACTGGAAAAAGCTTACTGCAATAAAAAAAAAAGATAATTAGTACAAGTCCATGTCTAGGTCTTTTCATAATGAAAAAAAGATTTGTCATGCAATATTAGCTACTTATTTAGTCTTATATTTCAATTAATAAAGTAAAATTCCTCTTATTAATGATTAAATATGACTACAATTTTTAAATACGTCTTTGAAAATTTTAAAAGCCTAAGCCTTGATTACAGATCTGATAGATCAATCTTTCAGTTTGAATTATGGCATCTTAACTGTATTAGATTTTCTCAGTTACTCAGTATTATCATTAATCCGAATCAAGATATTGTACAATACAAAGCAAAAAAAAAACTGTCATGAGTAGTATTGCGTTGAAGCGAAATTTTACAGGTGTCAAGCCATTTAGCCAGTTATATGCATGTATAAGAAATTATTGCACGACACTATATATTTATTCTGGTTTATTGAAAGAGGATTATTTTGGGTAGAAGACAAAATTTGAATTCCTTCACGTTATTTATACTGTAATCAAGACAGTCTCTGCTGGTAGACATTTTGTCCCCGAGGACATCATCCGCCCAGTAGCAAAACTACAATTGCCTGAATTTACGACGATCAAACAGGAAACTGGCTCGGACGTCGCCCAGTATTAAAAAAGGTCCGAAACAGACGTCACCATGGACACGGTGTCTGATGAGGCAGGTGTCCCCTCATCACCAGACATGAAAAATATCTCAAACATGACTCATTCAGATCATCGTGCTAGTGACAATAGCAATATTTCACATATACAGCCACGTTCAGTTCTCCTTAAAGAAATTTTTGTTTTTGATGACACAGTACAACACTGCCGCATTTCGAAATGTGAGACCAAAGGCTGCAAAACTTTAATTACAGATGCTGGATTCACTAGCAATTTGACCAAGAAGTCATATTTTACCAGAAGTTACGATGATGTGAATTGTAAATCGATAAATGTCGTCTACGGAGTGCAACCTTTGCGGATTGGTATACGTTGGTGAAACGAAAGGAAGGCTAAACAAACGTATGTGCGGTCATATATCAGACATTAACCTCAATGCTAACGACATTCTATACCAGCATTTCAATCAGCCCGATCACTCCATCGTTTCTATGACAGTTCGTATTATCGAAAAGATATACCATAGCTCTAACAATCCTTATCTTTCAACGACTCTCCGTAGACAAAAAGAAGACAACTGGACTAGAAAATTGGGAACTGCGACACCTTATGGTTGCAATGACAAAATCGATGGTAAATCCTTCGTGTAGCTCGGTGAATGTGATGATTTTTTTCAATTCGACTCCTCGACGTAGACGCAGTCATTGCCATCGTCATTATACATCACCTTCTCTGCATGATGTCTCTAATAATGACTTGCTGCCATTTATACAAAAACCGTTAGGTATTTATCACATTCACACGAAACATTATTCACTACCCCTTTCAAAATTTCATTCTCTGTTCAATTTATGTTTGGAATCCACTGTTACAAACCCTCATTCAAACCAATACAAACTTGAAGCTATAATTTCGGATATTGCAAGTCACAGAATCTTCAAGCCAGTCCGCATTGGAACAGATCTTTCCTTTGCCAACAAAGATATCGATGGCGTCAACTTAGGCAATATCCTTCATCATAAATTAGTTCAATCGAAAATACCTCAGTTCAAAAAAACCAGTATGTACCAATCATTTCTTAAACCTATACCAAACCTATTACAACTAAAATTTTCAATTACAAACACGTTTTCAAGGATCTCGATATTGACGACTTCAAGTCTAAACCTCTTGATTGCACTTGTGCTAATTGACATATAATCCTGCTGGCCACGTTATTACAGGTGACCTCAACATTGTTAATAACACTTCTCTACGAAATGTGTTATCGAAAGGTCTAAAACATCGTGAGCCTAAATCCATCGATTGGAAATACAACTTTAAAATTTTGATGGATTCAGTCAAGGATTATGCCAGGCAATTGGCTAAGAGTGGGATGGAAGACGTAGACACTCTTTCCGAATAAATTAAGGCAGTGAGGTCGTTGATACAAGTCAGAATTAAGAAACTGAATGGGTCTATCAATGCCCATGCTACGTCTATCTTTAAAGACCCAAATGTTGCAATACACCCGCAGACAAAGCCCCAAGTAACATCGTTTTTTTGTGTGTAAAAGTCATTATATAAACTGCTTGATAAACGATTTTACATATACCCTCACGACACTTACCAAAGCGGAAATCCTGGATAATCATAGGTCTTTCCTTTGTTCCTTTGGAATTTCAAACAAAGATGAAGAACTGGGTCTTCCATCACTGTATTGGATACCTAAACTACATAAGTGTTCTTACAAACAACGGTATATTGCTGAGTCTTCCGAGTGCTCCACGAAACTTTCAAAGATCTTTTAGATAAAATTGAGAATGGAACATACAATCTAACTCTCTTTCATCTTGTAACAGTATTAAAACATTTGACTTTTTTACTCTTTACACAAATATTTCACATTTCAAACTAAAAGACAAATTGAAAGAGTTGGTATTGCTTTGCTTCATAAAAAAGAATGGCCAACGTAGATACAAGTATCTTGCTTTAGGGAGGAATAAATCCTACTTTGTAAAGGACCACTCTGATTCAAACAGGAAATTCTCTGAAACTGATATCATCAAGATGCTTGATTTTTTGATTAACAACATATTTGTTACGTTCGGGGGACGTGTTTTTCAACAGACTGTCAGCATTCTAATGGGAACAAACTGTATCCCTCTACTAACAGACTTATTCTTTATTACTACGAGGATGACTTCATGCAGGAACTTCTTAGGAAGAAAGATAAGAATTTATCAATATCCTTTAGCTCTACTTTCCGCTATATAGACGATGTTCTTTCACTAAATAATTCAAAATTTTGTGACTATGTGGAACGCATCTAGCTTATGGAACTAGAGATAAAGGATACTACAGATACAATGAGGGTCGATTGAAAACAAAACTTTACGATAAAAGAGATGATTTCAACTTTCCATTTCTAAGTAGCAACATTCCAGCAGCACCTGCATACGGGGTATATATTCCAATTGATAAGATATTCCCGTGCTTGCATTTCCTATCATGATTTTCTTGATAGAGGGTTGCTGCTCACAAGGAAGCTATTAAACCAAGAGTTCCAAATGGTGAAGTTGAAATCATCCCTTCGTAAATTTTACGGACGCCATCACGTGTTGATTGACCGTTATGAAAAAACCGTTTCAAAAATTATATCGGATATGTTCCTTACGTCGTAACTACAATCCCCCTTCCTTTCATGAATGTGACCTACCGAATAAGACTATTTACCGGATTTGTTATCACATACGCAACACGATGGGTGCCACATGTGGAGCAGGATCTGCCTACCCTTCCGGAGCACCTGAGATCACCCCTAGTTTTTGGTGGGGATCGTGTTGTTTATTCTTTAGTTTACTATGTTGTGTCATGTGTAATATTGTTAGTATTTTTGTCTTTTTCATTTTTAGCCATGTCGTTATCAGTTTGTTTTAAATTTATGAGTTTGACTGTCCCTTTGGTATCGTTCGTCCCTCTTTCTATACATGCAGATATTTTTTTTCAATTATGAAATTCCTACTTTTCAATCTTATACAGTTATTGTAGTAAAAAGAGATGCTAATTATTCAGAATAATTATCCTTACACTACAATTTATTGCAGTATAGAATAAACAACCTTATCCTTTAAATATAAAAAAAGAATATGATGTAGTTGAAGTAAGTATGCACACAACAATATGGTATTTATTTCGTTTATTGATAGATAATTTAATCACATTTTTAAGAATTTTTTTAAATGAATTAAAAGAATGGGTACAGTACTACTACTTTTGCAAGAGCACTATTTCTTTTTACTTGAAAATTAGTGTTTTATTTAGGTACTACTACTTGTATTTGAAGTACATGATGTGAACAGGAAAATTAAGTATTACAGATGGGTTGCATGCAGAAAGCGAGCTACTCTATTTTACAGGAGGAACCGAATATACTGTCACCATTCTAAAAAGACGTAGATGTGTACTTGTACATCCCGCACTGTTAATCGAATGCGTCAGTTTGGACCACAATCTTTCTACAATTTTAACATACTAGTAAGCGGGCCTTTAACTATTACTTACTGTTCTGCAGCTGAACTCGGGAATGGGGGACTGGTTTGTAGGATTTACATGACCATAGTAATGGTTGATAAAGGCAACAGTAGTAGTTCAAAAAACTTATTAAATCCATGGACAAAAAACAAAATCGGGGTAACAAACCGAGGGAAACGCATTAAATATAAGAGAACAACGACACAACGATGAAAAGTAACACACACAGAAACGGACCAAGCATCAGACAAAATCCCACGAGAACAACAAAGTACTGTGTACAGTTGGCCAGTACAATCTCTGTAGATCCAGAATCCTAAAAGGAGTTGCAGGGGGAACTTGGCATCAAGGCAATATCAAATAAGAAACGTAAAATCATTTGCAATAAAATTGAATGTACTGTCATTGAGGCAACAGTGTTATTTTTCTGTCGGTGTTCTCTTAATGCAACAATGAAAAGATTGCCGACATTTCCCTCCCCCTTCCCGAGAGTTTCAACATACTATTATTGATATATATATATGAAGATGTAGTTTGAGTGTGAGAACGAACTGTGCGCCTCTTTGTTGACCTCTTCTTATCTTAATGTAATAACGATCCTCTTTTCTACGATATATTCATTTTTAAATTTTGCTTTGAATCTAGCGATATTTTGTAACATCTCCTAGATCTTGTTGAAATTACCGACGGTTATTCCAATCCAAATCAGGAACTTGTGGAGCAGGTGCCATTGTAATCTTCAACAATTCAGAAATAGAACTTAAACAACCAGTATCAAAAAGGGTTTGGATTCTTTTAGCAGAGCTTGGAGCAATACCATTAGTTTAAAATTATGTAAGCAGAGTTGAAAATAAAACCATAATAGTAGAAGCAAAATATTTTCAGACATTCAATCAGTTATTGGAATTTTATCATTAAACTGGAAAATTCTAAATCACAGACCCATTCCTCATGAAATAATCTCTCTTGTTAAATCTATCCAGAACACCATGCAATAAAAATAACTTTGATTAGAATCCAAGACATGCAGATGTCGCATGTGATACAGGTGCCGTGTCTAGATACAATGTACTTGTCAGTTAACCGTGATAGAATTTGCCATAAATAATTCATATCAGAGTGGTATGGCACTGGTAGATTATTTTCTAACCATAAAATCTTACGGAGCAGAGGTTCGTATAGGTGATAACATTTGCTTTTCGGTATAATTGTATTCATACGAAAAAGAATGCCGTATACTCTAACTAATTTGAAACAAAAACATTGTAAACTGTAAACTTGGATCAAAATTTATTTATTGAGTTTTAATGAGCAAACAAATAATTTACTTATGGTTGTTTAATCTGCAGTGGAAAACAATTCATTTATGTTCAGGAAGAGATCGAATAACCAAAAGAGAAGTAGGACATTCATTAGAGGAATGTGAATGTAGGAAAACATTGACTGCCACTGGAAAATGAGTGTTAAGTTGATAGGAACCTTGTCTTTTTTTTTAGCTTTGCCACATGCTACCGACGGATCTCTGCATATTTGTTTAAACGATTGTAAACGTGCCAGTATAGAATGCTTGCTTAGTTTATTTACGAAAGTGACTTATTGACTGTTTATCCGTGGTAGCCCGCTAGCAGGTCGACCACGTACCTTGTACACGCGGTAGCGCGCTAACTGGCCGTCCACGTCCCTAGACCCTCTAACAGGTCGACCACGTCCCTTTAACCCGCGGTAGCCCGCCAGCCAGGCCGTCCACGTCCCTTTAACCGCGGTAGACCGCTATCAGGTCGACCACGTACCTTCTTACCCGTGGTAGCCCGCTATCAGGTCGACCACGTACACTTATACCCGCGGTAGCCCGCTAGCCAGGCCGTCCACGTCCCTTTACCGTTAATTGTCTATTTGTGCAGATCCCACGACACTTATTCTAAATTACGAGAGTGTTTTTCTTTCTGAAGTGCCCAGTGTAAAACGTTCAATATAAATGATGAACATATTTGTTATGTGGTATACATCTAAAGTGATTAAGTTTTAAATATTACTCACTACAAACAAAATCTCGCCGATTCTTAAAAAAAAAACGAAGAAAAAAACTGGGTTACATTTGTGAATTAAACGAAAATATTTACCAGTGTTTTTTCACAAAGATACATTTAAATTATCGGAGCACACCATTAAATATCCTTGGATATCAATACAATTATACTGCCCTAGCAAAAGTCGTTCCTTGATGCTGCAGAATAATTCGGAAAATATGACATTACAAATTAGTCTTCAAAATCAACTACTAGTACTTATTTTTAATAAATTAATCGCCTATAGATTTCATGACGAAACCCACAAATATAATAGCAAGACTGGTAATTTTATCAAGTCGTCATCGGGTGCTTTAAGAACAATAAAAGTAACCCGTTCGATTTAATGAGAATGATGTTTTATCTACTATTGAATTATAGATATAGGAATAAAGGGTATGAATTCCAGTTAGTTATGTACGTTTCGCTCATTGCCCGTCCCTTTTCAGGCAATATCCTTGTTGCGTGGCTCGGTACTTGTGCATCCCGCTGTTTTCTTTTTTGTTTAATGACGTGGATTACATTTTGCTTTTCTTTGACATTTTTATTTATAAATGTAGTGATTAAGATTGTTTGACAGCTTTACCCCTATCTTGGCATTTGTATCTTTTATATCTGTCTGTTTTTTTCACATTGTTTTCAATACAAGGAAAGTGTATGCGACTGACATACATAAGAGGTAAAGGTAGCTATAAAAACCGGGTTTAATTCACCATTTTTTACATGGCTGTTCCAAGTCAAGAATATGAGTTGTTTTCCATACGTTTGGTGTGATTGAGTTTTGAATATGTAACCGTTTTATCATTAAGAGTTTACCTTGATGTTCGTCGGTATTTTCATAATTTCATGTTTGCAAGGTTGTTTTTGTTTGTTCGTTTGCTTGATTTTTTTTAAGCATGGCCTGTTTGTTATTCAGTTTAACACATTTGAAAGTAATTGGATCTTACAGGACCAAAATTTGTATAATGAATGAGTTAATAATAGATAAAAGTAAAGTTTAAAGTATTATTTTCTATTTAATGTACCAGATAAACTCATCTTAGATACTAGGATTTAAATTTTATTTATACGACAGACGCGCGTTTTGTCTACAAAAAAAACACCTCATCAGTGACTTTACAGTTAATTTATAATTATGAACATATCACTGATAACTCAAGGCAACACAAACGTGCTGTTTATTACATTGAAACATTGGAAATAAATGGGTTAGCGCTATAGAACCAGGTTTAATCCACCATTTTCTACATTTGAAAATGCCTGTACCAAGTCAGGAATATGACAGTTCTTGTCTATTCGTTTTTGATGCGTTTTGTTATTTGATTTTGCCATGTGATTATTGACCACTGTGTTATGGACTTTCCGTATTGATTTCCCTCTGAGTTCAGTATGTTTGTGATTTTACTTTTGAATACTGGGCTGGTAATACCCTTGGGGAAATAAATCTCCACCAGCAGTGTCATCGACCCAGTGGTTGCTAATTAACTCATAATAGATAAAGATTTACTTATTTAATGATGTGCACTGTTTCAGTTTCAATATTTTCTTCAATTAAAAGCAAAACGACTAATCCAAGCTACAACACCTCGTCATACACTGATATGGTAGATTTATAGCGAAGCAACGTCACAACCGTTGTGGAGTTTATGACGTAAACGACACAAAGGACGCTGTAGCCTGTATCCGATTGTTTGTGCATTGAATGAAAACATTGGAAATTGAATAAATAATCAGTTTTATATAGACGTAAAATAAATATTAAATGAAAACATTGGAAATTGAATAAATTAATCAGTTTTATATAAACGTAAAATTATTATTTTGTTGAAAAGGTCGCTCAACTTTAAAAATCGGGGACGGCTTGTCTTGAGAACAAGAGAATCAACATAGCAGGAGACAGATAATTTATTTAGATACCCAAATCACTCAAATCTCTAAAACAAACACACTACTACTTTCACTTCAAAAAGGGGGGGGGGGGGGGGGGGGGGAGCGTAATATTTATTTGTCGGAAAGCAATTAACATGTTCGTATTATAAAGACGTTGCGCACGATATTGGTGTCACTTTGGAAATATGGGTTAGATGGCGGGTTATTCAAATTCAAGCTCTTATCCTTTACAATAAATAGCCATGTTATGCATATCATTCGAAAGGAAATAAACCATAGAAATCAATAACATAGATGAATTTGTGCTTTGTCTATTTTTTAATGTAAACAATTGCTCATTTCGATGCCTATAACGTCATTTTAAGGGTGTCCCGCTGTTACAATTTTGTTTTATGTGCGTATTTGAAAGCCCAGTGCGGATTCATTAGAATGTAGAATGTTTTAAAATTTTACAATTTTATTGTATACATTTAACGTTAAATGAAGTAATAGACGTTTTATAACTATAAGAGTAGGAAGATCGTCAGAAAAGTTTAAACAAAAAAGAGAAAAGATGTCCCAATTTGCTGCTCAACCCGTAAACAAACTTTCTGTCTTCAATTTCATAATATATAACATACGAAAATGGATTTTAATAATATCAGAAAAATTATACATGTTCCGAAGAAGCTATCTGAAGTCATCATTATGTAACTGCGGTCTTATTTTAAAAACATCGTCATTTTTCCCGTGTCCAATAAAATGTCCCGATGGACAAAATAACACAAAGAATAATTCAGAGGCTTTTTATCAAACGAAATTCTACTATATCTCTAATTTTTATCACCTGTTGACTGATATGAACGGAAAATACATTTAATTTCCTCTAAAATGATATGATATGTACTTTTGTTTGAATTGCAGGTAGAAAATCCGAAACGATTTAAGATGTCCAATTAAATGTCCCCGTAACCGTAATTTGACGTTCGCGTTATAATAACGTTAAACTGGTATACGACTTTTCTTGCATATTTGGTATAATATATTTAAATTAAATGGTTTGATCTATATAAAATAGAGTTCTCGTTTAATATGCATTAAAATGGAAATCTGCATTGTTTCAAGGATATAAGATGTCGAAATATGTCGAAATGTCGAACTGAGATACTCCATAAAGACAAGGCCCCGGAGCTATAAAAAAAAGAGAAAACTTACTAATGACCACACCCCCACTTAATTATAGCATGCAAGATACATTGAAAAGGGAAATGCAAACAAAAGTGAGATCTTCTTTATTATCCTCCTCAGCCAGACAGTATCTGTAATTCCTAGCAATGCTATTAAAAATATCGAAGCTATACACATGAATGAAAATTCTCACAATAAATCTCGTGAGAAAAAGTACTCCTTAGTCGTGAACATTTCAGTAAAACGTGCAATCGTTTTCTTTTGTTGCATCGACTCATTTAACAAAAAGTTTTATCAGAGAAATACTCGTATGCCATAAAATTTCAGTATAGCTAACGATCATTTTTATTAATCCACTGTGAGTACATCTACCTAGCAATGTGTATTTGTTAAGGGGCCAGCATAAATTCATTTATGTTATTGATTTCTATGGTTTATTTCCTTTCGAATGATATGCATAACGCCTCCGGGTGCGGGAATTTCTCGCTGCATTGAAGACCTGTTGGTGACCTTTTGCTGTTCTTTTTTCTATGGTCGGGTTGTTGTCTCTTTGACACATTCCCTATTTCCATTCTCAATTTTATTAAATATTTTCTTTTTAAAAAAAGTTTAGACCCCGACCATCTTTAAATCATTGAAAGTTGGCAACGGCATTTCTTTTACAAAAATAAGGCAGTTAGTTTTCTCGTCTAAATTGTTTTACGTTGTCATTTCGGGGTCTTTTATAGCAGACTATGCGGTATGGGCTTTGCCTTTGAATGCCGTACAGCGACATATAGTTGTTAATTTCTGTGTCATTTTGGTCTCTTGAAGAGAGTTGTCTCATTGGCAGTCATACCACATCTTCTTTTTATATATTTCAATCATTTAACAAGACATCAAATTGTTATTTTGTGTTATTGTTGCATCTATAATTCTTCGCAAAAATTAAAAATTGTTCATGTATTTAAAATTTTGTTCAAAGTCAATGGAATTTTCTATTTGCACCGCCTTAAAAAAAATAAAACCATGTAAAGAAGCAACTTCTAAAATCTCTGTACTTTATTTTTATTTATTAGTTTAAAGGGAAATCACACTATTGTTTATACGCATCGCTCTCGGCGCCGCCATAGTGTCGTAACTGTATTATGACGTCGCCGTTTTCGATTCCGCCGTAAAGGTTCCTAATTCATGAAAAAGCGAACGCTCGAAGGGATGTTCCACTAAAGCAGGAGAAATGATAGTGGATATATCATATTTTTTACAACTGATATGTTGTACTACCGAGTTTCTAGATTGTTTTGGGGTTTACCTGCAAAATACAAAATAATTGGAAACAACTGCAGAATAAAAGGCAAAAAAAAGATTGAATGATGAGGTGCTAAAATATAAAAAATAAAAAAATATTGGAAACACAAAATAAACATTAATAAATGAATGACCCACTATCCAGACCATTATGATAAAAAGGATCTACATGTACCAATACGAAACACATAATCATCATGCATAATCAACACTAAGAACGTTAGAATTTCATCCTCTCCGACCATTTTCTCGATAACGAAATCGGTGACATATAATTGAATTCAAAATTTCCAAAAATATTATGGACTCATCTTGACCTTAAGTGCAAAAAATTTTCATATTAGTATTTATCCGGCTCAGCCTGTCGGGTTTTTACAAAGCAGAGACAAATTCATATGTTCTAGTTCTGAATATGCATTAAACTTGCCACTGGACGTAAATGTGTGAAGTCCTATTTAAAATCGTTATTTATTTCACATATGACGACAGAATTGATCTATGTGTCGTTCATCTCTCCCAAATGTTCCTTTGATATCTAACGCCTCTGAACCCTGAACAGTTGGGGCAAGTTTGGATACAATATTTTAGCTTGATACGGTCTAAATTTGGATTGTGATAAAATTTTTGACATAATTTAGGTTTCTGACACAAAATAAATGTGGTCAAAGGTATTAAAAATCTATTGTGCAATACTGTGCAATTGGAGATTTCTTTTTGAGATATTTCGAAAAATTTGCAAAAAAAAAAAATGAAACGCCACCCCTCCCCTCTTGGAGTAATTACCATCAAACTCAATCACAGCCTTCCCTGTGTGGTATGGAACCTTGTAGTACAATTTTAGATAAATCCATAACACAAGTTATTGCAAAATAGTAATTTTAGTAAACTGTTTGTGGCCCCTAATTCCTGAACGTTTTGAGCAATTACATGTACCATTCATGTGTGATATGAAACCTTGTGGTACAATTTCAGAATCCGTTTTTGAGTTAATGTCCGACATGTTGACGACGGACGGACGATCAGATGTATACCATAATACGTCCCGTAACCGGGCGTATAATAATTCAACACGTACTATACATTTGGCTTTACCAGTCTACAACAAGAGAAATATTTAACACACGCACACATACACATGTATTTATGTAGAGATATACACATGTCTCACAGAGTACTGCTAAACTGTAACAAACACATTAATAGTCCGTCTGGTGAAAGAATATTCCACTCATATAGACAAATGTTTAGTGTTGATGTTCATGTAATACTTGCCACTGAAAGTTTTGCAAAAAAAAAAAAAATGGTTATAAATAGTAATAAAAGATCAGATGTAGGTTCCAGTCTAGATCACTCAATGTGATCACTGTCGACAGTGATAAAGGGGTATTGTCGGAGACCTCGTTTGAAAAGGACATCCAGATTTTTTACTCTTTATTCTTTGTTTCTTTAAACAAAAATAGCCAACATGATATATCAGAGAGTGCTTAAATATTGGCACACAGATTCAATTAATTATTTTCAAATTAACTATCCTTAATGAGGGGTGGGGTGTTGGCGGGGTCAGAGGGGTCCTGATCCCGAAATACCGGGCTTATAAACTTGAAATCCCGAGGTCCAGAATTTAAAAAAAAGTCCTGACATCCCGGATCCCGAAAGGGCCAATCTCGAAATCCCGAGCTTAAAAACACTTGATCCCGACGTCCCGTAAAAGGTCTTGTCCGCCTCATTAATCAGTATTGGCAAAAAAAGGTGCATTTACCACAATAAAAGATAAACGTGATAAAAGAATATACGTCCAAACAAAAAAGAGGTGCACCAATAGAAAATAGAAACCACATTCTTACTCTTAATTTTATCGGATCTCAAAATTTACTCTTACCAGAATTTTTACTCTAACTAACAGTATAACTCAAAAAGTTTCTAAGTGTAACTCGAGCTTGAACTAGAAATCTTACTGGAAAAAATATTCGAAATCAAAATAAAACTGGAACTCGAACTTAATTTGTGTCGATTATGGAGCGTTGTGTAATAACAGATATGTTAGCCAATTTTAAATTTCTTCCGAAAACAGTGTCATTGAGTTTGGTTTTTTTTAATTGCCGAGTTTGTGGCTTTTTAAACACGGCATTTCGGGTCTTATCTTCCCGATGCAATGGACAAGTATGTTTGCACCTGTCCTAAGTCAGGAATCTGATGTACAGTAGTTGTCGTTTGTTTATGTAATATATACGTGTTTCTCGTTTCTCGTTTTGTTTATATAGATTAGACCGTTGGTTTTCCCGTTTGAATGGTTTTACACTAGTAATTTTGGGGCCCTTTATAGCTTGTTGTTCGGTGTGAGCCAAGGCTCCGTGTTGAAGGCCGTACTTTTACCTATAATGGTTTAATTTTTAAATTGTTATTTGGATGGAGAGTTGTCTCATTGGCACTCACACCACATCTTCCTATATCTAAGTAAGTGATTTTTTTCTGTTTGTAGTCTAAATAGAACGTGTTACTTTTCAGCCCATATACCCTCAATCTTCCGAAGTTGAAGATTCTAAATCTGCAAGCCGTAAATTAATTCTTTAATACGGCATGAGGCACACATTAGTTTTTCCTATACAACAATTTGTTAAATGCAATTAAAAAATTTAGATGACTCCAACTTTGACCATTACATTTTTATAAACTTTTACTGTATGTTTAATAATGAATAATCAAAATACCTTAAACAAATATTCTTATATAAATAAACAAGAATGTGTCCCCAGTACACGAATGCCCCACTCGCATTTACATTTCTATGTTCAGTGGACCGTGAAATTAGGGTAAACCCTCTAATTTGGCATTACAATTTAAAAGATCATATCATAGGAACGTGTATACTAAGTTTGAAGTCGATTGGACTTTAACTTCATCAAAAACTACCTCGACAAAAACTATAACCTGAAACAGGACAGACGGACGAACGAACGGACGAACGAACGGACGAACGAACAGACGGACGAACAGACGCACAGACCAGAAAACATAATGCCCCTCTTCTATCGAAAGTGGGGAAAAAAAATATATATAATTTAAACCCAATAGTTTCAAGCATCGCAAGACATGCTGCTTTGCTAGCAACGTCGTTCTATAACGTTAAGAGGGAAATTTATAATTCCCGCCAAAAATTGATAATAAGATTATTTCCACTGTACCGGATTTAAAACATCGGTGACCCCCCTGTTTTATTAATGCTTTTAAAATCTCCTCTGAAGCTGCAACTAATGCTGAAGTTTGAAGGAAAAAACATTAGTAGATTTTTTTTATTTTAAGAAAAATCTATAATAAACGGCAATTAAAAATGGCGGGAAATGTAAAAAGGCCTTAAAAAATAAGGAAACTGAGAAAAATAAATGTGTATAAGATAAAAGTTACAATTGACTGTTTTAGTTAAACCAGTTAAACATCGTTTTTCAATAATTTTGCCTTCTTTTAGCATTTTTGAAAGCTATTTCTATAATTACGGTATAACGCAATTCTTTACTTTTTGATGACGTCATATCTCGAAAACAACATCGGTGACCCCATTTTTTTTTCTCGCCTAAAATATTGTAATAAGTATGATCTGTCTAAATGCAAAATTTCAATGAATTATTATTAGTAGTTTAAATAGTGTGATTTCCCTTTAAGCGGCATTTCACATGAGTATAATATAAGGTCAACGTTTGAAAACTTCCGTGGAACAACGTCAAAATCGTCGTTTTATTAGGAACGTCATGTAACGCAAAGTGGCACCAATACCGTGCGTAACGTGAAAGTAAACAATACATCTGTGCTCCTCGCCAAAAAGGTGAAAGGTGATTTTTTTCTAATTTGTCCAACCTCAACCAATACGGGAATGTATGTCTTTTGAAGATTTCAAGAGATATTGGCTGTAGATATAATAGGGGATGGGGAAAATTAGTTTAACCCCGACATGGAAGCTGGTTGACATGACGATATTGGAATTCTTAAGATGATTCGACATTACGCCTTTTCTACAAAAACGCAGGTTGATGCTATTTGTTTATTGTTTGTTTCTCTCGACCGGTTGTGGATTGGATCAATTTACAAGATTTACAAGATTTTATTGTAAAGCAACGATCAGACACATATATGTGTAACATGAGGTACATATTTACAATGGTAAACATGATTTATAATACAAAGGTAACATTAAAAAAACAAAATAAAAAATAAGACAAAAATATAAAAAAAAACAAATTAATATATATTGCTTTACAATAAAACCTTGTAAATCTTGGAAAATCTAATCGGAAAGTCCATAATAACATGGCAAAATCATATAACAAAACACATAAAAAACGAATGGACAAGAACTGTCATATTCCTGACTTGGTACAGGCATTTCAAAATATAGAAAATGGTGGATTAAACCTGGTTTTATAGATGTATAATTCATCTATTGGTTCATAACAATATAAATCCACAAAACATTGGACAATAAGAGGGGAACAAATAATTTCACTTGTGTCTTTTCGTAGCCTTAATAAAATAAGCTTTAGTCTTCATAAATTACTATTTAAATCTCCTTTTCGGATTCTTGTTAATGACGTTAATATTATTACTATAACGTGTTGTTTTTAGTAGGTGTGTGTTTTTTCTAACCTTTGCTGTTTAGTCCAAATATTTGGTAATATCCTTTTGCCGTGGCTCGGTATTTATTTTTCCCGCCATCGTGTTGTTGTGCATTGATCATTTTGTATTCCTATCTTCCGTTTTTCCTTATTCATTTTTACTATAGAATGTCTAAGTGCCATTTTGTTTATTCTTGTTGACATACTTTTTTTTCCATAGTGATACAGATAGTTTTAAAATGTTGACTGCTGTACCGCAATTTTAGACATTTTTTACCTATTATGTTTAGTTTGTTTATTGTTGATATTCACGATAAACGCATGTATATGCTATATGTCATGTTTTTTTGCCGACCGGCTGTGGGATGAATTTTTTCTCATTTTTTTTATTTAGAAACCGTAAATTGTCTTGACGGGTTAAACCTTTGCCTGCCATGTAGAACCCGTTATATTTAACATTTTCCAACAGGCCTGCTTTTTGCTACATTTTACACCGTGTGTCTTGCCAGGGTAAAGATCGAACAAGAAAGATAAGGACCCCTTAGGGCACCCAGTCAATATATTTGCCGTAAACGATTGTTTATCTAGTTCACTAGGCTAATCTACCTCAAATTATGCGTTGTGTAATATCATAACGCAGTTCTGGAAGTCTATATCTGAGGGATATAATGTCTGCTATTCTTTAATTATTATTTCAAAATTTGTAAAAATAAAGACTAAATGGGATAGGCTTATTAAGACAAAATACACGAAACAGTAGACATTAAGAGGAAAGAACAGTTTCACTTTGTCTTTTGGTAGCCTTAATAAATAAGCTTTACGTCTTTTAAATTTTAATCTAAAATCTTTTCGGATTCTAGATACTGACGTTATTAACATTTTAGTAACGTGTTGTAGGTTTTATTTACTTGTTTGTGTTTATTTTTAACCTTTGCAGTTTAGTCTTTTGTTTTGGTCGTACCATGTTGGCGTGGCCCGGTATTTATTCATCCCAACATTGTGTTATTGTGCTATGGTAATATTGGTATTCTTGTCTTTCTATTTTCCTTATGTGCTTTGACTACAAAGTGACTACATGCTATTTTGTTTTTTCCCTGTTGACATACTTGTTTACATTTTTATTTTTATATGGATTAAGAATAGTAAAACAATGTCGACTGCTGTATATCCATTTTTGACATTTTTACCTATAATGATAATTATGTTAGTTTAAGAAATAATTCATGGAAACCATAGAAATTTAGGAATATTACACATGGACGTGATATACGAATTTTATCCACGTCGGTTATTCTTGAAAATCACAATGGTTTAAAGTTTTTTTTTTTTTTTAAATAAAATGATTAAAGAAGTGAATTGTGAAGACGTTCCACACATTTATGATTTGTTGACGATGTTGGTCTGAAGAGCTACTGTGCGGCTGCCATTGGGAACACTTTTGTTTGTTCACGCATCAGTACCAATATCGTTAAATTTGACGCGACTGTCAGTCATTCAAGTGAGAGGTTCAGCGCTGTATACCCAGGTTCAATCCACCATTTTCTACAGTTGAAAATGCCTGTACCGAGTCAGGAATATGACGGTTGTTGTCCATTCGTTTTTTATGTGTTTTGTCATTTGATGATGCCATGTGATTAGGGACTTTTCGATTGAATTTTCCTCGGAGTTCAGTATGTTTGAGATTATACTTTTTTTTTGTTATATACATGCGCTTTTTACTAGATCTGATGTTTCTGGAGTTGTTCTTTTTTTGTAATATTCCGTGGGTTTTGGGTTGACAAACATCACGAGAAAGCATCTGAATAAAGTAACAAATGATTTCTACCACAAACAGAACTCAATTTATAGTTTTTCAAAGTACAAAAATCAAAAGCAGAAATATAATCTTCATAATTTACAAAACCAATCATCTGCAACTGAGCTTTATAACTTTACTATAAATTCTTTTATGTTTTTAGGCCTTTACCTTCACATATTGTACCAATTTAGCGTTGTTGAGAACATTTTCACCATTTCTTATTGACGTATGAACAATGATTTGACATTCTGAATATATTATGATGTTAAATAATTAGTTACGAATAGGTTGCATCTATAAATACATTGTGAAATATTCTTGCTCAAGTAAACACAGTCCTTATGAAGGCTGTGGTTGCAAAAACTGCATAATTTACTATTTCCACTCCTACCACCGTGTTTGTGATTTAAACACATTTACTGGCCCTCACATGTACGGACTATTATAGCTGATGTGATCAAAGAAGTGCTCGTCCATTCTGATTCCGGAAAAAAAATCTGCAAATTCGTGGATAAATCTCAGTCGATTTCACGGCTGTGTCAGATGTGAAGTTTTTTTAAAAAAAAATGGGGAATAAATTTCTTCCCATGGGTGCGGTTTTTACCTTGTCCTCCATCATGACAGTATCTGTTGTGTAAAATAGATCCTTTTATTATGCTGCGCTTGAAAAATTATGAACATAAGGATCGTGTTTTCCCGTCGGCTTCTCTATATTCGGCGCCTAACATTTTTCCTTTCCTCATATACATTTTGGATACTTTAGACTCTTATGAGGTGAACTCGCTCTTGAGTTGTCATTTCTTAATCCTATGCAGAAATATGTTGCAGATTACTTGGCTTTTCATTTGAAATAGAAGTGTTTGCAATTCTTGTTAAAATGATGTTTGGGGCAAACAGATGAAGATCTTTGTTGCTTTAATCATTTTCTTTTGATGTAGACATCTAAATTATCTCCTGTGATTTTCGCCAAAGGATTGCAAGACAGCATGTTCACGATTAATTTCTTGCATGCTATTGCTGCCTCGTCCTGCAATCTGAGCTTTGATGTAAGAGAAAGGGCAAGTGCAAATTGTTCATGGGTTGCTCAAGCCTACAAAACAAATACAGTGATACAGTCAAATGGAGATAACATTGTGTTGATTTTATATTCCGTGAAGGCTAATAACAATCTTAATAGCAGAATTTGTTATGTGACACTGAGACTTATCCTTTTGACACGTGGATTACAGATACAATGTGTTACTATTTATATTCAATCTGATGCATTTTCATATTTGAAAGCAAGAATAAAACATGGAACTATTGAACACAAATATTAAAAAATTAAACATTGGAAATGACGAATTATTTCTTTATTCCGTTATTCATACAATTGTAACATTAATTGATAGGATAAAGAAAAATGCTAAGTTGCTAATATTTTAAATAGTATTTATTACCGAATCTTCCAGTCTACCTCTCAATAAAACAGCAGACATGAATATTCGCCATGCAGACAACATATGGCGTCTTTGGAACATCAATATACCATGTAAAGCAGATATTGGGTGCTTAAATTGAAGACGATTTTTTTCAGCTACTAGTACTTTAAACGAAATAGGTGCTCTGTGAAAATATTGCTTATAGTACTTCAAGTAGATTAAAATGATCACAGGGCTTTTGTGTATTTTGCCATCGCTTTGAAACAGATGCCAGTTAAAACAAGTATAGGCAGGTTGACTCCAGATTGACTTTTAAACAAATTAATTGAAAAAAATGTTGACTTCCCAGGTATGCATTCTCCCTTATGGTCAATCTTTTAATAGTTCTCAAGGGCACCCGCGGTTTGATTTCTTTTGAAGCTACCGTCTTCATCGCCATTGGTTTCATCTGCCTAGTATTCATCTCCCTTGGTTTCATCTCCCTTGGTTTTATCTCCCTTGGTTTCATCTCCATTGGTTTCATCTGCCTGGTATTCATCTCCCTTGGTTTCATCTCTTTTGATTTCATCTGCCTGGTATTCATCTCCCTTGGTTTAACTTTCATCCTGCTGAGACAGGGAATTTAAAATATCTCTTTGTTTCTCTTTACATCAACAAAAAACAACCGATAAATTACAGGCTGAATTAAGACAGGCTTTTTAACTATTTCGATCTGAGCGTCACTGATGAGTCTTATGTAGACGAAACGCGCGTCTGGCGTATAAAATTATAATCCTGGTACTTTTGATATCTAATCATATATATATACAGAATGGCTTAGTATTGTAAGTTTCAAGGGTTCATATTAAAACTGTATCTTCACGTATTTGGTGTGTCTTATCAACCTCCTTTCAACTGTTGGAAATGCCTTTTAATCATCCTTTTTTTTCTGATGCGTTTCTTCCTTTCTTTTTCCCCTTTTCTCGTTTTTATCGTCTTGTTCTCCAAGTACCCAAAGTTCTGGACTGGATTCTTACATCCAACAACATCCTCCAGTTGATCATTTACTTATTTCTCCTCGTGTACTTTTGAGTTGAAGGAAATCATAGATAAGAAGGCAGTTGAGTCAATGATTCTCGTATTCTTTAGATGATCTCTGTCATTGATTAACTTAAAAAGGACAGACACATCATGTTATTATAACTTTGTTATACATTTTTTTTAATATAAATTGAGAAATGTTGTAATGTCCCTGTATAACGATGTATTCAAAGGGACATTCCCCATTTATTTATGATAATTTCATTAGCACTGTCCAAATATATCGTATCCCATACATTTTTAAAACTAAGTTCACAATATTAAAAGTTGGCTTTTCATTGGAATAAGAAGTGTGAATTCAGTGGTAAGATGATGTTGGAGGTAAACAGATGAAGATCTTTGTTTCTTGTGGTTGTAGTTTTATCTATTTTGATGTAGACGTCTAAATTATCTCATGTGATTTTCGCCAAAGGATTGCAAGACAGCATGTTCACAATTAACTTCTATTAACTTCTTGCTTGCTATTGCTGTCTCACCCTGCAATCAGCCTTGAAATAGGAGAATGGGCATATTCAACTTGAGGATTTTTTGCTAAATCCTTTGCTTAATCCTCAACGCGTCCTTCTGTATGGAATTAAAGGAATGGACGCCCATTCCAAACCCAAAGTAGGCGTTGCGATAAGAGTGCTGCCACTCTTTGACCTGAGCCACCTCCCCTGGAAGCAGTGAAGGTGGATTAGCTGGAGAGGATTGACTGCAACGCCCCTCATAACCTCCAAGACTTCATGATGAGCTCTGGCGTGAACCCGGTTCAGTCGTTCGCCCCTGATGTGCAGGACCATCTCAAAGTGGAGATCACTTGGCTTTTCATTGGAATTAGAAGTGTGAATTCAGTGGTAAAATGATGTTGGAGGTAAACAGATGAAGAGCTTTGTTCCTGGTGGCAGTAGTTATATCTATTTTGATGTAAACGTCTAAATCATCTCCTGTAGTTTTCGCCAAAGGATTGCAAGACAGCATGTTCACAATTAACTTCTTGCTTGCTATTGCTGTCTCACCCTGCAATCAGCTTTGAAGTAGGAGAATGGGCATGGCCAAATTGAGACATTTTTGCTAAATTCTACAAAGCGAATTCAGTGACGGGCAAATGGAAGATGCATTGTGCATATTTTTTCCCCCGTGAGCTGAGGGCGAAACGCAATCTTAATTGAAATATTGTAGGGTTATGTGAGACTGACATGTCTTTATGACACGTGAATTTACGGATATAATGTGCTATTTATATTAAATCGGATGCATTTTCACATGTTAAAGCATTGTTACTTTTAACACAAATTAAAAATTCTTTAATTGACGAAATTATTTAGTTAGTCCTTCATCCTTCATTTATATTAGGATGAAGAAAAATGCCATGTTGAAAATAATTTAAATAGTATATATTTCCGAGTCTCTCATCTTTAAAATACGTCTCAAACAGACAGGAGAAATGCATCTTTGTCATGCAGACAACAAATGGTTTCTCTGGATCATCAATATACCATATACAGCAGATATTTGAGCTAAAACTGAGGACGATATCTTCCCCGTTGCAGCTACTATTACTTTTAACAAAATTGGTGCTCTGTGAATAGATGAAATATTGCTTTTAGTTTTTGTATTTTGCGCCATCGCTTTACATCAGATGCCAGTTTGGGCCAGAAGTCACAACACTGACCTTTGACCAACCTTTGAAGCAATCATCTTCATCTCCCTGGGTTTCATCTTTCTGGTTTTCATTTCCCTGGGTTTCACCTCTCTGGTTTTCATCTGCTTGGGTTTCACCTCTGGTTTCATATGCCTGAGTTTCACCTTAGTTTCTGGTTTTCATCTGTCTGGGTTTCACTTTTCTGGTTTTCATCTGCCTGGGTTTAACCTGTCTGAGTTTCATCTGCCTGGGTTTCATCTGTCTGAGTTTCATCTGCCTGGGTTTCACCTCTGGTTTTCATATGCCTGGTATTCGTAACCCTTGATTTCATCTTCCTCGCTCTCTGTGCATTTCATTGCATTTCGATATCAATATATGTTTGATGACCTGAATATGTTAGAAATGAACAAACACATCCTTTTTCTGTACATGAGAACAGTTCATGTGTTTGAAGGAGGTGGAATTTCTCTTGCTTTGAGATGCAACAAGTATTTGTCTTTCTTTTTTTTCCAAATAGTTCAATAACATTGAAAGTCGGAGAAAGTTGTGATAAATCAGCAAACATTTTTCAAATCTTTTCCTGCGCCTGTTATCATTGAATCGAAATGGTGATATGCTACTGAACTCTTTATTTATTAAACAGTTGACGGATATCCAGATCTACTTAACATTTTTTAAGTCACTTTCATTAGTTTCAATATTGACGACTGCTAGCTGGCAACCAGCTACACAAGCTCCTTCGTCTATAGCAAACTTCATGTCTGTTGCTCTTGTTACGTTATGTCCATTTTCTACAATCATTTTCATTTTTCTTCTCATGTGAGCAATTTTGGCATCGCAGTAAGATATGCCTGATTGAGCTTCGCTATAGTCGTATCTTTTTATTACAAATCCTGCAACTATATTAAATTAGACAGAACATCTAAACAAAGTATAATGCATTTACAGTTTTTGATAATAATTTCAGGTTATTGTGATTGAAAAGGTTTAGAAGAGAGCCATCAGATCGGCAAGAAACGATTAAGTTTTTCTTGCTTACTTGTTTACATGGAAGATAAATCATCATTCCTCATTTTTGGGACCATTAAGAAAGACATAATAAATATCTGACATGTCTGATTTACAAAGAGTGCGAACACTGAAATGTCTCGCCTTCTTTACCAACAATTGATTGCATGTACTAGTAGATACTCGTTTATAAAGCTTGACTATAAGTTTCAAATAAACTTAACTTGATGAAAGAAAATGAGGTCCTGGTTACATAAACCAAACGAGAAATACATGTACACCTTGAAATTATTCAATACACCAAATACAACCTTACGCTACAGCCACCGGATCACTATTCCATGTTGAGCTTTCTACGACAGAAGTCCCGAGCTCGACAAAAAAACCCGTTATACCTGTTCGACTACTTGTTCAATTCAAGGAGATCCAGCGATTTCCACAGTGGTAGCATCCTGCTTTGTTTGAGGGTAGGAATATTTCTGCGTTAGAGCTATGTAGATTTGACCATTCGGCCCCAGTGGTTAGTTACTCTGTCGTTTAGGTCTGGATTTAACAAACAAAATGAAAATCAAAAATAATAAAGCAATGAATGAAGTGGTAAATAGTTATCAAAGGTAAAAGGATTATAATTTAGTTCGACATACGGGTGTTTCGTCTACATAAGACTCATCGGTGATGGTCATATCGGTTGATGAGCATTAAGGAATCAAAATTTCAAAAAGTTGTGACAATACGGCTTTTTATTAGCATTTTTTGTGCTTCTTTGTTAAATATTGTTTATTTTTAATGTTATTATGATAATGGTGGTACTTGTACTTTCTGTCATTATTGTTCCTGATATTCCCGTATCCTTGTTTTTCATTTTGGTTATTGTGCTTTGGCTATTTGCCTTTTGGTGGCACTTCAAAATCTTGCTTTTTTTGCTTGTCTTTCATGTTTGCTATGTGCTGTCTCTATATGCCTTCTTATGTTTATTTATTACATATATAACGTGACTCTGTAGATATGCATCCCGTTGCTTGGTCTGTATACTATTTTGTGCTTCTTTGTTACATATGTGTACGTTGTATAAGTGATTAAGATTATAATATAATGTTTACTGATGCATTTTTGACATTTCATTTATTATGGCTGTTTGTTTAATTTTGTTCACGCATCGTTGTCATAATAAAAATTGATGCAACTGTCATACAAGTGTTAGGTTTTGCAAGCAATAGAACCAGGTTAAATTCACCAGTTTCTACTTAAGATAATGCCTGTAAGAGATTCATTCAGTTGATTTGTTTGAGTTTTTAATGTTTAGATCAGGGACTTTCTGTTTTAAATTTTCTTTAAGTTTTCTTTGAGTTCAGTAATTTTGTAATTAACTTTTTTCTGGTATCTGAGAAATTGGTGTTTTTTTTAATTTTATTTCATTGGCGACTGATTTTGTCGATGCAAGCTTATTTTCTATTGCATTGTTTGTTTTTTATGACAAGTTGAACCTTTTTTTTCATACCCCAATTTTTTTCTTTCTCTTGAAAGATGGATGCATGACCCTATTTATTACTAGTACTATAAACACAGATAGTGACTATCTGATCAAACAGGCACCAATTTTCAATTAAACATGGAAAATGCTCGACCCATCAACCCACACTGCTCTCTCTGGATATATATTCTTTGAGTGGTTAGAATGTGCGCAACCTGCCATTTTACGCCTACAAATTCTTAAGGCATAATTCCAACTCCCAAGTTTTAAATCGCTGTAACTTTCTTAATAATGCTTGAAAATTAATAAAAGTGAAAGTTTTGGATAGCTAACAGGTTACTCTCTTAAATTAATGCAATGTTAGTATTATGCAACAAGTATGTGACCAATTATAATGTTAACTGTGTCTTAAATATTATTCACCGAATTTCCGCTTTCAAATGAAATTAGCATCTGCATAGTCCCTAGAGGGTTGACTTTATTATATGTTCCTATGGCCATTATCTATAAAAGGGTGTCTCAGATTTCAGATAGAATGTATAGAACAAATTTTATACTTAATCAAATATTTCTTCTTTTAGATGGTTTTTTTATAGGATGTTTACACTAATTAGAGATTTATAAGAGAATGGAATACCATAAGGACAATTTGAGACAATTTTTTGAAGCCCATGATGTCTTGATTAAGATTTCGTTAAAATTTTCTGTATTGTTTAAAAGATGATAGAGCTAAATTCATTCAAGTGAACTGACCCAGATTTTGTCACCAATTACATAATAATTGATTACATAATGATTGCATAATGAAAATATGTAACTATACACATGGAAAAAAGTATTGCAACACGAAATTGAAATTAAAAAAACACTTTTTATTATTTTGGGATATAATTGTAAAATAAAACTACTTAAACATTATTTAAGTACCACCTGAGTTTAATCAATAAATATCGACTCGGTAAGTTTTTATCTCCACATGCAGCTACTGTACCCGTAAACAGCAAAACAGATGTTTTCATTCTCATTGTTTTCAACACTTTAAATAACCAGGTTTTTAAAGTTATGTGACTGACACAGTTTTTATTTTCACATGCAGCTACTGTACCCGTAAACAGCAAAACAGATGTTTTCATCCTCATTGTTTTCAACACTTTAAATAACCAAGTTTTTAAAGTTATGTGACTGACACCTTGTAATGGGTCCTTGACATCTCTCAACTGCAGCAAGATGACAGATTATCAGCATGAGAGAAACTGGGATGTCGCTGTAACAACTGCACGTATTGTTGGTCATCACCATTCCACTTTAAGTTGTTTTGAGAATAAAAAATGGCACTAAACGATGTTAAAGACCTTCCGAGATAAAGAAGACCCCCTATACCATTTGCTAGGGAAAATCAAGCAAAATAAAGGTTGGTCAGAAAGAAACCCATTGCATACAATACAATTCCAAAAAGAAAGTAGTGGGCATACAGGAGCCTTTTAACAAGAACTGTTCGAGATCGACTCATCGCTACTGGTTATCGTGCGATAAGACCATTTCGGAGACCTTTGCTTACGAACAGACACACAGTTTTCCGTATTCAATGTAGTGCAGAGCTCGCTAAAGTTGAAAATTAGCATCGTGGAGGAAGATTCATTGTTCCAATGGAATTCGGGTCATCTTCCTTGGACGGATCGTCGCCCATATTTGAACCATAAATGGGACACTATTGGGTAAAACGTGCGCGAAAGGACTCCCCAGTTCAAACACATCATAGAAAAAACAATGCCCTTCATCAGAAATGGTTTCTGCTATCTTAGCAACAAATTAGTCGATTTTTGGCAGGATTCAGAAGACGTTTAGATGCGGTTATCCGTTTCAAAGGATTCTGCGCACAAAGTACTAATTCTTTGGCGTTTAACTATCAACCATGATGTGAACAATCATCTGAAGATTAATTTTGAAATGTCTGACATTGTAAAGTTCGACTTCAGTCAAAGTTGTAAAAATGCATTTTTTTGTACAAAAAACACTTCATTTTGTTATTAAAATTGTGGTTATATAAATCATTTTTCTTCAAACATTTTTTGTTCGTTTAAATGCCAATGTTATCATAAACTATGTTTCAATAATATTATACAAGTATCTTATTATATATCATCCAAAAAAAGAGGCTGATTTTTGAAAGTTCAAGGTGTTGCAATACTTTTGTCCATGTGTATATTTAAACGATTAATCTTTTATCTATTTATATATACCTGTTTTATTATTTTCTATGCATTCATGAGAAAGTTACAGCGTTTTAAAGGTTAGTGATTGGAAGTAACAAAATCTTTGTATTGTGCTACCAAACAAAACTATTAATGTGCGTATTGTTATGCGTTTACTTTTCTACATTAGTTAGAGGTATAGGGGGATGGTTGAGATCTCACAAACATGTTTAACCCCGCCGCATTTTTGCGCCTGTCCCAATTTAGGAGCCTCTGGCCTTTGTTAGTCTTGTATTATTTTAATTTTAGTTTCTTGTGTACAATTTGGAAATTAGTATGGCGTTCATTATCACTGAACTAGTATATATTTGTTTAGGGGCCAGCTGAAGGACGCCTCCGGGTGCGGGAATTTCTCGCTACATTGAAGACCTGTTGTTGACCTTCTGCTGTTGTTTTTTTTATTTGGTCAGGTTGTTGTCTCTTTGACACATTCCCCATTTCCATTCTCAATTTTAATAAAATTGTCACTGTTATGGTTGGTAATAAGATTACTTAGTAATAATAATTGCCTTCCATCATTTAAAAATGTACAATCTAACAAGTTATGATATTTATCTCCTAGTTAATTTTATTACATATGTCACAAATTATGTCATCACGTTCTATACCCCAAAAGCGATCCCTTTCAATACTTGCAATAGGGATTCGATGATTAAGACATCTAAAATTGCGTAAAGTTGTCTTTAAATTATCTGGTATATTAAGTAAATAACATTTTAAAACATGTTTACATTTAAAAAATCCAATTTGGTGAAATAAAAAATAGTTGAATCCCAATTCTTCTCAAATCGATCACATAGTTGGTCTCTCTTTTACAACTTTTGATAAACATATACATTTCGGTACATTGTGTGCAATCCACTATTCAGATATTGCTACTGTTTCGTCCATAGATTTACGTGTTTTGAACAGCGGTATACTACTGTTGCCTTTATTTACGTCAATGTGTTATGATTAGTGACACACGAATCCCTAAAGGGTAGATAACCATTTTAAAAATCTCTCAAATATTGAATATTTTAGCTGTCCATTGTATTAGCAAAAAGAAAAGAAAACAATGAAAGAAGATTACTTCAAGAACAGAATTACAAGACGTGTTAATAATTATTTATTACCCATGAGTTATAATCTAGTGTAAAACCGTTCAAACAGGAAAACCAAGAATCTAATCGATGTAAAATTTGAGAACACGACAACCAATGATAAATCAGGATATTTACTAAGGACTTATCAACATCAAAAAGGAAATAAACTCTTTGGGACTTCTGATTGTAACTCCTAAGACACTTGTCTGATGGGCAATGCTTTGTCAAATGTCTGCTTTGTTTGTTTGTAATTGTGTTGGTTTGTTTTGAATTCAATATAGATGATATTTCTCAACCAAATGTTGGAATTTTTAGTTCTTCATCTTTGCTGAAATTAGATTTTTTAGCCTTTTTGTCGGAGGTGACTGATTCTGCCATATTGATTTCTTGCTGCGTCAGGAAATAGTACATAGGAATAATGCATTGTGGGAAAATAGATCCTCAGTTAAATTTAACCATTGTTTTTTCTTAACCGACGGTTACAAATCATGAATGTTCCGTATGAGGTGCTGACCAAGTTTTGTTACTTTGTAGCTGATCCACCATCCAAGATGGCCGCCAGTTTGGGACTTAGTTCAACATGAGACCCTATGGGAAATACATACACATGTCTTTTAGAGAACCTCTGAATTGAATAAAGCCAAACATAGCATGAATGTTTCTTAAAAGGTGGTAACCAAGTGCTGTTACTTTGTAGGTGATCCATTATCCAAGCTGGCTGCTAGAGGGATATAGTTTAACATAGGACCCTATGGGAAATATACACAAATGCCTTCTGTTAGAGAACCACTCAATGGAATGAAACCAAACATGTCTTAAATGTTCCTTGTTAGGTGGTAATGAAATATTGATTTACTGTTCAATATGACCACTGGGATTTATCATTGAATTATTACAAGTACTAAACCAAATTTTGCCTCAAACATCATTTACGTATCTCTTTTTTTTTAGCTCACCTGGCCCGAATGGTCAAGTGAGCTTTTCTCATCACTTTGCGTCCGTTGTCGGCGTCGTATGTTACCTTTAAAAAAAATCTTCTCCTCTGAAACTACTGGGCCAAATTAAACCAAACTTGGCCATAACCATCATTGAGGTATCTAGTTTAAAAAATGTGTGGCTAGACCCGGCCAACCAACCAAGATGGCCATCATGGCTGAAAATAGGACAGGGGGGTAAAATGCAGATTTTGGCTTATAACTCAAAAACCAAAGCATTTAGAGCAAATCTGACGGAGGTAAAATTGTTTATCAGGTCAAGATCTATCTGCCCTGAAATTTCAGATAAATCCGACAACCTGTTGTTGGGTTGCTGCCTCTGAATTGGTAATTTTAAGGTTTTTTTTGGTTTTTGGTTATTATCTTGAATATAATTATAGATAGAGATAAACTGTAAACAGCAATAATGTTCAGAAAAGTAAGATATACAAATAAGTCGACATGAAATAAATGGTCAGTTGATCCTTGTAGGAATTTTAACCATTTTTCGTAAATCTTAGTAAAATTCTCAAAACATTTCTTTTCTGAAACTAGTGGGCCAAATTATTCCAAACTTAACCACAATCATCATTTGGGTATCTAGTTAAAAAAACGTGTGGCGTGAACCGGCCAACCAACCAAGATGGCCTCCATGGCTAAAAATAGAACATAGGGATAAAAATGCAGTTTGTGGCTTACAACTCAAAAACCAAAGCAATTAGAGCAAATTTGACATTAGTCCATCAGCTAGTTCTCAAAAGCGCTCTAGTTAAGGAGTTTGTGTTACACCCCAGGGTACCGCGATATTTTTTGATAGAATTCACCTTCATTATCTTATTGATAAATTACAAGGTGTTAGACTAAAAAAAAGTGTCCAAAAGAGGTTTAAAAACGTCCCTTTCAATGGTTTCCTCATTTAGCAATCACGACTAGGTAATTTTTAATTAAATTTTTTTATATAAATCGACCAAAAAAATATAAAGTATAGGTGTAAACAACTAAAACAGATACAAAACTATCATATTTAATGTTACTCTGAAGATCTTTTGTTTTAAAAAAAAGTTTTTTTTACATTACAAACAATCCGATTTTTGGGTTAAAATTAAGGCATATTTTTTCCTTTCATAAAGAAATTCGTTAAACATTTACCCGTTTTAGTTAATTAAACTTTAGAATTAATCATTATACAATGTTTCAAACATTTGCAGTATTTATATATCGTCTTAAATATGAAATATTTGATAAAATATATGTACGTGCAGATACTCGTTAAATTACGGAAATCATCAAATTACCGATTTTGATTCAGTATACAACATGTACAATGCATTCACACATAAGCATTATCAATTTGCAACTGAAAACATACATTTAAATGTCGATTTATGATGTTTTAGTGAGACAAATTATTTTATAAAGTGAATGTGTAACAAAATATTACTGAAAAAGTACAAATTAAGGTGGTTTTTTTTTGCGTTTAGAAAAGGTGCACTCTATCGAACTCAATAAAAGTGTGCTTGATTACATTTTGTGTTTTAGCTATGTAGTGATTGACTTAAAATTCTTAAGTCATTCAATCGACAAACATCGCTTTGAATGAACGTCAAATAGTCAGTTATGAGAATTGGCCATACTTTTTACGTTCGTAGGTTTCTAAGAGATACAAAAAAATGGCTTTGTTGTTTTCAGTATAAATAAAGATTCTATTAAGCGTTGGTTGTTAAATGTACATGAAATTGTTATCAAAGGTACCAACATTATAATTAAGTATGCCAGACGCGAGTTTCGTCTACATAAGACTCATAAGTGACGCTCATATCAAAATATTTGTAAGGCCAAACATGTACAAAGTTGAAGAGCATTGAGAATCCAAAATTCCAAAAAGTTGTGCCAAATACGGCTAAGTGAGTCTATGTCTGGGATAAGAAAATCCTTATTTTTTCGAACAAATCAAAGTTTTATAAACAGGAAATTTATATAAATAACTACATTATTGATATTCATGTCAACACAGATTGTTGACTACTGGGCTGGTGATACCCTTGGGGACGAAACGTCCACCAGCAGTGGAAAGAGCTTCAATATTATCCTTAAAATTCGAGATTTGGTAGGAATGGGTAACCCTAAATCATCCGCACAAAAGGAACTTTCAAAAACTCGAATGAAACGAGACAAAACTGATGTTATGTTATTGTTTCAGACACTGCAAAGCTAGCCAAATCCATTTGAAACATCTGAGCAGTTATATGGCTTGTTCTCGGGTTCTGTTGCTTCTTCGGAATTAATGTGCAACCTTCTAAACGCGTATGAAAAGGGAAAGTTTGCTTCAAAAATTTTCATTAATGAACGGCTTATACAAAAGTCAACCGATATCTTCAAAACAATTAAAAGATTATCATTGCTTTCATTTTTAAAAAAGGAAAGAAAAGACAAGCAGTTAATGGCTGATAAGAACAACAAAACATTGAGAGCAGATGAAATGTCGCCTGCTTGCCATAGCCCAGACAAGATAGTTGTATCTGCGATAGGTTCTCCAATTTGAATTAGGTCCTCTTCCAATGTATCTTGTAAACGTTGATGGTACACATGTAATGAAAATTAAAATCTGTCCTGGATGGTCTTTTAGAAAATGGTAATTCCTTAGGAAAGCATGTGGATATTTGATGACATGTCAGTTATTCAACCCATTACTAGGATACCAAGCACTTTTTTTTTATTTGGCAATTGTTATTTTAAAAACCATCCTTTTAGTTTCTAAAAGAGGTCCCGCATTGATTTTGTCACTGATTAGTATCCCACAATATCCATAAAAAAATTAAAACAGCAGGTCCTTGGGAGGGCAAATCATTACGATAAGTTCTAGACCATCACACTCGTGTTCTTGGGAATGGAAGAAATGTTTGTTAGTTGGGGAAAACAAAGTTGCTCTTGTTGAATTCTTTGGTTAGGAAAAGAGTAAATAATCCTATAGATTTACACTTGAATGTATTGATTTATTTGGATCACTTGGAAGTATGTGCCACAAAATAAATGTTGGAAATGAAATAGCGTAGAATGGTATTATCTTATAATCAAACAGGAAGAAGCCGATTACAAAGTGTTTCTTAATGCAAAAATATGCAGCTGACAAAAGTTACGACTCCATTGTTATAAAACCTTCTGACATTGATGTGGAAGTATTGGCTTACTATTTTCACAGTTGGTCGAAAACTGCCAGGATTTCACGGCAGAACAGGTTGTGATTCAGTAAGTGTTTTGTCTGGTTAAGGAAAAAAAGCAAAGTATTCGGCTTTTTGGCACGTTATGTGTTTTCGGAAGGTCTATTCCATCGTGGTGAAAATTTTGAAGAGGTTGACGAAGAGTTGGCAAAACACTCGAGAGGTTTTCGTGTTCCAAATATGGCTACGAAATTAAAAATATCGATGAATAAAGATCAGAACGTTTTGAAATGCAACCAAAAAAAGATTTATTGTCATCTACTGCCCCCAACAAAAGATGCAATGTTAAAGCACATTAAATTATCCAACTTTCAGACGAAGATTTGGAAATCTGCTCTTAAACACAACACTGGTCTGTTGCTAAAAAACTATAGTTGGATTGCTTAGAACGATTTGATCAGTATCAATTGGCTAGACCAACCACCAGCGTTAGATGCTTAAATAATTGTGAAGTGCTGTTCATTTAAAGCTGGTTGTGCCAACAACAGATGTTCATGTGTTCAACAAGGTTTATCCTGAACAGATACCTGTATGTAAATGCTCGAAAGCTTGTAGATATAAGGATTATCAAAACGTTGATATTGCTAACGATGACGACGAATATGATGAAAATGATGATAATGATAATTCGGTAGATGCAGGTAACCAAACTGATGATGATTCTAACGATTGACCTTCTGCGTGACCTTAAAATGAAGTGATTCGGTTGTTAAAAAAGAATTAAAAAGATAGAGATCTAGAAATAGAGGCAACAGTAGTATACCGCTGTTCAAAACTCATAAATCCATGGACAGAGAAAAAAATCCCTGACATATTTGTGTGTTTTAATGTAAGTTATTTCATGAAATTATGATGTATAAATTTGTGACAGAATCGTGCATTTCTAGTTGCCTATGTTTGTGTCTGTCGTTGATTTTATGTTTTTGTTTCTTACCTTTAAATGTGTTTTTTTTCAACAGCCTTTACATTGTAGTTACATTATGCTCTATGTTTCAATATAAAAAATATACCATTTTATCAAGAAAATTAGTACTTTTGTTGCTTTTCATTTAAAATCATGAATTTTGGAAATTACCCTCCCCCTTTTTTATTGGTCCTCTACGATTTAAAAAAATAATTGAAAATTAGCCTGCGTTTTAATAAGATATGATTTGTTCCAATTAATAAAAAGAATAGTACTGAATTATTGGTTATTTTTACTTTTTTCTGTAAATATGTGCAAAACAAAATTTTTGATATACCCTTAAATAAGTCCCCTTTTAACCCCTTTTGGACACTTTTTCAAAAGTCTAACACCTCTTAAAATATTCTTCATATATTACTCTTTAAATTTATGCCAAAACATTGCGGTACCCTGGGGTGTAACACAGAATTGAAATTTTGCCCTACCAGCTGATGGACTACATGGGTTAAATTGTTTATCAGGTCAAGATCTATCAGCCCTGACATTTTAAGATTACTAGGACAACCCGTTGTTGGGTTACTGCCCCTGAATTGGTGATTATAGGGAAATTTTGCTGTTTTTGGTTATTATCTTGAATATTATTAGCTCACCTGGCCTAAAAGGCCATGTGAGCTTTTCTCATCACTTGGCGTCCGTCGTCGTCGTCGTCGTCGTCTTCTGTCGTCGTTAACAATTTTTCAAACATCTTCTCCTCTGAAACTACTGAATGGATTTGAATGAAACTTAATATGATTGTTCCTTAGTATATCCTGCACAAAATGTGCGCTTCGATTTTTGATCCGTCAAAAAACATGGCCGCCGTTACTTAAAATAGAACATAGGGGTCAAATGCAGTTTTTTGCTTATATCTCAAAAACGAAAGCATTTAGAGCAATCTGACATGGGGTACAAATGTTTATTAGGTCAAGATCTATCAGCCCTGAAATTTTCAGATGAATCAAACAAACCATTGATGGGTTGCTGCCACTTAATTGGTAATTTTAAGGAAATTTTGCAGTTTTTGGTCATTATCTTGAATATTATTATAGATAAAGATAAACTGTAAACAGAAAAAAAGATCAGCAAAGTAAGATCTACAAATAAGTTAATATGACCAAAATTGTCAATTGACCCCTTAAGGGGTTATTGTCCTTTAATGACAATTTTTCACAATTTGTTCATCATATTTGCTAACTTTAAAAAATCTTCTCCTCTGAAACTACTGAATGGATTTGGTTAAAACTTAGCATGATTGTTCCTAAGATTATCCTGCACAAAGTGTGTGCTTTGATTTTTGATCCGTCAAAAAACATGGCCGCCGTAACTTTAAATAGAACATAGGGGTCAAATGCAGTTTTTGGCTTATATCTCAAAAACGAAAGCATTAAGAGCAAATCTGACATGGAGTAAAATGTTCATTAGGTCAATATCTATCAGCCCTGAAATTTTCAGATGAATCAAACATCCAATTGTTGGGTTGCTGCCACTTAATTGGTAATTTTAAGGAAATTTTGCAGTTTTTGGTCATTATCTTGAATATTATTATAGATAAAGATAAACTGTACACAGCAAAAATGATCAGCAAAGTAAGATCTACAAATAAGTCAATTTGACCAAAATTGTCAATTGACCTCTTTAGGAGTTATTGCCCTTTAAAGACTTTTTTCACAATTTGTTCATCATGTTGACTTACTTTAAAAAATCTTCTCTTTTGAAACTGCTGTATCAATTTCAGCCAAACTTAGGCTAAATGAGTTTCAGAGTTTCAGAGTATCTAGTATAAATTTTATATTTCATTTCCTTGTATGTCAAGAAACATAGCTCCTATGGCTAAAATAGAACATAGGAGAAAATGATTTTTTTTTGCTTTTGAAGAAAATAGGACGATTCAAAGAACATTTAAATAAATTGAAAAGCCAAAATAATCATTGATGAGAGATTAAACCAAAAAAATTCAGGTGAGCGATTCAGGCTCTTGAGAGCCTCTTGTTATAGATAGAGATAACCTGTAAACAGCAATAATGTTCAGCAAAGTAAGATTTACAATTAAGTCAACCATACCAAAATCGTCAGTTGACCCCTTTAGGAGTTATTGCCCTTTATAGTAAATTTTTAACCATTTTTTGTAAATCTTAGTAATCTTTTAAAAAATATTCTCTGAAACTTCTGGACCAATAGTTATCAAAAGTACCAGGATTATAATTGCATACGCCAGACGCGCGTTTCGTCTACATAAGACTCATCAGTGACGCTCAGATCAAAATAGTTAAAAAGCCAAATCAATACAAAGTTGAAGTAGCATGACCCGGCCAACCAACCAAGATGGCCGCCACGGCTATAAATAGAACATAGGCGTAAAATGTAGTTTTTAACTTATAACTCAAAAACCAAAGCATTTAGAGCAAATCGGACTGTCTTTTAAACTGTTGATCAGGTGAAAATCTATCTGCCCTGAAATTTTCAGATGGATCGGCCACCCCGTTGTTAGGTTGCTGCCCCTGAATTGTTTTTTTTAAGGAAATTTTGCCGTTTTTTGTTATTATCTTGAATATTATTATAGATAGAGATGAACTGTAAACAGCAATAATATACAACAATGCAAGATATAAAAATAAGTCAACATGACCAAAATGGTTAATTGGCCCCTATAAAGGAGTCCTTTCATAGTAATTTTTTAACAAATTTTTGTAATCTTCTTTCAAACTACGAAGATAAATTTAACCAAACTTGGTCACAATCATCATTGTGGTATCTAATTAGATATTGTGTCCAATGACCGGCGCGGCCAACTAAAATGGATGACATGGCTAAAAAAAAACATGGCGGTAAAATGCACTTTTGGCTTTTATCTCTGAAACTTAAATATTTGTAGCAAATTTGACAAGAAGTAAACATGTTCAACAGGTTTAGATCTATTTGTCTTGATATTTTCAGATAATCAATCAGACAACCAGTTGTTTGGTTGTTGCCCCGGATTTGGTAATTTTAAGGAGGAAATTTTGCAGTTTTTGGTTATCTTGAATATGATTAATAATATATCTTGAGTATTATAAAAAATAGAGACAAACGGTAAACAGCAATTATGTTCACTAAAGTAGGATTTACAAATAAGTCAACAGGACCAAAATGGTCAAATGATCCATAAGGAGTTAGTGCCCTTTAAAGTAAATTGTTTAATAATTTTTTGGTAAATTTTTGTAGTCTTTTACAAAAGTCTTCTCTGAAACTACTGAGACACATTTAACCATACTTGACCGCAATCATTATTAGGGTACCTAGTTTAATAAATGTGTCCGATGACCCTGCCAGCCAACAATCATGTCAGACATGGCTGCACATAGAACATCTGGGCTTATATCTCTGAAACTAAAGCAAAAGAATAATGGTGGCCTCATTTCATACATCAATTGTAAATACAAATATCAGGTAAGCGACAGGCTTGTCTTCTTTTTCAAATTATGGATTCTCATCTGACTACAATGTATTTTCAAACTTGTCGCAAAGGAAAAAACGTCACATTTATACATATATATCAAGGGTGGATTAAAAGGGGTGTGTGGCGCTGTGGTCACCCATTTTGTGTGGAAAATTTGATTTAATATATGGGAAATCACTCAGGTATGGCTGGAGCCCCCCTTTTTTTTTACAAAAAGTTCTGTGTCCGCCATTGTTTATAAATGAATATATATTAATATGCAGGCCTCATGGAAGCTCGCTTTTCACGTTTTGGAACTTTGGTCAGATTTTCGGAATCCTGGTTTTCTCCATTTGCATTCTTTAACAGATTTTGCCTGGTGACCCCATTTATCATGTTTATTTTTTTTTGATGCTGTTGTTTTAAGTCTTGTACAATTATAATTATTTTTTATAAAACAGTTTTGAGGACTTAAACTTGTCAGTGGTAAAGCTATGAAAAGTCAAGAGAGTATATATTCCCGTCAAATTTGCAATGGCTAATATCTCGAAAACAAGCACGGTGACCTAAAAATGTGTTGTTTTGTTTTTTGATTCCTTTATTAATCCCCCATCACTATATATTTGTGATCTGAAACGTGTTTGGTTTTCAATTGTTGTGATTCCCAGTCGCGACAAGTCTGCATCTGTTACATTTGTAAGTCGCGAAATGTTGCCAAATTGTTAACTTTACTTTCAACAAAGATGTTTATCAAGTCACTTAAATTGATTTTTATCAGCACTGCTTCGACTGTGTCTAAATTAGTTAGCGTCGACACCATCTTAAGTTATAATTATTTACACATCGGATCGGAATCAGTTTTGATGTAGACTATATTCTACGTGGTATAATTGTCCATTGACCATACCAACTGTAGCGCCGACAGTTTATCAAGTTTACCAAATTAAAAGCAATGAACGAAAAACTGTTGTAAAATATATTCCGTTTATTATAACATAAATAAATGTGAAAGGTATTGCAATTTACAATTAATAGTATTTTAAAAATATTCTCTACGTATTCAATTACCTATAAAATAACTGATCTGTGAAGTTTCTGAAGTTCGTTTCTGAACAGCTGATCCTTGGCAATCCAAATTTGAAACTGACGAATACACAAAAATAGATATTCCCTTCTTTCGGTTAATGGTTACGATGTAAAAATTAACGCTGTGTAGCAAAAGGCTACAACCATGAAAGATTATCGTTATAAATGAATGTTTAAAAGGTAATTCCATACAACTTTAACATATATAAATGATTTGTTATGCAGTTCCTATGAAAATTACCCCGCATAACATCTATGTCGCGATGACAACCTAAAATGTGCTACGAACTCCCGGTAAAATCATTACCAAAATATTGCGGGAGTTATGAAATATAACTAGAGGCTCTAAAGAGCCTGTGTCGCTCACCTTGGTATATGTGAATATTAAACAAAGGAAGCAGATGAATTCATGACAAAATTGTGTTTTGTTGATGGTGATGTGTTTTTAAATCTTACTTTACTAAACAGTCTTGCTGCTTACAATTATCTCTATCTATATTGAAATTGGCCCAGTAGTATCAGTGGAAATGTTAATTAAAAATTTAAAATTTTATGAAAATTGTTAGAAATTGACTATAAAGGACAATAACTCCTTAGGGGGTCAATTGACCATTTCGGTCATGTTGACTTATTTATAGATCCTACTATGCTGAACATTATTGCTGTTTACAGTTTATCTTTATCTATAATAATATTCAAGATAATAACCAAAAACAGCAAAATTTCCTTAAAATTACCGATTCACGGGCATCAACCCAACAACAGGTTGTCAGATTCATCTTCCAATTACAGGGCAGATAGATATTGATCTGATAAACAAATTCACCCCAAGTCAGATTGCTCTAAATGCTTTGGTTTTGAGTTATAAGCCAAAAACTGCATTTTACCCCTATGTTCTATTTTTAGCCTTTGTGGCCATCTTGGTTAGTTGACCTGGTCACGCCACAAATTTTTTAAACTAGATACCCCAAAGATGATTGTTGCCAAGTTTGGATTAATTTGGCCCAGTACTTTCAGAGGAGAAGATTTTTGTAAAGATAACTAAGATTTACGAAAAAATGGTTAAAAATTGACTATAAAGGGCAATAACTCCTAAACAGGTCAACTGACCATTTCGGTCATGTTGACTTGTTTGTAGATAATACTTTGTTGAACATTATTGCTGTTTACAGTTTATCTCTATCTATAATAATATTCAAGATATAAACCAAAAACAGCAAAATTTCCTTAAAATTACCAATTCAGGAGCAGCAACCCAACAACCAATTGACTGATTCATCTGAAAATTTCAGGGCAGATAGATCTTGACCTGATAAACATTTTTATCTCATGTCAAATTTCCTCAAAAGGTTTTGGTTTTTGAGTTATATGCCAAAAACTGCATTTTACCCCTATGTTCTATTTTTAGCCGTGGCGGCCATCTTGGTTGGTTGACCAGGTCACGCCACACATTTTTTAAACTAGATACCCCAAAGATGATTGTGGCCAAGTTTGGATTAACTTGGCCCAGTAGTTTCAGAGGAGAAGATTTTTGTAAAAGATTACTTTAATTTACGAAAAATGGTTAAAAATTTACTATAAAGGGCAATAACTCCTAAACGGGTCAACTGACCATTTTGGTCATGTTGACTTATTTGTAGATCTAACTTTGCTGAACATTATTGCTGTTTACAGTTTATCTCTATCTATAATAATATTCAAGATAAAAACCAAAAACAGCAAAATTTCCTTAAAATTACCAATTCAGGGGCAGCAACCCAACAACCGATTGACCGATTCATCTGAAAATTTCAGGGCAGATAGATCTTGACCTGATAAACATATTTACCCATGTCAGATTTACTCTAAATGCTTTGGTTTTTGAGGTATAAGCCAAAAACTGCATTTTACCCCTATGTTCTATTTTTAGCCCTGGCGGCCATCTTGGTTGGTTGACCGGGTCACGCCACACATTTTTTAAACTAGATACCCCAATGATGATTGTGGCCAAGTTTGGTTTGATTTGGCCCAGTAGTTTCAGAGGAGAAGATTTTTGTAAAAGTTAACGACGACGGACGACGGACGACGGACGCCGGACGCAAAGTGATGGGAAAAGCTCACTTGGCCCTTCGGGCCAGGTGAGCTAAAAATGAGCTATTGGATGGAGAGTTGTCTCATTGGCACTCACACCACATCTTCCTATATCTATACACAAACTATTTGCATTAGACAACGTAATAACTTCTATCACGAAAGTAAATTCAGTTAAATAGCTTTGGCACAACACTAACGATAAAAGCACATCACATAATGACATTTTGACACTATTAATGAAGTAAGTCGAGCCACATAATATAATTATAAGATCACATCATATAAAGATGTTTCATATACCATAAGGAAAAACGCACAGAATATACAGACATTTTACATAATATAAAGTCATTTGTGTATAAAATAAGGACAAAATCACAGCATACAAGTAATCATGCACATCATATAAGCATATATGTATATCATATAATAATACATGCACGTCATCAAAGTAAATTTTCGTACCATATAAGTATATATGCACATCATATAAGGATATTTACACATCATATAAGTATACCTGCACATCATATAATGTAAGCTGGATACCATATAAAGGTATGTTCACATCATATAATGTGAGCTGGACACCATATAAAGGTATGTTCACATCACATAATGTCAGCTGGACACCATATAAAGATATGTT
Organism: Mytilus edulis; assembly: GCA_019925275.1. Taxonomy (NCBI): domain Eukaryota; kingdom Metazoa; phylum Mollusca; class Bivalvia; order Mytilida; family Mytilidae; genus Mytilus; species Mytilus edulis. Next base: position 77,194,556 of record CM034354.1, on the reverse strand, counting down.
CACATCATATAATGTGCGCTGGACACCATATAAAGGGATGTGCACATCACATAATTTTCAACTTGACACCATATAAAGGTATGTTCACATCATATAATGTCAGCTGGACACAATATAAAGGTATTTTCACATCATATAATGTCAGCTGGACACCATATAAAGGTATGTTCACATCACATAATGTCATCTGGACACCATATAAAGGTATGTTCACATCATATATAGGCAAATTGACATAATTAAACAGTTTTGGCATTCCATATCATACACAGGAGTGTACTCCTAACGTAGAAAGTTTTCAAAGATACCAGTATTTTAAATTTAGTACGCCAGACGTGCGTTTAGTCGACATAAGACTCATCAGTGACGCTCAGAACAAAATAGTTGTAAAGCCAAACAGGTACAGAGTTGAAGAGCATACAGGATCCAAAATTCCCCAAAATCGTGCCAAAAAAGGCTCAGGTAATCTACTCCTGAGATTTATTTTTTTTTTTGTTTTTCGAAGCTTTAAAGATTTGTAACATGATTTTTAAAAAAATGACCATATAATCGATTTGCTGCTCCAACAAAATTATGATGAGGACACATTTAAAATGACACTCTTTAAATTTTATGGACACCATTACGAATTGGTTGATACATACGATGTGTCTTAGTCCAAACTAAATTTAGACATTTTTACCACGTTTTAAATTGGGGTATGCCATTACGTCGCTGTCGCATAATCGTTTAAGTACCGAACCTGACTTGTTTCCGGTTGTGACTTTTTGCTTCGTGGTCACGACATTTTTCCATCCAAAATACATGTATTTAGTTTTGTTGTTTTATTATATTTATAAGTCTTATTTTGTCTGTTCTATTAATCCCAAGTTCATTTATAGAATTTTTGTTTGGATAAACCTTATTAATTTTATGTGTTTGGTTTACAGTTGATTTCCTCGGTAAACATTAAAATACGTTGTTCTGCTGCTTTTTCATGTGGTGATTTATGTTGTTTTACTATTTGTTTTAATTCTGTAGTTAGTCACCATTTTTTTTACGTTTAATCTTTTAATTACCAAACGTGACTTATTCCCGATTGTGACTGTTTTGCTGAATGTGAATTCGCATTACTTTAAGACGTGTAACGGTACTTGTCTATCCCAAATTCATGTATTTAGTTTAAATGTTAAATGTTATATTTGTAATTCTCATCGGATTTTGGCAAATGTGTTGACGTCTTTTTTTATTATATTTATGTGTTATGGAAAGAAAAATTAATCACCGCTTCATATATATTGCGTTTCCCTCGGTTTTAGTTTGTTACCCGATTTTGTTTTTTGTCCATGGATGTACGAGTTTTGAACAGCGGTACACTACTGTTGCCTTTATTTACGGTGTTAACATGTATAGCTGTTATATAGTCATTTTTATAAATTTACTGTTTTCTTATTCTAGAGAGATAACCTTAGCCGTATTGGGCACAGCTTTTGGTTCCCAATGCTCTTTAACTTTGTACTTTTTTTGGCTTTTGAATTTTTTTTATCTGAGCGTCACTGATGAGTCGTATGTGTACTAAACGCGCCTGGTACTTTTTGATAGCTTTTATTTGCGAGTTTTTTTGTCCTGGATGATAACCAACTCATTTGTATTGTAGTCCTGTCATTAAAAACAGTAGGTTCGTCTAGCCACAAAACCAGGTTCTTTTTTTCGACATATCCTCAACCAAGTCAGGAACATGGCAATTGTTATCGAGCTTGCTTCGTGTGTGTTGCATTGTCGTTTGTTTTCTCTACAGTTAGTGTTTCTGTGGTTCCGTTGTCGAAATGTACTTTATTGTTTTATTTATTTGCGCAATTCTCCGTCCTGCATGTTATTGCATTTCTATGTACGAGGTATGGCGAGCCAAAAAAAAAACAAGATTCAACTCGCCATTTTTTCTTAAAATGTCTTGTACCAAGTCGAGAAAATGGCCATTGTTATAATATTATTCTTTTCTGTGTGTGTTGCATTTAAGTGATGTTCTTTTGTTGTATCGTTGATGTATTTCCTTCAGTTTTAGTTTGTTACCCGGATTTGTTTTTTCTTCAATCGATCTATGTATTTCGAATAGCGGTATTCTTCTGTTGGTTTTAAATGCCCCTCCGAGTTATCAAATATTCTATTTTCTACATCCAAAAATTGGTACAACCAATAACAAAGGTACAGTCCTTTGCATTCAGTATACAAACGCTGCAAGTCATGTTGCAACCCGTCTATGTATAGCCTAGAGTTCAAAAATGATGATTTGGATGTATAAGTACGAAGCCAAGTCAGCACGTCAATATATAAAACGAATTGCTATATAGGTGAGATGGTTTGGCTTGGTGAGATATCTACATACACAGCCACTTTAGAATTTGGGTAGGTTACCAAATGCCTGATGTAGAGTTCCATGTTCCCTACGAATAAATATGCAACAACATTAGAAAAGCCGGATGAAAGGGAGGAAAACTGTCCCTATGTTATCTTCCCTCATATTTTTATTTGTTTAATGGGTTTTGAGCTTTTAATATTAAAATTGTGAATGGCACTTTCAACTTAAATTTTTTTCTCGGAATTCAGTACTTTTGTGATTTTACCTTTTTACGTTAGCACCACCAATCAAAAGGTATTTCTTAAATAAAGGTAGTTTTTAAATTAAACGCCTTGGATGAAGTAGGGGAATTTGTGGACTGCCAATGGAAAATAAAAGTACTTCTGGGTGCAGCGATTTAAGAAAGGTGCTGATGATTGTATAACTGATAACAAAATAAGAAAAGTTTAAACAATAATTTATTTATAAAACGATGTAAATAATAGCAAAGTTTGGACGGTATATTTAAAAAAATTATAAATTAATCACAAGTACAGAATTTACTGAGATCTATACAGTCAGCATTTCCACACTGAATATTACACCAGTTATCGAAATACGGATTTCCTCTCCACCCTGGTGAAATAGCTTTACATTTTCTACCAATTGGAATGGCTGTACTTGTTATATGTTGTACCGTATCCACCGGATGGGTTCTTGTAGGTTGACGGATCGATGTTTTTAATATAGTGCTGAGCGATGAGTATGTTGGTAAGGCTGACTTTTCAATTGCTATGTCGGAACAACCATAATATTCTTCTTCTGAACCTCCAGGACTGTTTGCTATAGAAATAAAAACAAATATTTTAGCATTGCACTACATTTTAAAATTCCACTCTACTTCGATGTATTACTCGTTTATTTTCAACAGCTGTGATAATCACGAAGTCATTAAAAGAGGGACGAAAGATACCAGAGGGACAGTCAAACTCATAAATCGAAAACAAACTGACAACGTCTGACCAAAAAAGATAAAGACGAACAAAAGAACACATGACACAACATAGAAAACTAAAAGATAAGCAACACGAACCTCATTCAATCATGAAATTTAGTTACATATAGTCAAGATTTGATGTGAAAGGACTTTTATAATGTGTCTAAGCTTCGCAGATCTAACATGTTACTTCGACCTAGTTAATTTATCAATTTTCGATTAATAAACGGCAAAAGTTGAGCACCAACATTTTAAAATTGATCTGTGTTTTGTAGTGATAAGTAAAGGGTATACGTTCCATAATATTTGGTTAAGACGAACTCAATTTAGAGACGTGAACTTATTTTGAACGTTATTTCGTAATGATTATACATACCGGTTCGCCATTTCCATTGAAGAACACACTGACTACAGACGAGGTCCTTGGGTAGTTGCAAATTCAACTCTTTTATCCCGGAATTTGCAGAAAACTTTGTCCTTTATGTGACAGAAAAAAATGCATATCATGTTAATGTATAGAACCCCATATTTGGTTAACTGTGTGAATCAGTGAACGTATTTACACTTTTGGTATTTAGCTGAATCTTGCCTCCGAATGACCTTAGATCTACTCCGAATCACCTTTTGACGTCAAACAATAATCACTTTTAAATTGTGACGTCAAATATTTTAAATTATAATGTCAAAGTTTACGGGAACCTGTGTGATTTTACGTAATGGCGGACAAATTTGCATACAAGTGTTGCTTAATATCCTTTAATATTACACATTTAGAAAGACCACGTACTAAATTGTAAGTACAATAGGCAGTTTCGACAAGGTTATGCTCAATACAGGAAAAGGGTGGAATATATAAAGGCTGCCACTTGTGAATAATTGCAAATGTGAAAGGGACCAACAGCTTACCTTGTAACGGGTAAAATACAGATCCCTTATGATCCTTTAAAAAGACAAACGTTTACAGTGCAAACACATTAAAAGGCATTTTTAGGACAGTAGTGTTTATCTTAAGAATGCTGTTTGTTTCCGCTTAAGGAAAACCTTATCTCAAATTATTATGATTGATAATACCCGAAACAGATTTCCATTTTATATGACGGCGACTACAATTAATTTCTTCCTCACGTTTTTTAAATTTAAATATGATTGTTGTTTTTTTATTTGATATTCTTTAATTATATTTCATCTTGCATGTAATATATGTTGTTGGATAACTAAGTTCTGAGTTGAAACAACTATTTTATTCTTACCTAGTAAGACCGGTATCACTCGTTATTAGAAGATGTTTGTCAAGACAATCATGGGTTATCTTCTTTGAAATGTTGTTATTAACACAAAGTCTGAACTCGTGCCAACCTAGATGATTAGCTGTTATCTGAATTTTGACGGGTATTTCTTGCCCAGATCTGTAAGTTCTTGCAATTATTCCCTTTGCATATATCCCGCCGGCCTCATTTGGGTATGGGCCTTGGTATGGGTCTCCACATACACCACATTTACCCCCATTCGATGCAAGATTCTAAAAACAATTATATCAATTAAGATAACACACTCTTTAATTTTTGTTACAACAAAGTACGATACCATTTAGACATACTATCACTGCTGAATACTTAAAATCGGATTTACATATCTAGTTACTTGTCCACTGTTGTTTGTTAATGGTCGTTTTTTTTTTCTTTCTTTTTGTGGGTTATTTATTGTTGGTCGGTAAACGTTTAGTGGCAATTTTTACATGTTCAGGATCCTTGGCTTACATTTCGATACTCTATATATTATTGAAACGACGTTCGTTACTTTGTTAAAACTATAATACATATAAGTGCAATGTTGGGATTTCAAAACAGACAAAATTAAGTTTAAACGATAAAGGTTGAGAATAATCAGGATTAGTCTTTTTTACTAGGTTTTACGGGTGTGTGAACGGGTTATCTGACTCGCAATTTAAAAAAAAACGTCTTTCGGTATTTGTGTAGGTAGAAATAAAGCGACACCCGCGCTAACCGAATTACATCCATATAATGTTAAATATTTCCAGTTGATAATATGGTTGCTTCATTATGAATATTCTACAAGTTGAAGCTGTCCAACCGGGATAACATGGACAGATAGTTAAGAATTGATTGATCGATCGTTGTGAACCCTTACCCTAACATCGAATGTGCAACTTGAAAATTGTTAAAAGGCCTAATAAAGTACGAAACTGTAGAGCATTGAGAAACAATTTTCGAAACGATTGTCCTTTTACAGCTAAGGTATTCTTTTTCGTAAGTAGACAATACAAAAAATTGAAAAAGATTTGTTAAACTTATAGCTATTAACATTTCAACTATAAATTGTGTCAATACTTGACCGATGATATTATCAGAAAAAATGTCACCGGCAGAAGTAGGTTGTTTTTAGGATAGTCCTCCAGTGTAGGAAATTAAAAAGTTGACGTTCGATTATCAATAATGTAGAATTTGAAACAAAACGTAGATTGGTTTCTTGTTTATAATTAAATTGAATTACATACATGCATTATTGTAAAAGATTGATTGATTGACTGATAGGTAGATATACGAAGATGTGGTGTGAGTACCAATGAGATAACTCTCCATCCAAGTAACAATTAATAAAAGTAAACCATTATAGGTCAAGGTACGGTCTTCAACAAAGATCTTTGTTACACACCGAACAGCAAGCTATAAAGGCCTCCAGATAATTACTAGTGTAAAACCATTCAAACGGGAAATTCAACAGTCTAGTTTATATATGAAAACAAAAAACACTTATGAACCAAATAAACCACTGAACACTTGATGTAAGACAGGTGCTAACAATTACAGCAGGATTAAACGTTTTTATGGTATACTATAAAATATCAATTGGAATGACTTAACTCAATACAAAAAAAAAACAACGTTTGTTTATAGTGTGGCGCATTTTAAACGCGAAAAATAATAGTTTGAAAATAACGGAATACTTAGTCTCCACCGAACTAGATGCCATAATAGCGATTTTTCTTTCTTTAAATTTAAACAATTATTTGTTTGTTGATAATACTCACCCATCGTCCGCCACAAAACAGACCATTGTCATTATAATTTGGTTCTACTATCGATTTAAATTCAGCTAAACGCCACAGTGATGATCTATTGGGAGGTTCAATCATGTATCCATGGCCAGCTACATTATGACGACTTATACATGCCAAAATAAAATAGAATACGTAGTTCATGCTTTAGTTGAAAATTGAAATTGCGCTTTAGTTATTTTCGATTGACTGATGTAACAACGTTAAACATCATGCACTTTATACTTTTGAACAAGGAAGATGACATATTAAAAATATTATCTTTTGGAAATTTTACTTTTGAAATAGGAGTAGCATCATATCAAATCCTCTTCAATATTTACTTAAACTATATTCCCTTGTCGTTCCTTTGTTGCTTGTTACATATGTACATCCGTTACCTTGTTTGTTGATTTTAATATTAAATTATCCTATTACTCACACTTTTATATAACAACCTACACGGCTTAATATACTGTGAAACTTTTAAACAGATGAATGTTAAGTGAAATATGGAATGTTACAATTTAATCACTGTTTAAACAAAAACAATCACTTTATAAATTGAAAATATGTAAAACGTAAAGGTTTATTCGAGTGGATGAGCCTGACCACCGTTACCTATTTCAAATTGTGATAACTTTTACATGGTTATCACTGAAAGTATTTGTGTAATTTTTATCCATATAATAAACATTAACTTTACATGTTAACGTTAGTATTCAATTTGATTCGTTTAATGACTTCAAACAACTTATTTATCTAATGTACAAATAGAAGATGATTCTTCTTCCAAACATTTACATAATTAAAATGATTCTTCCACCATCGGCCTTCGCCTTGCATCATGCTATATACATTTGAAAAAGCCTGTACCGAGTCAGGAATGACAGTTGTTGTCCATTCGTTTGATGAGTTTTGCCATTTGATTCAATCGAATTTTCCTCAGAGTCTAGTATTTTTGTGATATTACTTTTTTCTACTTGATGTTAGGACTTTACAGCATTGCATATAAATTATGAAACCTAAATGATAAAATAAAAGTTTTTAGTAGTATTTAATTAACTTATCAACTATAATTAAGTATAAGTAAATAGGAACATGAAGAGATAAGATTATGAACGTTTTTTCCATGGATCATGCAAGTATATGTTGCCACATTGCTGGTTATTTTCGCAGATATACTTCGCCAAAATAAATTCCTCCACATTAAAATTGTACATGCAAAGTTTTGAATCCGCCAAAATATTTTGCATACCTTACTCAATGAATATCGCGAAATTTGACACCCGCGAAAAAACCCCGCTATATTGTAATAAAATCATCATAGAACGTCAGACTTGCATTTCGTGTAAAAAAATATAGCTAGGCCAAATAAATTAAGAAGTTAAACATGATAAATTAAAAGTGGAATCTGGAAGAGTACCAACATTTTGGTTAATACTTATCATTTTACCCTACTCAAATGTATGAAAAGATTTTTCTTATTTATATTTTTTTTAAAATATTTTGATGCACCATTTATGTGAATTATATTTTCTGATCTGTGCGTCCATTTGTTAGTTTATTCGTCCGTCTGTCCCGCTTCAGGTTAAAATTATTTGGTCAAGGAATTTTTGATCAAGTTGAAGTTAATCAACTTGAAACTTATTTCAAATGTTCTCTTTGATATGAACTTTCTTATTTTAATGCCAAATAACAGTTTTGATCCCAATTTCACGGTCCACTGAATATATAAAACAATAGTGCAATATAAGCATTGGTGTACTATGGATACATTCTTGTTTCTTCGAATATGGTTAATCGGCATGAAGTTACGTGTGTTCTGTTGATCAACTCTCAGATCTGTTCATTGTGTCTTTTTGTGTCGGGATGTATAAGTACCCGGCAACGTCCACTTGTATTTGTTTGTCTATCTGATGAGTTAAGCCTTTTTCAACTGATTTTTATAGTTCGTTCTTATGTTGTACTGTTATACCACTGTCCCAGGTTAGGGGGAGGGTTGGGATCCCGCTTACATGTTTAACCCCGCCACATTATTTATGTATGTGCCTGTCCCAAGTCAGGAGCCTGTAATTCAGTGGTTGTCGTTTGTTTATGTGTTACATATTTGTTTTTCGTTCATATTTTTACATAAATAAGGCCGTTAGTTTTCTCGTTTGAATTGTTTTACATTGTCTTATCGGGGCCTTTCATAGCTGACTATATGCGGTATTGGCTTTGCTCATTGTTGAAGGCCGTACGGTGACCTATAATTGTTAATGTTTGTGTCAATTTAGTCTTTTGTGGATAGTTGTCGCATTGGCAATCATACCACATCTTCTTTTTTTTTTTATAGAAATGAAATTTGTCGGCATTAGAAGTTGCAAAACTCCTTAACATTTTTTTTGGCTGAAATTAACACACCTACATTTTTTGAAAGTGGCTTTTTTAGACGTTAAAGATTAGGATAGGTAATACATTATAAATTGATTAATTGCAATTTCCCAGTGTCAAAATGTTCATGTTCCGAATGTTAATAAGCGCAAATACAAAATTTCGTGTTATCTATGATGAGTAAATTTACAACCATTGGTTGCCACTGCTGATGGAGTTAATATACTTCATATACCTCAGTAATAGATTATCGTAGCTGAATTTGGCATAAAATTTTGGTATTTTTGGTCCTATGCTCTTCAACTTCATAATTTAGTTGGCCATTTTTATTCCAGCGTCACTGAAGTCTTTTGTAGACGAAACTAGCACAAAAAAATAAATCCATTTTGGTATCTCTGACGAGTTTATTATAATCCTGGTACCTTTGATAACTGTTATTTACAATAGGTAAGCCGAGATAAAAGGAGAAAAAAAATGGCAACAGTATTATACTGCTATTTAAAAATTCATAAATCGATTTAGAGTAAGCCAATCTGGCTAACAAACTAAAAGCGTAGGAAGATAGATGAAAGTTGAAACATTAAGAAAGTTGTTGGACAATAAGGATATATTGAATATGTGACTTTAACCAGGTTGTTTCCGAGAGTTGCTGTTTTGGGTCTTTAGAGTGCAGAACATTGGTTTAATTTTCTCGCGTAGTGATACTCCGATTAGTGGACCTGTCAGATTAATTTATATGGCAAGAGAAGGTTTATGCTATTGATGCTTATAAGTTACAACTGATATTAATAATACAAGTACTTGTCTTTTTATTGTAGGTCTTCAGAGGAGAATGCGACATGTGTCACCAATGAGCCTGTTTATTTATTGTCGCTTTCACCATTTTTCACTTTGCATAAAACACCGTATGAAGAGTCTCAGTACGAGGTTAAGGTAAACATTGAAACTGCTCTTCCAGCTGTTTGGAAGTGGAACTTTTCTCCAGCTAGACTAATACTTTCTTTTTTGAAAGACATTCATTCAAGAAGCTTATGGTGACCAACCTTTAACCATTTTGTGTGCAGCAACCACACGATGGCTGTCCAAAGGTAAAGCTTGTGTTGTGTCCGATTATTTTATATTACACACAAATACTTGAAACCTTAGATTTATACTAGGAAGAAAGAACCTGAGTTTTTTTATTTGTAGGCTTGCGTATTGATGTTACAAAGAAAGAAAACATGGCAATGAGTTATTACTTTGTGATGTGCTGATGCTTGTTAACATTCTGGTAATGTATCTGCAACCGTGGTAATCATGAAGGTTAAAACTACTTATAATCAGTTGTCAGAACTTTTTACTCTGCTTGAAAGAAGAGATTCTGATCTGTACTTTTACCAAAATCTATGATTTTTTTATTAGATAGATGGTTGTACCGATTTGCAGAGGTGACCATGATTATGTAAACCCGGATGTATTTCTACAGAATGTTGGAATACCTTTTATTCACAGTTAAATAAAATACAGATATGGCGAAATTGGGAAAAGCAATCGATTTTAGTATGACCATTGAAAATCTGTATAGTTCAATCTTACCTTTGACAACGTTGATAATTTCATCACGTCCGCTCATTTTTCACATCACTCTACTGTACTGAGAAAGAAAATTATCAGATAGTAAAATCAAAGGTCAATTTCGTAAAATAATGATAAGTTACAGTAACAAGATAGAAAAAGACTGACATATATAATACACAGCTACTTTTGCATAGGTACTATTTCTGTACTAAAAATATGTTGTACTGGAAATTTACTTTTAATATTTAGTACTATTTCTTTACTTTTAAATTATTGTAATATTTAGGTACTTGTATTTTACAGTTCTTGATTTGTACTAAATATTTTGGTACAGAAATAATACAATATTCCAATTTTTGAAAATCTTAATTTTAAAAGATTTGAAAAAGAAAAACTTTTAAAAATGTTGAAAATGTAACGGTAGTAACCAAAAATCTGTAGTACCTAAATTTCAAGTACAAATCAAGTACTGAAAAATGCAGGTACCTAAATATTACAATTATTTTAAAGTAACAAAATAGTACTGAAATATTAAGTAAATTTTCAGTACTACAGATTTTTAGTACAGAAATAGTACCTAGCTGTGTACCAGTAACAAGTCAGATTTCAGGTCTGCTTTTCATTATGGTTAGATTTTGTATGAAGTACTTTATATAAAAAAGAACCATAAATATTAAAGAATATATTGCACCCCAATGAATCACACATTTGATCATTAATTACACATTTGATCATTAAATGACTTCTTTATATTTCAGGGTGTCAAGCGACATGTTACCTCACCACTTTGCTGAACCTAAAGTGGATGAACTTGAGAGACATGTGATCAGGTGTGATGCAGACTTGACATGGTTGATGTTGCCAGTGCAGAGTAAGATGGCTTTATGTTAATGATGAGGTAATAGTTTAAAAATTTAAATAAAACAGTTACTATTAAGATTTTTTTTGGAATTTTGAATCCTCAATGCTCTTCAGTTTTTTACTTGTTTGGCTTTATAAATATTTTGATATGAGCGTCACTGACGAGTCTTATGTAGACGAAACGCGCGTCTGGCGTACTAAATTATAATCCTGGTACCTTTGATAACTATTATGTATACTGTTGTAGGTTGTCAAGCTTTAAATCATATTTTTTGTTGATCTGTTTTACAAACAGGCTGTAAATAGAACAAAGGGAATATAATCGAGTATCCATTTCTTGAATGTGTTAATACTATTTACATCTGGCCGGGCAGTCTCATATGTATAGCTTTTAATTTTTGGCATTGATTCAATAGTTTCATAGTCTTAAATTGACTGTTCATGTTAAAAAAATCAAGTTTTAATGTATGATTTTTGTTTTGATTATTGTTTAATGTTATTTTGTTTATTTTTATAGATCCCAAGTGAGCATGGTGAATGCTTATTCTGAGGTGTGTATTATGTAGACTGGTCTGGATGGCTAACTCACAGCTTAGATTAATGAATGTAGAAATACATCCGGGTTTACATAATTATGGTCACCTCTGCAAATCAGTACATTCATCTATCAGATGAAATAAATCACAGATTTCGGTATAAGTACAGATCAAGCAGAGTTACAAGTTCTGACAACTGATTATAAGTAGTTTTAACCTTCTTTGACTCACTATTAACACAGTTGCAGTTTCATTCCAAGAATGTTAACAAACATTAGAACATCACAAAGTAATAATTTATTGCCATGTTTTCTTTCTTTGTAACATCAATACGCAAGCCTAAAAAAACTCAGGTTCTTTCTACCTAATATAAATCTAAGGTTTCAAGTATTTGTGTGTATACATAAAATAATCGGACTCAACACAAGCTTTACATTTGGACAGCCATCGTGTGGTTGCTGCACAAAAAAATGGTTAAAGGTTGGTCACCATAAGCTTCTTGAATGTCTTTCAAAAAAGAAAGTATTAGTCTAGCGGGAGAAAAGTTCCTCTTCAAAACAGCTGGAAGAGCAGTTTCAATGTTTACCTTAACCTCGTACTGAGACTCTTCATACGGTGTTTTATGCAAAGTGCAAAATGGTGAAAGCGACAATAAATAAACAGGCACATTGGTGACACATGTCGCATTCTCCTCTGAAGACCTACCATAAAAAGACAAGTACTTGTATTATTAATATCAATTGTAACTTATAAGCATCAGTAGTATAAACCTGCTCTTGCCATATAAATTAATCTGACAGGTCCACTAATCGGAGTATCACTAAGCGGGAAAATTAAAACAATGTTCTGCACTCTAAAGACAAAAAACAGCAACTCTCGGAAACAACCTGGTTAAAGGCAATACGACAGTAGCACATATTGAATATATCCTTATTGTCCAACGACTTTTTTTAATGTTTCACCTTTCATCCATCTTCCTACGCTTTTAGTTTGTTAGCCAGATTGGCTTACTCTAAATCGATTTATGAATTTTTAAATAGCAGTATAATACTGTTGCCATTATTTTTCTCCTTTTATCTCGGCTTACCTATTGTAAATAACAGTTATCAAAGGTACCAGGATTATATTAAACTCATCAGAGATACCAAAATGGAAATTTTATTTTTGTGCTAGTTTCGTCTACAAAAGACTTCTGTGACGCTGGAATAAAAATGGCCAACTAAATTATGAAGTTGAAGAGCATAGGACCAAAAATACCAAAATTTTTGCCAAATACAGCTACGGTAATATATTACTGAGGTATATGAAGTATATTAACTCCATCAGCAGTCGCAACCATTGGTTGTAAATTTACTCATCATAAATATCAAAATTGAAATTTTGTATTTGCGCTGAACGCGCAAACAAATTAACATTCGGAACATGAAAATTTGGACACTGGAAAATTGCAATCAATCAGTTTATAATGTATAATCTATCCTAAGCTTTAACGTCTAAAGAAGCCACTTTCAAAAAATGTAGGATGTGTTAATTTCAGCCCCAAAAAAAATGTTAAGGAGTTTTGCATCTTCTAATGCCGCCAAATTTCATTTATAGTTGATCAACAGAACACACGTAAGTTCATGCCGATCAACCATATTCGAAGAAGCAAGAATGTATCCGTGGTACACCAATGCTTATATCGCACTATTGTTTTATATATTCAGTGGACCGTGAAATTGGGATCAAAACTGTTATTTGGCATTAAAATAAAAAAGTGCATATCAAAGGGAACATTTGAAATAAGTTTATCAAAACTTCCTTGACCAAATAATTTTAATATGAAGCGGGACAGATGGACGAATAAACTAACAAATGGACGCACAGATCAGAAAATATAATTCCCATAAATGGTACATAAAAATATTTTAAAAAATATAAATAGGAAAAATCTTTTCATACATTTGAGTAGGTTAAAATAATAAGTATGAACCAAAAACTAGTTATTTTGGTACTCTTCCAGATTCCACATTTAATTTATCATGTTTAACTTCTTAATTTATGTGGCCTGGCTATATATTGTTTGTACACAAAACGCAAGTTTGACGTTCTATGATGAATTTATTACAGTATAGCGGTTTTTTCGCGGGCGATATTCATTGAGTAAGGTATGGAAAATATTTTGGCGGATTCAAAACTTTCCATGTACACTTTTAATGTGGAAGAATTTATTTTGGCGATGTTATATCTGCGAAAATAACCAGCTATGTGGCTTCATATACTTGCATGATCCATGGAAAAAACGGTCATAATCTTATCTCTTCATGTTCCTATTTACTTGTACTTAATTTTAGTTGATAAGTAAATTAAATACTACTAAAAACTTTTATTTTATCATTTAGGTTTCATAATTTATATGCAATGTTGTAAAGTCCTAACATCAAGTAGAAAAAAGTAATATCACAAAAATACTAGACTCTGAGGAAAATTCGATTGAACCAAATGACAAAACTCATCAAACGAATGAAAAGCAACTGTAATTTCTGACTTTGTATAGGCATTTTCAAATGTATATAGCATGGTGCAAGGTGAAGCCTGATGTTGGAAGAATAATTGTAATTATGTAAATGTTTGAAAGAAGAACCATCTTCTTCTATTTGTACATTAGATAAATGAGTTGTTTAAAATCATTAAACGTATCAAATTGAATACTATCGTTTACATGTGAAGTTCATGTTTATTATATGGATAAAAAATAAAAATTACAAATACTTTCAGTGATAACCATGTTGAAGTTATCACAATTTTGAATATGTAACGATAGCTAGCTCATCCACTTGATTAAACTTTTACGTTTTACATATTTTCAATTTATAAAGTGATTGCTTTTGTTTAATCAGTGATTAAATTCTTACATCCCATATTTCACTTAACATTTAAAAGTTTCACAGTATATTAAGCCATGTAGGTTGTTATATAAAAGTGTGAGTAATAGGAGAAATTAATATTAAAATCAACAAACAAGGTAACGGATGTACATATGTAACAAGCAACAAAGGAACGACAAAGGGAATATAGTTTAAGCAAATATTAAAGTAAAATTTCCAAAATATTATATTTTTAATATGTCATCTTCCTAGTTCAAAGGTATAAAATGCAGGATGTTTAACGTTGTTCCATCAGTCGACCAAAACATGAACTACGTATTCTATTTTACTTTAGCATGTATAAGTTGTCAGTATGTAGCAGGCCATGGATACATGTTTGAACCTCCGAACAGATCATCATTGTGGCGTTTGAAAGAATTTAAACCGATAGTAGAACCAAATTATAATGACAATGCTTTGTTTTGCGGAGGTAAATGGGCGAGTTTTATTATATTAGATTGATATATACACACACAAAAAAAAATGTATTTATGCCAATTATACAACGCTTCACAAAAGACCAAATGATACAGATATTGATATTGCCTTCAAAAATTAGAAAAGCCAATACCACATACCCAGCTATAGGAGGCACCGAAATCACATGAATTATGTGTAACACAATTCAAAAGATTGTCTGATTTCAACTTTACTTTTCAGAAGAAATCAGTTTACGTTTTGTTTTCAATTCATGTTTTGAATCGAACGTCAATTGTTTTATTTCCTACAATACTTATAATTTGCGTTTAATCCTATTCTAGTCCACTTTGCGGTTATATAATTTACTTGATGTAGTTTAATATTCCAAGATTCAAGATTTACATATTAACGACAATTTTTATTTGCGTTATTTTTTTACTCGCGAATGTCGCTAAAATAAATCGCTTGCGAAAATTACTTTGTTTACAGAATAAAGACAAAATTCCCCAAACAAATTCCCCTGATGGTCAGCTTAGAATACATTTTTACGAAATACAAATAGTGACAATATAATATTCAGTCTATGGAAGGTGCGATACGATAAAAACTTTTCTTATATCAATGAGCGATATTGTCTTATATCAACGAGTTGCATTGTGGGAAATCTCAGACGAATGTTTACATTTTTATCAAGGAACGATGTTTTCTCGGTATAAAGTAATGATTCTTTTCTTAAAACAGGCTGACATTTAACAAGACATACGTCTGCTGTATAATTTCCATGAAATATTTTAAGTTATACCAAGCAAGGTGTATTTAAACGAGAAAATTGAATTGTTGTATAAATGAGACATAAATGCACGATTTATCATTTGTAGATGTACACATTCAATTAATGTCATGTAGCAAATTATGTGGAATGCAATTGAGATGAATTCAATTGTTGGATAAGCCAAAATTGCCTATAAGCCAAAGATACTGCTATATTTTATAATATCAATGCGATGTTTGTCTTATATCATAGCGATATTTTTTTATCAAAAATTTATGAATGCGATACTTTTCTAATATAACTGCTATAGTTTTCTAATATAAAATTAATACCATGACACGTCACAATGCATGTCAAAAGAACCGCAAAGATAATTCACAAACTTAGTTCATGACCGGCTTAATGTTTGAGGATCAATATCACTAAAATTTCGTATCTGTAACAAAATTAACGCTTACACGATCTTATCATTTCAAAAATGTTGCTTGACCCTATTAATATTTGAAAGTGTTAATAACCTGTTCAGTCTATTGTTTTCAATCACATGGTTTAAGCGACTAATTCTGTTTGAAGTGATGATGCAATGGTGGAATTTAAATGCGGTTGTAAATAGACCACCAACCTATTAGATTCTAATATAGGTCCATTGGCCGATCAATGCATTTGAATTGGGACATAT
This sequence comes from Mytilus edulis, assembly GCA_019925275.1. Classification (NCBI taxonomy): domain Eukaryota; kingdom Metazoa; phylum Mollusca; class Bivalvia; order Mytilida; family Mytilidae; genus Mytilus; species Mytilus edulis. The sequence continues at coordinate 77,178,083 of CM034354.1, read as the reverse complement.
GGTTAGACTCCACCCCATTATCCTAGGTTTGGAACCCCCTTTTGAAAACGGCTGGATCTGCCCTTGAGGTCACACTGCTATAGTGTATCCACATGGGTAATATCGAATCAGACAAAAACTAGATATGTCAAAGCAACACAAATTGTCCTGTCTTAATATGTTGAAAAATCAGCAATTTCAATAACAAATGTGGACACAAACATGATGGTAGTCTAACAAATCAAAAATCAGCTCAAAATCTAGAGGCGTATAGAAAAAGAGTCAGTATTACAGTGATTTTCATAAATTTTCGAAGTTGTTAACCCTTAATTTAGGCCAAAATTAGCAGAGCAAAACAATTTTAATTTCATCTGCAAATCATCATAGTTATCTCACATACAAAAAAAAAGCAGTCCAATATCTGAAAGATTTAGAAAAAAAATCTGTAAAACTGAGATTTTTTAACAATTTATTAAAGTCCATAGCCCGTAGTTTCGGCCAAAATTAGTCAAGCTGAACAAAACTTAAACTTGATCTGTAACTCATCATGGTTAACTCACATATCAAAAATCAGCCCAAAATATGAACGCGTTTATAAAAAAAAATCCGTATAATGGTTTGTTACGGAATGAAGGAATTTCAGAATGACGGAATTTCGAAATTACGGATGTTCGGATTTTCGGAATTACGTATTTCGAACAAGGGTAAAGCTATATGGCACCGACATATTCGTTGCGCACCATACATATCATTACTTAAAAAAAACATTCTTTCAAACAGTCCAATCCAATACAGCTCCAAATAACAATAAATATTCAAATGGTAAAATAAATATTCCAAACAAATTAAAATGTACAAATGCTGATGTCCAGAACTTTGAAGATACCAACTGAGTAGCCTCAGACTATAAGTTGAACAACTTCAGATACAACGAAAATCAAAAATCTTGTCAAACAGAAAATGTATTTATTATTAACATAGAAAAAATATTGAGAAGGAAACAGTTCTTTTTTATATCAAAGACTTTCCCCGTTGGTTAATCGATATCACTATGAACATAATCAGCTCACCGCCTGGACGCTCTTTTGCATCGCGATGACCGTGAGGGCATGCCGTTGCTTTGTTACCACAGAGATTTGACTTGCGTTTTTGACTAATATTCGATCGTATAAATAACAATCCGTATCGCTTGTTATGAATTCATTTCTTCAATGGATACTAAAAAAATGTTTAGAAAACAAATTAATAAGATGCAAATGTCTGTTGACGTTAGAAATGTGTATATATTTTTTCTATATTTATACAGTTAGATCGTTCAGTCACTGTGCTGTTTATTTGGTATTTTTATTGACGTAATCGTTCTTGTACCATCATAACTGTTGTTACCTTTAAAGCTTTAGAAGTGTGTTTGTTCATATTGCACCCAAATGACGTTTTGAAGTACAGGAAAGCAGTTATTTATAAGGGGTTTATCTGATATAAGATTTAAAGATATATTAAGAAGATGGTGCATGAGTTCGAATGAGAGAACTTTCCATCAAAGTAATAGTTTGTTTTAAGTAAACAATTATAGATCAAAATAGGGCCTACAACACGGAGCCTTGACTCTCAGCGAACACCACCAAAAAAATACTAGTGTTTAACCACTAAAACGGGAAAACCAACAGTCTATATAAAAAGGAGATTCAAAAATGCACAGGTCAAATTTTGTCGAATCAATCTGAACGAGGACAGTATGATTCATCTTTGTCAAAAGTTAGTTTCATTGTTTTCAATAAAAAAAAAGTCTTCCATGCATGCGTTGCGAGCATATCTGATATATATTATTTCGGTGCGTTCATTATAAATTTGCTAAATGTTATATATATGTGAACAATGATTTTGATACTTAGCTATTTGATTACGACATTCTTTATTAAATCCCATCGGTACTGGCATTTTCAAATTTTGAAAATGGTGGATTGAACCTGGTTATATTGCGCTTAACCTGTCACGTGTATGACAGTATCATCAAATTCTGTCATATTTACAACGATGCATGAACAAAATAGACATAATAGATAAAATTGTCAAAATATGGATACAGCAGTCAAATATTAAAACTAATAATTACTAATATCGATATTACAAAAACACCGCTATGATATTTTAAAAGTATCGCATTGCTTATTTATGTACATAAGAAAAACACAGCACTTCAAATTTTACACGGACATCAACTTTAGCTTCTAACTAACTTCTGAATGTATATTTAGACTCAATTGTTGTTTATATTTGAACAATAAGTTTTAAAGTTAGTATTTTCTTAAATTTTCGTTGCCGAAAACAACATTTTCCGCATGGAATGTCTGCATATTTACAATTGATATAAGACAATATCGCTCATTGATATAAGAAAAGTTTATCGTATCGCACCTTCGATAGACTAATAATTAATATATGTCTTTACTATAGGAAACGTGGATCTTACATACAAGATAATGAAACTAGTAACTAATGTTGTTTTTTTTGTGTTCATTTTACGGGGTGCAAAAATTTGCAGCCACTTCAGGGACTTGTAATCCCACACCAAATGTAGTGGGAAGGCCTGACTGAAAACTTGCAAATACCCTTAAAAGATTCCGTATTTGCATGTTACAAGGCTTAATATTCCTCCATACACATTGCCTTCATTTGGAAGAAGTGGAAATCTTAATATCCCCTCTTATATTTATTGTTTATGGGTTTTGTCAAAACATGCATATCATTTCTTTAGATATTAACACGACGATCAATTGTAAAGTGTATGTCCAAGTTATCCTGGTTGACCAGAATCAACTTGTAGAATAGTTGTTAATATATTCCAAATAAAGCAACCATATAATCAATTAAAAAAAATATCATTACAATGACGTAACAGCGGCGGATCCAGAAAAAAATTTGGGGGTGGTCCCAAAATGAATATTGAATGGTATGAAAAAGGTTACAAAATACCTTCGACATTATGGAAGATCATGAATTTGGACAACACCATGCAATACACATAATCCATATATATATATAAAAGAGGTTTGGATGATAAAACACCTAAATCATCTGATCCAAATAAGGAGCAATAGATGCAAAAGCAGCCATTTAAAGAAGGTGAATATACAAGGCCTACATATCTTTCCAACCAAGTACTCTGAAATGTTCTGTTACTTGGTAACTGGAAATAAAAAAAAATTATTCGGAATAAAATGATTCCTAAGAAGTTGATATTTCTGTTCATCACTGAGTTGCAGTTTATACGAAAAATTACCAACATCATTTTTAGTAGAAAACTACAATGGCTTAGCGTGTGAACATGAAGGTTTAACAATTGTATCCAAAAGTAACTCCTCAGATGAGCTCCCTCGACTTTCACAATCTTCATCTAGATTTGAGTTGTGACGTATTCTAGGCTGAATATTGTCATCTTGCTCCAACTTGCGTTTGGGACTAGGGCAGCTTGACGACCTAAAATATATAGAAGGTCGGTCAGTCGTGCTTAAACATTTAAAGTTTTTAGGAAGGAAAAGGGAGTAGATTGTTTTTTCAAAATGTACATAATGAAACTTTAAACCGAGACTCCGTTAGTTGGACAATGCAATTATATATGGAAATTTCACTTAAAAATACAAAAATAATTTGTATTTACCTTTCAAAATAAGAAGTCAACTTCTTCATATTGACGAGCTGTTTTGACAATTCAATTACATCAATACAGGTGAAACGCATTGATCCGTATTCTATCATTGTGACACCTCCAGGTATCCAGGTAACCCCTAACCAATTAGTGCGATAAAAGGATTAATCTTAAGTATTAATTTGTTAATTAGGTAGTTATTGAAAAAATAGACACTTTAAAAAAAAAATTGAGGTTCGTCATGGGGGTGGTCCGGTGCGCCATGGGACCACCCCCTGGATCCGCCACTGCGTAATACGGTAAGCGCATGTGTCGCCTTGGTTCTATTTCTATTTTTATCGAAAGAAGTTTTCGTTACATTGTGAGTCAGCGGACCAGTTTACACATTAGAAAAATCTAGTACACAATGAATCTTCTTAAAATTCTCAACCCAATTTTTTTTTATACTCTTTTCTTTAATGTATGTATCGCACATGTACATACCATAGTGATATCGACAGACCGTAACAAAAGTATGGAATTTAGTTTCCATAACATATATTAAGTCTATGGCAATGTAAACCAAGTATCCTGAACATGCATGAAACATTTGCCAATGGACGTAAAGCGACCAACAAGCAATAACCCATGGAAAGAAAAAAAGATGATGGACAAATCACATACAAGTAACTAGATTATATATATACATAACTCACCAGTGATAACAGGTCTAAATACTTTAATTCAATTTAAATGAAATGTTGGTGTGTTTAAACATATGTAATATTATCATTTTTAGAATCTTGCATCAAATGGTGGCAAATGTGGTGTATGTGGAGACCCATATCAAGGCCCATACCCAAATGAGGCCGGCGGAATATATGCAAAAGGAATTATAGCCAGAACTTACAAATCTGGGCAGGATATCTCTGTCAAAATACAAATTACAGCTAATCATCTCGGTTGGTTTGAGTTCAGACTTTGTGTTAATAACAATATTTCAAAGAAGATAACCCATGATTGTCTAGACAAACATCTTCTTAAAACGAGTGATACCGGTCTTACTAGGTAAGAATAAAAATATGTGTTCAAACTTTCAGAATTCAGTTATTCCACAACATATATTCCACGTAATTTGAAATATAATTTAAAAAATATTTAGTTACAAAACAGCAATCATATTTAAAATTTGAATTAAAAAGAACGTGTGGAAGTAAACCGTAGCTGTGGTCGCCGTCATATAAAATGGATAGCTGTTTCGGATATCAATCATAATCATTGATATCCGAAACAGCTAAGTTGATATTTTCCCTAAGCGAAAAAAAAAACCAAAAATTAATGTGCTTACACTGTATACGTTTGACTCTAAAATGGATCTGAAGAGATCTGTATTTTACCCGTTACAAAGTAGTTTTTGGTCCTATCACATTTGCCCTCATTTGTAGGTGGCAGCCTATATATATTCCATCCTTTTTCCGAATCGATCATAACCTTGTAGAATCTACCTTGTGTATTTATAATTTAGTATGTGGTCTCCCTAAACATGTAATATTAATGGATGTTAAGCAAAGACAATCATATATTTTCGTCGATTTCAATAGTTCACGTAGTTAAACAAATCTTGGTTCTTCACATTAACATGATATGCATTTTTTCTTTCACATAAAGGTCAAGGTTTTCTGCAAATTCAGGGATAAAAGAGTTGACTTTGCAACTACCTAAGGACCTCGTCTGTATTCAGTGTGTTCTTCAATGGAAATGGCGAATCGGTATGTATAATTGTTCAATTGTAATGCCCCCGCCTCCGCGATAGGGGCATTCATTGTTACCTTTGTCGGTCTGTCTGTACGAAATTTAGTCCACGTCCCTAAATAGAGTTTGGACTCAATCAAATGTTATGAAACGTGTACCCTATACTGATTACCACAAAACATTAATTAATTTTAAAATGTTGGTGCTCCACTTTTGCAGTTATGTTATGCTCCTGGTTTAAATTGCTGAACTTTTCGTTAACGTTCTCTAGCTTAAGTTTAGCTCAAACAGTTGTTATCCATTCGTTTGATTGTGTTTGAATTTTGAATTTGCCATTTGATTAAGGACTGTCCCTTTTAAGTTGTCTTTGGAGTTCATTTTTTTGGCGATTTTCCTATTTACACAAGGCTTATCAACATAAAACTTAGTTTACTTTTAAATTTGGAAAGGCCACTATTACATTTCGACAGTTATATCCTTTTTTAATGTTATATGCAAGCGGAGGTATCATATGTGTCCCACAGACGCATTCTACTTTTTTAAGAAACCTACCACCTTACTGATCTCGTAGAGGCGTATTTTCAAAAATTGCTCAAACCTGTACGCGGTTAAATCAAATACTGCAATTGGTATATTCTGCAGATTGCTATTCTGTGATTTAGTACTTGTTTTTTTGTTATCGAACTTGTACGTTGAATTCGAATGTCGGTCTCTTCATATTCACATCGCTTTAACATGCTCTTGAAGTGGTGCTTTCATTGTGTTCTCGTTGTGACTTTGAGTATCCATACATTCATCTATATATATAGTACGCACTTATGAAAACCTTATTTTCGAAGATTAACTTCATACCGAGTGAAAGTACAGTTTGCACTTATACAACTCACGAACCGAATATAAACAAAACAAGTATTTAAACATTGTCTCGTTGCTTATAGGGCATTATCATTGTTTTAACATTCGTAACTAATTAAGACCATTTAGCTCTGATATGTTAATGTTGTGAACATTGGTGTCGTTTGTAATCGAATTACAATTGCAGTTTCAGTTGTCACAGTTTATAAAGGTACACTATTATAATAGGACAAAATTTCCATAAATGAGACAACAGATACATCTTAAAAAAATATTTTCTATCATCTACCAAAGTCTACTACATTTTTAAAATCACGCAGAAATTTATGATGTAGACTTCTAATCATTTATTTGTTCATGTGCATGTATTTTGAATTCTTCATGGGCATGTATATCGAATTCTGGATTCTCATGTGGTCTATTTAATAGGTTCACTCGATTTCGTGTAGATAAGGGTTCTCGCCTTTAATTTGGATACTTGTATGCAAACTAGGTCGAAGTACCATATTGGCTCTGCGTAGCATAGACAAATTAAAAGTTTTTCTTCACATCAAATTCTGGTTATATTTAATAAGATTTCATGACTTATTGACTTCGTGATTGCCATAGCTATTGAAAATAAACAAGTAATACATCGGAATAAAGTGGAGTTTAAAAATGTGCAATGTTAAAATATTTATTTTCATTTCTATAGCAAACAGTCCTGGAGGTTCAGAAGAAGAATATTATGTTTGTTCCGACATAGCAATTGAAAAGTCAGCCTTACCAACATACTCATCGTTGAGCACTATATTAAAAACATCGATCCGACAACCTACAAGAACCCATCCGGTCGATGTGGTCCAACATATAACAAGTACAGCTATTCCAGATGGTAGACAATGTAAAGCTATTTCACCAGGGTGGAGAGGAAATCTGTATTTCGATAACTGGTGTAATATTCAGTGTGGAAATACTGACTGCATAGATCTCAGTAAATTTTGTGCTTGTCATTGATTTATTACTTTTTTTTTTAAATATACAAAAGGTTTAAATATACCGTCCAAAATTTGCTATCATTTACATCGATTTATAAATAAATTATTGTTTAAACATTACTTATTTGTTATCAGTTATACAGCCATCAACACCTTTCTGTTTACGCTGCACCCAGAAGTTCTTTTATTTTCCATCGTCAGTCTAAATTTTCCCACTTCATCCAAGCCATTTAATTTAAGAATTACCTTAATTCAAGAACTACCTTTTGGAAGTTTGTACCAACTTGAAAAAGTAAAATCAAAAAAAATTCTGAATTCCAAGAAAAGTTCTAAACGACAAGTTCCTGATCAATTTGCCATATTAAAAGCTCAAACCCATTGAACGATAATATATGAAAGATCATAGATCGATTGAGGAAAAACAAATCCGGGTTACAAACTAAAACTGAGGGAAATACATCAACGATACAACAGAAGAACATCACTAAAATGCAACACACACAGAAACGAATAATCATATAACAATGACCATGTTGTTGACTAGGAACAAGACATTTTTGCGGCTCGCCATACATCGTACATATAAATGCAATAACATTCAGAACAGAGAATTGCGCAAATGAATAAAACAATAAAGTACATTTCGACAACGAAACAATAGAAACACTAAATGTAGAAAAAACAAACGACACGAGGGTATCACCAGCCCATTAGTTAACACGTCGGTGTTGACATGAATATCAATAATAAATTTCCTATTTACAAAACTTGGCACAACTTTTTGGAATTTTGGATCCTCAATGCTCTTTAACTTTGTACTTGTTTGGCTTTATAAATATTATTATATGAGCGTCACTGATGAGTCTTATGTAGACGAAACGCGGGTCTGGCATACTAAATTATAATCTTGGTACCTTAAATAACTATTTACACCACTGGGGCGATGCCACTGAAGGTGGACGTTTCGTCCCCGAGGGTATCACCAGCCCAGTAGTTAACACTTCGGTGTTGACATGAATATCAATAATGTGGTCCTTTTTATAAATTTTCTGTTTACAAAACTTTGGATTTTTCGGAAAAACTAAGGATTTTCTTATCCCAGGCATAGATTACCTTACTCGTATTTGGCACAACTTTTTGGAATTTTGGATCCTAAATGCTCTTCAACTTTGTACTTGTTTGGCTTTTTAAATATTTTTATATGGGCATCACTGATGAGTCTCATGTAGACGAAACGCGCGTCTGGCGTACTAAATTATAATCCTGGTACCTTTGATAACTTTTTGTAAATTCATATCAATTTATATTATCTTCATACCTATTCAGGTTTTGTTATAACATAATTTTATATTTACGCCGGACGCGCGTTTCGTCTTCAAAAGACTCACCAGTGAAGCTCGAATAAAAAAATGTTTAAAAGGCCAAATAAAGTAAGAAGTTGAAGGGCTTGTATGTGCATGATTGTTCGTGAGAATTTATTTAAATACAATATAAACTTGCAAAACTATAAGTATCAAATCTTGTGTAAGCTTCTTAATGAATTTATCAGATCCTCGTGGTCTACGATCTTCACTCTTAGTGTTCTAATCAGTGTTTTTATCCAGAAATAAACTAAAATACGTAGGAACAAAGCACAGAACAATGTGGATTCAAACAATAATGTTAAACACAAATTTAATTGCTTTATTACCAGAATAATAGTAAAATATGTTATGCACTACAATACGCCGTCTATTCTAAACTGTATTTGATCATGTCCATGTACGTTAGTAGCTACACATCTGTATAAGCCGTCATTGTTGTGACTGAACTTGGTTATTTTAAGGATTCCAGAACTTGGAGATGCCTCCAGGTTATTAACGTCTCCGCTGTGCTGAAATAAGATTATAGTATATGTTCTGTTTAATACTCAAAGTGGAAAAGCATCTTTTTAAAAACAATTTATCATTATCTTGTCACAACCAATTTCAAAACTGAACAACAGTATTGCTGAAAAGAAGGTAAATATGTTTTTACAATGAAATATATTTACGAAAATCTTGTATATCCTTGCTATCCGTTGGCATAGTTTTGGTTCGATCCTTGTAATACCAAGAAATCCACAAAGATTGTTGTGTCCTTGTTAAAATACAATGCGATTTTCACGAGCATGATTGTATATGCATGCAATATGACAGAGACAAACATGCCAAGGGTATTAAAAATTTCCGTTTTCTTGACCGTGATGTAATGAAAAAGAGGTAGTCATCCAGACGAATAGCAAACTCGATTTATGAGTCTTTGTTTTACCTTGTAACACTTAATACTTTATTCGCCGTAAGACCTTTAATGACGATACTGAACTAGATTGATATCTACAACAAATTTATGATATAATAATGGCATATAACAACTTTATAAATTAGTTCGTTAGTTTATTTCTTTATTGATTTGTTTCAAATGTGGTCATTCGGAAGTCTTTTACAGTTCACTATACGTTATAGTTTTTGCTCATTATCAAAGGCCTAAAGACGAACTCCACAGAGGAAAGCAGATCGTGTAACACTGATGGCAATCGCCAGTTAGAGAAAAACCCGGTAAAAAAAATGATCATGATGACGAAAATGCAGTTTTGAAAAAAATATTTCAACAAATCAGGTGTATCCCTGCCTGATGCAAACATAAAGAACATTGAGATTGAAAAACAGAAGTAGTATTATGCATAATATTCCTAATACTTTGTTTATGAAATAATACAAATTATCACGTATACGCATTCCTTTTGACAGAAACGGAAAACCAAAATAATTTGTAAATCACAATTAAACATTAATTGATCATGAGTCGTGACTGGCAAATACAATGGGCCAGGAACGATTATGAACATTTGTACATTTCAACAAACCAGTTGTAAGTGGCAGATCCAGAACTTTTCATAAGGGGACTTGCTGACTGACCTAAAAAGGGGGGGGGGGGCTCAAGTCATGCTTCAGTGATTCCGTAAGCAACCAAATTTTTATTACTTAAGCCACCCCCATCCCCCGAACTATGGTTGTATACATAAGCGTTAGCTTGCCTTATGAAATTATAAAGAACCTTCAGATGGAAAATCAGAAGAACTATAATGCATAATTGTCCTTTTCTATGACAATGTCGGCATAACAATACAGAAATTGATCATAATATAAAAAAAGAAGATGTGGTATGATTGCCAATGAGACAACTATCCACAAAAGACCAAATGAAACAAACATTAACAATTATAGGTCACCAAACGGCCTTCAACAATGTATTTGACCACATTTTACACCTCGCTAACGCTCAGTATAAAATATCGACAAATATAATGCCTAACCATGTTAAAATGAGCATAGAGCATGACATGAAGAAATTATTTCTTAATTGAAAAGTAACGATTAGTAAATACCAGAAATAGAAATTCCGTCTTCGGATGAGGATTTCCCGTTGTTATGCAAGACAAAGATACATCGTCACCATAATGTATAGTGTTTGGTGTCCAGGTTATATTTACAATTTTTGGTGGGCTAGCTGAAACGAAAAAAGGAAATTGCTATACATGCATGTATATACATATATAGACTAGATCTAGCGCGTCGGATACAGTGCAGGCGATTTGGTGTCACGATATCTCAGTAGCATGAGTACGAATCCCGGCGAGGGAAGAACAAACAATTTTGCAAAATCAAATTCACAGATTTAACATTTTTGGGCTGATGTTTAGACGAGTTGTATATAGTGGATGACAATATAGTTGTGTATACTATTTTGTTTTTGTAAAATAAGAAGATGTGGTATAATTATCAATTAGACAAGTCTCCATCGATCAAGAACAGAAGACAAAGACAAAGAAAATCAAAATGTCATGTATTTAAGGTGGTACCTAACAATACAGGGAGATAACTATGTAAAGTCAGATACACGTTTTAATTACGTTGTGTTGTAAGAGGAATATCAAGCTTCTCAATGATCAAAACTGGTGTTTGTCAAACTGCTATATAACCAGTGTAATTTTCCTGACAAAACGGTTGGTTCAAAATGTTTAAAATTTTTATATTTATGTTAAAGGGTGAAAGTAAATGCTTTGACAAAGTTTATAAAAATTAAACGGGCCCAATTAAATTAAATTTAGTGAAAGTGTTGGGTACCACCTCAAGCAACTGTAGGTCAACATATCTATTCATTAGTTTATAAATGGTGAATCGATGGTTTTTAGTTTAATGGAAATTCACAGTACAATGTAAATATGCAAATTTTTTTTTACCTCACCATAAAAAAAACCAACCAAAATAAAAAAAAACAACAACAAAGAAGTATATATAAACATATAAAATAAGGAAATATGTTTTCATTGCAACTATCAAACAGAGTATAAATGAAGCGGATTACAGGTCACTGATCGGCCTTCAACAATTAGTAAAACCCATATCAGGCAAACTAAATTGTTTTTTAGTAGTATATTACATATTGTAAGTAAACCCAATACTCAACATACAAATAACTGCCCTGACTGACTTATTGTTGATGTTTCAATTTAACGCCCATCAGGCGCGGGTTCAGGGGGGGGGGTTCCGGGGGTTGGAACCACCCTTTTTTTGAAAGATCAATGCATTTGAATAAGGACATGTAATTTAAAAAAAACCCTTTTTTTTAAAATGGCTGGATCCGCCCCTGTTCATTTATATTGGCAGATTAAAAGGTCTGCATCACACTCACGTGGTCTAGGACAGTGGTTGTTACATAAACTACTGCTACAACAATGATCTTTACACGAGAGTGTGTTGATGTTCTGGATACTCAGACATTTCTAAAATAAAAAAAATGGCGTAAAATAAAATTCAACGATCTCTAAACATTATTGAACGCTTGCAAACATTAGCTGAGTAAACCGAAGTTGGCCTGTTGCAAGAAATAACGTGCTTTAGTTTTGAAGTAGTAGTTGAAATTCCATCCCGGTCTATTCACTCTAAAGTCATCTTGACGGAAATGTTACGAAAACAACATGACTTTGTTAATCATCACCAAAAACATGATGTCACATGAACGTTTTTGGCTACACAACATTCTTTGTATTCTGAAAAATCATTTTACGATTAAAAGAGGGACGAAAGATACCAAAGGGACAGTCAACTCATAAATCTAAAACAAACTGACAACGCCATGGCTAAAAATGAAAAAGACACAGAAAAACAATAGTACACATAACACAACATAGAAAACTAAAGGATAAACAACACGAACCCCAGCAAAAACAAGGGGTGATCTCAGGTGCTCCGGAAGGGTAAGCATATTCTGCTCCACATGTGGCACCCGTCGTGTTGCTTATGTGATTACAAATCCGGTAAATAGTCTAATTCGGTAGGTCACATTAAAACTATCTGTTTTTACATGATCTGTGGTTTTTGTCACCTTATTATTTTTTTTCTCAGTTATATAATCGGCTGCATCTCATTATTCTCTTCATTTTTCGATGATTATTTTTTGCAATTATCCTCTATTTTGTACACCACAACTAGACTGGTTGCCGTTTGTTTATGTGTTACATATTTGTTTTTCGTTTATTTTTTTACATAAATAAGGCCGTTTGTTTTCTCGTTTGTATGTCTTATCGGGGTCTTTTATAGCTGACTATGCGGTATGGGCTTTGCTTATTGTTGAAGACCGTACAGTGACCTATAGTTGTTAATGTTTGTGTCATTTTGGTTTTTTGTGGATAGTTGTCTCATTGGTAATCATACATCTTCTATTTTACGTTGTTTACATTCATACCGTGTTCTCTTGACAGCCTGATTTCCATCGATTTTCTCCAGAAATTGTGGAAACTTGTTGAATTTGACAGGACTGTAAATAAACGAAAAAGAGTAAATACATATTTGCCTCATCCTGCTGAAATGAAACTTAAAAAAAGGGCTTATATCAGTATGAAAATTTGGTATGTTTGCAAACGCCACAATTCTCCACCAGATACCAAAAACGATTATCTCTCTCATAAAGAAAAAAAAAGAATCAGCTTTAATTTGCAGTTCAGTAATAAAACAGTATCATTAGTTAAAAAGCGGACATTTGGTATGTACAAGGTTTCTCTTATATGAAAATTACTTTTTATAAAGTGTGTTTGTAAGAAATATTTTTCTTCACTAGAAGATGCCCGCGAAAAAGCTGTACAAATGGGAAAGTGTTGGAATAAAGCTTTTAAATTTCGCAGGCAATAAGTCGACTGAGCATGCGCGGAAGATTATGGAAAAACTGAACGATAACGTTCTCCGAATTGGAATATTTTTTTTCAAAAAGACTGTTGAAATAAGATTGAGGAAGTACACAACAAAACCTGTAAATGTCATACATGTACCACAAATATTTCGGACTTCTCATAGTTTAAGAGGAGTTGCGGCTCAATGTTAAATCCATTGATGTGTGAAAACGTCACAAATCACAGCAAGATTGATCGAAATCACCTGAGGTCAAAAGGTACATTACAAACAATACAGATCATTACAAAAGGCAACCGCTATGTTTTTTCATGAGATTTTTCAAGTATAAATCTAATAACACGTTTTGGTAAAAGAAAGCTACCCAATTTGACAAGATAGTACAAACAAGTTAAGGTGTTAGACCTTGGTACAGGGAGATAACTCTTTAAATCAGTAATGCGTTTGTAAAAGTCAAGTTTTATCTATTTTTAGCATTTACCTGAAACAGATTGGAAATAATCTATGTAACCTAAAAGCTTAGAATATATTTATGAAAATGGTTGACACAAACGCACTGATGATTTTAAGAGTTATTTCCCTTAACCTAGTTCTACCTCCTTAAGCGAAATATTCACGAATTGTTAAAGATAACAAAGGTTTATTGAAACATATAAGTTGATAACAAATTAACAATATCAAGGCAAAACAAACGACGAAAATATATTACACGAACACCCACAAAAATGCGGGTTTGATTACCTGTTGACTAGAACAAAGGGTTATAGTATTGCAGTCATCCGGTCTAAGTGTTCCAGTCTGGCAATTGTAACACAAGTGTCCACCTCGAAGATTGATGCCTGAAACAATGATTGTAATTATATATATATATCTTTATATGGATTAGGTGTCAAACAATGTACAACAAATGTTATGGTTTATTTTGAATTGGGTAGATATCCTTTGATATATTTTAGAATGTACAAAATAGTGAAATACTGTTTGAAATTGTTATCCACAAGCAACTGTATTCTTAAAAACTGCTACAAGGAACAACTGTATAAATTCTGTAATATTAGAAGCAGTTGGATTTTTCAACTACAACCATTATTATTTAACTTAGGTTTAAATGAGATCTGGTATAACCAAGACAATTTGATTATTGAGACAAATTTATTATTATTTGTAAAAACATGGATATACAATGTATGATCAAGCAAAACAGACTTTGAATGATCAACTGAACGTTTCATCTAAGTGTTATTTATATAAATATATTATAAAATTGAGAATGGAAATGGGGGATTGTTGTCAATAATGTATGTTTACAGAATTGTTTAACTAAACATATGAATTTTAGAGTGAATTTAACTCGCCTTAGATTGTCTTCTCATAATTTGTTTGTTGAAGTAGGCCGTTATCATGGGGTAAATAGGTTAGATAGAAAGTGTACTTTTTGTACTTTGAATATTACTGAAGATGAATTCCATTTTGTTTTACAATGTGAATGCTATAGAAACGTAAGGAGACAGTTTATTAAACCTTATTATTATAGACGTCCATCGTCGTTCAAATTAGTGCAAATCTCTAACCTAGGACAGACAGTACAACATAAGAACGAGCTATAAAAATTTCATTTTTCAGAAAGAGTTAGATTATACTTATATGCTTATTGGCTTTCAATAAAACTTTAATTTAAAGAAAAAAATATGAATCGATATTTCATCTGTATATGTTATGTTACGGAAAGAAATTTTAATTTTTATTATAAATCTGCCAGTATAGTGATAAATTTTCAAAACTGATGAACAGAATGATAATATATTATGCATTACAGAAATGAAGATTAAAGCCAATAAAACGAAAACAAGGCAAATACATTGATGTATAACTGAAACCAACACTTATATTCGAGTGCGAATTATGTTCGCTACTTTAAAGATTTAAAACAAATCGAGAATATACAAAACTTGATTTGTTCTTAACTTAACTACTTTAAGTTATTTTGGAAATCTCATAATCAAATCGCCATAAAATAGACTAAAAAGGACTAAACTCGAAATAAAACATCCACACAAACAAGTTGGTTTACAGCACTTATAAGTAAAACTCTACCTTGGGATCCACAGTGTTTGTCAGCATTACACAAAGTAGAATTACAACAGTTTGAACATAGCGTTATGTCTCTTCGTCGTCCAACGGCGATTGGGTTGACACACATCTGAAATTAAAAATGTATAAACCACATTCATGTGAAACAGTCGATTTGCACTCTACCATACATTACTGAAAAAAAAATCTGCCAAAAAAGGGGGAAAATGTGAGTTACAAACCTAAGCGTACATAGCGTTAATATAAAGCCAACATGAAGATTACATATATCATTGTAGTTTTAATCGGGCAGTTTTTTTCTATGTTAAATTATATCACATTTTTAGCTCACCTGGCCCGAAAGGCCAAGTGAGCTTATGCCATCACTTGGCGTCCGTCGTCGTCCGTCGTCTGTCGTCTGTCGTCGTCTGTCGTCGTAAACTATTTCAAGAATCTTCTCCTCTGAAACTACTGGGCCAAATACTTTAAAACTTTAACTGAATGTTCCTTCGGGTATCTAGTTTATAAATTGTATCCGAAGTTTGATCTATCAACAAACATGGTCGCCATTGCTAAAAATAGAACATAGGGGTCAAATGCAGTTTTTGGCTTATAACTCAAAAACCAAAGCATTTAGAGCAAATCTGACTGGGGTAATATTGTTTATCAGGTCAAGATCTATCTGTCCTGAAATTTTCAGATGAATCAGACAACCCGTTGTTGTGTTGCTGCCCCTGAATTGGTAATTTTAAGGAAATTTTGCTGTTTTTGGTTATTATCTTGAATATTATTATAGATAGAGATAAACTGTAAACAGCAATAATGATTAGCAAAGTAAGATCTACAAATAAGTCAACATGACCGAAATGGTCAGTTGACCCCTTTAGGAGTTATTGCCCTTTATAGTCAATTTTTAACCATTTTCCGTAAATCTTAGTAATCTTTTCCAAAAATCTTCTCCTCTGAAACTACTGGGCCAAATACTTCCAAACTTTAATTGAATGTTCCTCAGGGTATCTAGTTTGTAAATTGTATCCGAAGATTTGATCTATCAACAAACATGGTCGCCATTGCTAAAAATAGAACATAGGGGTCAAATGCAGTTTTTGGCTAATAACTCAAAAACCAAAGCATTTAGAGCAAATCTGACACGAGGTAATATTGTTTATCAGGTCAAGATCTATCTGTCCTGAAATTTTCAGATGAATCAGACAACCCGTTGTTGGGTTACTGCCCCTGAATTGGTAATTTTAAGGAAATTTTGCTGTTTTTGGTTATTGAATATTATTATAGATAGAGATAAACTGTAAACAGCAATAATGTTCAGCAAAGTAAGATCTACAAATAAGTATATATGACCAAAATTGTCAATTGACCCCTTAAGGAGTTATTGCCCTTTAAAGAGTTTTTTTTCACAATTTGTTCATCATGTTGACTTACTTTAAAAAATCTTTTCCTTTGAAACTGCTGTATCAATTTCAGCCAAACTTAGGCTAAATGAGTTTCAGAGTATCTAGTATAAATTTTATATTTTATTTCCTTGTATGTAAAGAAACATAGCTCATATGGCTAAAATAGAACATAGGAGAAAATGATTTTTTTTTGCTTTTGAAGAAAATTGGACGATCCAAAGAACATTTAAATAAATTAAAAGCAAAAATAATCATTGATGAGAGATTTAACCAAAAGAATTAAGGTGAGCGATTCAGGCTCTTGAGAGCCTCTTGTTATTATCGCGACTTTTAACAACATTCTACGTATATGGGCTTTGAGAATTGTTGATGATAGTTCAGTGATCTACAATTATTATATTGTTTATATATATTTGGTCTATGGCTTTAATGGAGTCAGATAATGTCCTCATTTCCCTTGATACCGGTAGAACGTCGCATTTTTCTATCTAGAAATAAAAATACATTCTTCAATAAATAGTCAAATGTCTATTTAATGCGTTAAGGTCCTTATTACCAAGAAGATTTTGTTTTGACCTTCTTCATGATGTCAGTACGACTTTCGGTTACCAACCAACACCAGGGTTTACTGGGGTATATAAATATTGAAAATCCTTCGTCTGCTTCTGACTTGCACTTAAATCCTTTTAAATTTTGAATTTGGGCATCAGTTTTAGCTGTGCGGGATGTTTACGTTTGCAGTTGAAAACTAGAAATCCAAAAACTCAACTTACAATTATCCAAAAAAATATGGGATATCATTAATAGAAGGACCTCTTATATGGATGGCAATTTATGCTAAACCTTGCTCCACACTATTTAAAACAAATTCTTGTTTGAATAATGGTATAAACTAATCGTGAAGACAAGTCCCTGTTTTAAGATGAAGACGATTGAGCCAAAGTTCCGCGTTGAAGAACGTACCCTATCCTATAGTTGTTTACTTTTATGAATTGTGACTTGAGTTGTCTCATTGGCATTCATACCACATCTTCCTAAATCTATTGTGTACAACTCACATCTATATCTCGGCAGCCGACCTTGAAATAGTAATGGCCATCATCCGTTACAAATCTGTCTGTAAAACATTTCTGAAGAGAAATATGTGAACGTCTTAAAAATATAGTTATATGAAAACGATGAAATATCTTCAGTGACGTGACACGCAAGCAAGCTCCAAAAGATTTTGGACACTTGTGCGACTGGTGATAATTCAAGATAGAAGCATTTGTTTAACCACCATATTATGATAAAAACAGCGTATACAGAATGTCGAGGAGCTCCTTTTTTCCTTTTTGATTTTAAATAGGACTTGTATGTATTAAAGCGCACATACGCATAGACATATTTAATTAAACCAACATTATGAAAGACTATTTAGTACCCAGTTTGTAATAACATATTGAAACAAGATGGGTACAACATGTAAATCAGGATCTTCAATACCCTTCTGAAAGCATCTGAAATTCACCCTAGTTTTTGGTGGGATTCATGTTGCTTAGTCTATTATTTTCTTTGTCGTGTATTCTGTATTACTTTTTGTCTTTTTTTTTAACTAAGGTGTTGTCAGTTTATTTTTTATCTATGAGTTTGATTGTCCTTCAGGTATCTTTCGCCCCTTTTTATTTTCCCTAGCTATAGTAAAGCGTTGATTGGATGAAATTGTACCAATCATTTACATATATTACATACCTCGTGATCTCCACATCGAGTTACACGATTACAATCATGTGGCTGAGCTAAGTTATTGGGACAGGACAAGCATGTTATTGATGCTGTTCCTAAACAAAAACATGTGTAGAAATATTAAAGCATTTTTAACATGTGCACAAATAGACGACGTATACACAAGTTTTTCTTATGGTATTTGTTTTATTCAGTACACATGTTTCATTTCTTTAATTGTTTGGCAATTTTCCGTATCTGAAGTTCTTTCTGTATTTAGTTACACGTACCGAATGAATTAAAACGTATGAGATATTTGTTTTAATAAACATGTATAACTAAAATACAATCACATCATCATCATTTCTAATTGTAAAGCAATTATATTTGCCATCCTTTATCGCTAGCGTAAACCGCCTTACTGGTCCCGTAGTGTTCGCTTCGAGTGTGACAGGTTGTGGATTCGAACCCCAGTCACGTGTTACTTGGTTTTTGTTGCTTCTCCATCTTAGAAGGAGACATTAAGGTGGTACCCAATAAATTGACTTAAATTTTTATAAAATTTTGACAAAATATTTGCTTTAACCCTTTGACAAAAATATGAAAATTTCAAAAAAAATTGAAACAACCAATTTACCAGAAAAACTACACTGGTTATCAGCAAATCTGAATAAATTAACAGATTCTAATTTCTTAAATGATATAACAGCTTATGATATAGTACTGTTAACTGAGACACATATTGGCAAAGGTGTAAATATAGTCCTTCCAGGATATAAGTATTTTCCTGTTTGCAGACCAAAATCAGCAAACAATAGATATTTTGGTGGTCTTGGCATTTTTGTTAAAAATACCATTTTACCTGGTGTTGAGATATTGAAAAATACAAGCTTAGACTATCAATGGGTCAAATTGGATAAAAAATTCTTTAATTTCGCCAAAAATATTTTCTTGTGTTTGGCATACATTATCCCAGCATCATCTAGTTATATATTTCAGTCAGATGATGACCCATTAGAAACTATAGAAAAAGATATAACAAATTATTATGCTGAGAGGGGTCACATAGTTCTATGTGGAGACTTAAATGCAAGGACTGGGTCAGAATTAGATTTTATAGAAAATGATACATATGATCCATTTGCAATGGACGATGAAGAATATGAATATGATATTGGGTTACAGAAAAGGAATAGCTGTGATAATAAAGTTGATGTTAGAGGCAAGCAATTACTTCAACTATGTATTACTTTAAAACTTAGAATACTGAATGGCCGTATGTTGGGTGATTCAAATGGTAATTTTACTTGTTTTAAACCTAATGGCACAAGTGTGGTAGATTATATTATTATGTCGGAAGATTTGATTCAACATACTTTGAATTGTAAAGTATCAAATTTTATTCCCTGTTTTTCAGATTGCCATTGTAAGGTATCATGTATGCTGCTTGCCTCATATAGTCCTGTTTTTAAATAAGAATGAAAGTACTCAAAATTTTCCAGGTAAATTTAAATGGACCGACTGCTCAAAGGAAAAATTTCAGGATGCTCTATGTCACCCATCTTGTAAACTTGATATTAATGCTTTTCTAACTAACAATTATCAAGATAAATCAAACATAAACTCTGCTGCTACTGACCTGCAGAATATTATTATTAAAGCAGCAAAAATGTCACTCAAATTCAAATCTAATAAATATAAAAAGAAAACTATTAATAAGAAAAAATGGTATGATCAAGATCTTTACAATAAAAGGAGAGAATTAAACATTAAGGCTAAGCATATGTCTGAAAATCCATATAATATTAATATTAGAAATAACTATTTTAAACATTATAGAGAATTCAAAAAGTTAAAAAAATATAAAAGAAAGGAGTTTAAATCAAAAATTGTTAAACAGCTTGATAATCTGCTAACTAAGAATCCAAAGGAATACTGGAACCTTGTAAATAAACTAAAGGGGGAAACAGAAGAAACAACTAGGGACACCCCAGAAACTTCTATAAATAACTCAACATGGACAAAATACTTCCAAGATTTAAATTCTCTATCTGATACCAATAAATCAAAAATAAACCTATTAAATAACATGCTTGTTGATTTAGAAAAAGAGAACATGTCAAATGTATTAGACTATAAAGTGACTAATCAAGAAATATTTAAAGCAATTACCAACTTAAAACCTGGAAAGGCATGTGGTCTGGACCTGATACTAAACGACATGCTTAAAGCTGGACAAACAGCCCTTATAGGCTGCATTAATAAACTTTTGAATTTAATATTTGCTCATAGTACATATCCAAAGCTATGGTGTGAAGGATACTGTATACCTATACATAAATCAGGAGATATAAATAACCCTGAAAATTACAGAGGTATAGCTATAAATTCTTGTATTGGAAAGTTATTTAATGTTGTGTTAAATACAAGACTTTCTAAACATTTAGATTAGAGAAATATTTTGACTGATTGCCAAGCTGGCTTCAGAAATAAATCAAGGACAACAGATTTAGACAATATACGTATAGTGTCTTGAAATATGAAATTTATTTGTATGAGGCTTAGAAACGGGAAAATGCGAGGTTCTACCGAGCATTTTCCCGTTTCGTGCCGAATACAAATAAATTTCATATTTCAAGACACTATACGTATATTGTTTTTATACTGAAATCGAAAAAAAATGAAAAATGAAAAAAACATGTAACAAAAATTGTTAAAAAAAGTGTTTGGAATTTCCTCTTGAGGTACTATTTTGGGGTATTTCCCTATGAGCGTAGTCCAGGTGGTAAGACATTGGCGTATTAAGGAATTAGAAAGGGAAAATGAACTTAATTAATAACATTTGATAAACATGATATATAAATAACCAATTTGAAGACATAAAAGTTTAAATTGAAAAAAGTTTGACCATTGTTACTTTACGTTGTCATGGTCGTGACGTGATGTTGTTGATGAAATACAATAAGGAGGCGGGGCTTATAGGTCAGTTGGGGTCATTGACGTATAAAGCTAACGTTTATACGTATAGCTTTATCTGTACAGTAAACTAGCTGATTGCAGTATAACACATGTTTATCCTCAAATGCTTAATTGATAAATATACTAACTGTAAGGGAAGTAAATTTTATGCTTGTTTTATTGACTTTAAAAGAGCTTTTGATACTGTGATACACCCAGGTATTCTTATCAAAATGCTCAAGTCAGACATTGGGGGGAAATTTTACCAGTTAATTAAACACATGTATACACTTAATAATTTAAGAGTAAAAGTTGATAACAAACTAGGTCCATGTTTTAACTCTTATATTGGGGGTAGACAAGGGGATGTTTTAAGCCCTGCCCTTTTTAATCTATTCATAAATGATCTACCTAACTGTTTACTAAATTGTCCTGATAGTGTAAAACTCAGCACTAGTCGCATAGACTGTCTTATGTATGCAGATGATGTCATTGTATTTTCTGATTCTTCAGATGGACTTCAAAAGCGCTTGAAGGCATTGGAATCATACTGTGATACCTGGTGCCTTAATGTAAACTTAAAAAAAACTAAAGTCTTAATCTTTAATAAAAGTGGACGCCACATAAAAGAACCATTTTATTTTAAAAATGAATTAATTGAAACTGTTTTCAAATATAAATACCTTGGAGTTATATTCCAGTCAAGTGGCCTATTTAATTATGCAAAAGAAGACTTATTTAATAAATCTTTAAAAGCTTCATATAAACTTAATAGATGTTTATCTGGCTCAGATGCTAGTATTAAAACAAATTTACATCTGTTTGACCATACCATTAAACCTATTATTTTGTATGGCTCAGAGATATGGGGAATGTTTAAAACCAACTCTGCTTCCTGTAAAAAAGATGCTACAAATGTGATTGAAAAAATATACCAGAATAATGTTGCTGATAAAATGAACTTAAAGTTCTGTAAGCATATTCTAGGCTTAAATAATAAAAGTACAAATGTTGCTGTACAATCAGAATTAGGTAGATTTCCTATATATTTTAATATTGTTATATCTATGATAAGCTATCTGCATAGATTACATCATTGTAACTCAAATTTATTGAAAGAAGCATTTTTATGTAACAAAGATATGCATGAAAATAACACTATGACATGGTATTCCTCTGTTAAATTTATTTTACAAAAGCTTGAATTGAAAGAAACATATTGTATTGATTATTCAATTAATAGATTTAAACAACTTATTATGAAAAAGTTAAAGACATTATTTTTAAAAGCATGGTTCAATGATAAAGATAATGTTAATGGAAAGCTTGATACATATTTTTCTCATAAAAGTAATTTCCAAATGGAAAAATATCTTGATATTCAAAGTTTTCAATCAAGACAAATTTTATGTAAATTTCGCATAAGTGTTCACCAATTAAGAGTAGAAAAAGAGCGACATAAGAACAAACCTATAGAAAGGTCACAGAGGACTTGTAATTTTTGTTCTCATAATGATATTGAAGATGAGTTTCATTTTTTAATTAACTGTCCATTGTATAATCAATGTAGAGAATCACTGTTTGCACAAGCTCATGAACACTGTCAAAATTTCAATAACTTGGACTGCAAATCAAAATTTTTATGGTTAATGACCACTGAAGATCAACATATACTGAAAAAGTTATGCATTTTTCTTATCCAGAGTTTTCAATTAAGATCCACAAATTCTGTTAATGGCTAAATCTCTTTTAGTTTATCTATATATATATATATTTTAAATTCAAAAATTTAATTTAAGTGCACATTTCTTTATGTGTATGCATATTTCTTCTATTAATATGTAAATGCTTATAAACAAACTGCAGTAAAACTCTAAGGTGCTTATCATATTTCTGCAATTGTCAAAAAATATAATTATATACATAAATATCTAGTAATTGGTTGCTGTGTGTACATGGGAGAAAAATACCCTTATATCTAATCAGTTGGGGTTGCATATCATTTGTATGCAACTCAAAACACCATATCTGTTTAAAGGGAAATAATCCTTACAGAAATTGATTGATTGTCTCCCATATTACTTTCTATTCCATGTGCATGCAATAACTGTTCAGAGTTCTATTGTCATGTATTTCATTTTATTATTTCATTGTTATAACAAATCATTGTAATCATTGTATGAAATTTAAAACCCGCAAGGGTCCATAATTGGATTAATAAAGTATTCTTATTCTTATTCTTCTTATTCTTATAGCAGTTTAACCAACACTTATTTTGATCACGGAGAAGCTTCAATCCCTGAAAAACACAAAGTGATTAAAACGTTCAGCTGATTTTACAGAGATCTCTAGGTAGTGTTAGGTTCCACCTTAAGGAGTAAGAGCAATGTCTGGTCGGCTCGGAGTCGGAACAATGTTTCAAGGTCAGGTGATATGTCTTACTTCGGAATTGAAATATTACATGGTCATATTTACATTGTGTTGTTACATAATGTGGTTCGGAACCGACTTCATAAGTATTATTATCTGATGTTAAAAATGAATTTTACTTTGAGGAAATAAAATGCGTTAATTAAACTTGCCTGATATGAGCGCACACACAATTATCACAAAACAAGAATTATAACGAACATTCATGACCATCCTTATCAGGTCAACTTTAAATACACAACAATTTATCTGTACTGATGTTCTGATATTAAAATGTTCTTATTAAACTGAACTAACCCATGTTTATTCGGGAAAATGAAAAGATGAAGTTAAAGATGCATGTTACATAGAAATTGGATAATTTTGAAGCACCTCAAAATGTTTGATTATAACAAATTTACAATTTTTATCTTGAAAAACTGTGTTTATTATGTATATTAAAAGCGGATTTTGTAAGCAAATAACAATGGAGGATGTGAACATTTTTTCTCCAAGACCTTATAGAAATTGTACAGTAGGATAATTTCAAATATTAAAAAATATCTCGTTAAACCACCTTGTCATCTAAGAATAACATAATTCGGAGAACTTTTAAACAAGAATTAAAATAATTAACTTCAAAAGCCCACGTTTTTTAATATAGATATTTTATTAGAGCATTTGAATATTTTCAATGGTAAATTCGGATTAGGTACACTATAAATAACCTCAACATTTTTGAATTTTCTCACCTTTCGTATACTTTAATTTATTGTTCTGTATATATGTCTAATTCATATGTGAAAAGGTCATGTGTATTTATAAACGGATTTCATTACGCAATACCAGTCATAACATTTACTTCGATAGTCACGCACGTTAAATGTTAAGGAATTTGTTATCTTAATTGACGCACTGAATAAACAGTTGTATTTGATAAATCATTTTATACCATTATATTATTAATAGACCAAACCATAAGAATGTATTGTACGTTATTATACGCCCGTTTAAGGGCTGCATTATGATATACAGTTGTCCAGGGGCGGATCCAGCCATTTGAAAAGGGGGGGGGGTGTCCAACTTTACGCTCCAATTCAAATGCATTGATCGGCCAAAAAAAGGGGGTTCCAACCCCCGCCCCCTTGGATCCGCCAATGGTTTTCTGTCCTTCCGTTCAGAAATGTCGGACGTTTACAACGCATAATTTGCATGAAACTTTGGTAAATTGTTCTTATTTATTGAAGTGAGTTCCATTCCATTTTTTATAAATGTTCAATTTCATGTTTTAGGGTTTTATTTATTATAAAAAGGAGGATTTTTCAATTTTCGGACAATAACTTAATAATGCTTTGAGCAGTTTTCTTGAAACTTTGATGAATAGTTTATATTTATTGATATGATTTCGTTTTTTTTTTATAATTTTTGGAGTTTACGTTTCCGAGTTTTTTTGGTTTTATCCATTTAAAAAGAATGATTTTTTACTTTTTGGCCAATTACACAAAACTGCTTTGAGCAGTTTTGCCGTTACTTAGGTGATCTGTTTTATCTATTTACGTTTAAAGCTCCACCTTTTTAAAAAAAAATAAAAAATTTAAGAGTTACCGTTTCCGAATTTTGGGATTTTTTTTGACAAAAAGGCGCACTTGATGAAAAGTAGTCTCGATGCATCAGAGTTATCGTTCTTACAGCCAACAATAACGTTTGGATCCAATTGTTGAGATGTATGTTATATTCATGAGCCTCACCTACGATTTTCAGATTCTTTTTTCTAATACGCGATTGGATGGTACAAATGTATTTACATGTTGAATAATAAACTCCTCCCTTACTTCAATAACAACATCGTGTATCGTGCTGTTTTATTTTAAAAAGGAGAGTGTTATCTTTTATTTAGATGCATTTATGAATGATTTGTGTTAAAAGCGAGATGAACAAAATATCTTCATTAAATGTGTCAAACTCCTGTATTTAATTTGGATATAAAAGAATCCTAATAAGGATTCTATAAGTATTTCTATATAAAATCCTTGGTTAAATATTAATATATATATATTGTTTTTGGTATAAAAGAAGCATGATACATCTCGAACCAATTCTCCACCTCATCAAAAGATGAATGATTGAACCATTTATTTAAAAAAGCACTTTGTAATTTCAGCATATTGGTGGCAACACTCTCGTTTTATTAGTGCGGAAAAAAATATATGGGCTGATTATATAGGGTATAACCACAGCAGACTGCATCTGCCGCTCTTAGACAGTCAGTGAAAATTTCTATATACATGTACGCCACTTACGGCCCCTTCATGTATATTGCCATACACGCTTTGTGTATTGTAGCAACAAAATCGGGGTTTTAATGGGGTCACGATGGGGGTGGTTCACAAATCACTGATTTGTCAGTATCAATACAATAGCGAATATTGTGTTTATCTTGACAACAACTGATAGTACTTTTACTCCCCTCTTCCATTTCCGAAAGATGATTGATTTGTAACAGTTGTTAGGAAAATAGTTCATGATGCATGCATTTTCCACTAGAGGACGCAAGCTGTATATGCCAAGCAGCTATATATATATTATATACCGATTTAACTTGGGCATGGTTATTATTGGTATAAAAAAAAATGTTTTACCTTTGATTTAGTTATTTTCTTTCTTTCAAATTTCAAGATATGTATACCTTGACATCCACTATTTTCAACTAAATTTTGAATATCGAATAACGAATAGCGAACCTGCTGCTAACTTCACATACATTTTCCATACACATGATAAAAGATAAACATAGGAATGTGATTTTTTGTTGTCCCAAGATCTTGAGAAAAATACGTTGTCTTCAGCAACTTGAAAATAAATATAGTTGCAAGTCTAGAGTTTGAAATGTGTATCAGTAAAGGAAAAGGATTTCTAAAGGGTTGTAAAAGCAAGCCAATATTTGGTCTGTGCACGAACAGCTGACTGCATTCAAACTGTAAATAAGGATCACGAAAATATTTTCTCCACATGCGTTTATTTCATGTCGTCAGGTTTTGTATTTTTGGTTTCTTTTAAGTGACTGTAAGCACGTTGTTTGATTTAGTATTGTGTATCATTGTTTTGAATTCGTTTTTTTTATAATATCTATTATACTGATACAGTACATTATGTTTTTTTTTATATTCACATTTACTGTATGTGATCCAAACTCCTTATCCGGTATTTTGATTGGTTATTTCTGAGTCTGAGTGAGAGCCTGTATAGACGCCTGCCTATAGTTGTAAATGGTCTGTTCATCTTTCCATCTTTGGGGCTATTTATGCTGTTTGGTTAATTTCTCACCGATACAAGTGTATACCTCACTTCTCCGTGGATTCATATGAACAGACAACTATCATTTTAAAAAACCTACACTGAACGCATTGCTTAATTATCTACAATATATCTTTGAAATTAGTTCTGTATATCATTAGAGGGTTGTTTGGTATTCAAATGCATCATTGAAGATTCAATAGAAAACCAAAGGATATGGAGTACCAAATCATGATACAAAATCAGAACATGAACAGCAAAATTAAACAAGAAACAAAAGAGCATTTGCATTGCTTTTCTCTGTTTCACTATAGTAAGGTCGTCAACACGACGCAAAACACTCTAACCTTACTGCAAGGTGATATGGTTATATTTGTAAATATATTGTTAACAAAATTTAGGATTTGTGAAATACTAAGGCTTTTCTACCCAAGGCATAGATAACCTAAGCTGGTTAAAAACTTTAAGAACTTTTGGTCCTCAATGCTCTTCAACTTAGTAATTTATTTGGCCTTTTTAACTTTTTTGGATTCGAGCGTCACTGATGAGTCATTCGTAGACGAAACACGCGCCTGGCGTATATACAAAATTTAGTCCTGGTATATATGATGAGTTTTTTGGTATGTTATTATAAAGATTAAAGGTTGTTTAGCGGCGATACTGTCATATAATAATCAGTACAGTACGTTAGATATCGTAATTTTTTTTAATACAAAACTGATCAGACAAAACTATGTTCTAATAACTCCGAACACATGTAATATGTTGTTGTCTTGTGGAATTACTACATGGTGTCAGTCCCTTTCATTGTAAATTCAACTTTTGCTGTACCAATTGTATTAACTGCATAACAGTGGTAATGGCCGTCATTTTCTTTATTATAGTTAGAAATCAACAGAGTGTTGTCATTCTCCCTGGCAAAATTGGTTGGGAAAGGGTTAGTATGCTGTAAAGAAATTGAAAAAGAATCAACACGCTTTAAGGTCGCTGTTCATATCTAGTAATGCCCCTTCCATTTTATTCGTCAAGGTCAAACTGATGTTTTAGAAACATAACGTCATTTTTCTTCTTCTAAGGTACGACATAAAAAAATCAATGTAGGATAAAAAAAAAAACTTAAATCAAATAGTTTGTGGGCGGGGAAGGTGTTAAACTGCTGCAAGTGTTGTTTATCCGACTGTTTACATTTATCCATATTTGTCAATAAAGTTGTTTTATCCATCATTGAACTTTAATTTGATGTCTACACTAAAGAATGATATATTCATTTACTTGTAAATTAAATTTGATCAGGATACTATTTCATTTCTATTATATAATTGCTGAAGACAAATTCAAAATTAATTCAATTATTACGCGCTGAAATTTAAATGTCTGCGGTGGAGCGCATTTACTTGCAGGAGGTTAACCCGGTATCTCATTTTCGAAACTGTTAAATCGACATTAGGTTATATCATAGGTCTTCTGCTCCTTCTGACAGGTAAACTTGGTTAAGTTGGTTTTACCGGATGGTAAAATTCGCAGTCACGTCCGCTTTGATTGGGAACTTTAATTCCAATGTCCCGTGTAGAGAAAAAAAGTAGTGCTGCAAAGCCGAATATTTATCTATATCCGATGCATGTAGCTGTTATTTACCAGAAACAATTGCGATTTCCTGTCAATCATACCGGTTGACCCCCTTTTGTAGGTTCTTTTTATGTATGTATTATATTCTGGTCTTGCACATGCATGAAGTATTTGCATTTTGACATACAAGACGGAAACCAAACAATTAATTCAATCAATCGATATTTTGATCTCCTATACCTGTTACTTGAACTTCTATGTCATTTTGTCTCTGGTGGAGAATTGTAGTATTGGCATAAATATTGACATTTTCTTATCTATATGATCAGTACGCCAAAACGACCTATCTACTTGTAAAAATAGGTTGAAGTCCAACCATCTTCTTCAGTTACGCATGTATATATACAGTACCAAGTCGGCACTTATGTCTATACTAGCTGTTTTGTTTATCACTAACGGTGGTTTTTGTCATTTTATTCTCCCCGATTTTTGATTTGCATAGGAAATCAGTACTTTTGTTATAATTCATTCTAACTGTGCACCTACCAGGAACTCATATCCAATGGTTGGTACCGGATATCCGGTGGCTTTACACGTGATTCGAACATCTGTGTGGTACTTTACTTGGATATGCTGATTGGAGGTTGGATTTACGATAATTGGTTTTGCTATAATAATGTAAAAATATATGTTGATATAAAAATATGCGTTGATATAGTTTTTACAAATGAATATCGATGATTAATTAAATGGTGTCTACTGATTGCACTTTGTAATTACAGCCGTTTCTCAAACCACGCCTCTTTTGGGAACATGTAGAATATTCATAGAAAATCAAATTTGTTTACATACTGGTTCCCAGTTATGCTCTCTGTGTTCCATCTCATTGAGACGTAACTTGGGAATGTTACCAGTAAATATTCAAATGCAATTTGTTTATATTGAAATCTCTGGTAACATTTTTTTTCGAGGTAGGGGTAGTTAAGGAAATTAGTGTTAGTTTAAACTGTAAGAAGTTCAGGGCATACAAACGTTAAAAATATGCCGTACAGTTCTTATTTTGACCTTTGAAAAAAAAAATTGTAGTGGATATGAACTTTCAATTCTAGGATAAGATTTAATTCAAAACTTCATTGTAAAAAGTGGTACTGTTTAAGCCGTTAAAGGGGTTTCTATGGAGAATTGCATTGTGAATATTTACAGAAATGCAACCTACTGTTGAATAAATTCAAAAACCTGATACAAACTACATGTATCAAGTCTAGCCATCGTAAATTGTTGATTTTAGATTTTTTATAATTTGGATATGCGTTTTATCATGTAACAAGTCGAATGTAAGAGTTTGAGTCAAATCGGTAAACTTAAATTTGACAGATGATGCCCCTTAAATCATAATTGCTCATCAATTTCTTACTTGGAATATGTCTGTTACAAAGTTGATTATTACAGCAGTATAAACCTTCTGATCCTTGACACGCCTAGAATTAGAAAAAAATGCTGTATACGCAGGTTGAAACGTAACATAATAGAGTATAAAGGGAAAAACAAGATGAGTAAAGGGCAAAATATATAAATATAAGAGGAAAAAAGGCTCCCGAAAAAAAATATGAATAGGGTGCTAAAAAAAAAAAAAAGAAAACTGCAAAAATATAAAAAATACATAAAAAATACAGAATATGTAAAAGAAAAACTCCCATCCTATCAAGACCAAAATCCAAGTTATTAACTACTAGTAGTACGACGCTTAATTTATATTATATATTGGCAACACAGAAGTCACTGTGACCATTTTTAAAAATCTATAAAATGTTTCTACACGAGCAATACTAACCTTGTTGGATGAACACCCCATTTGGTACCTCTTCTCATTCAGTAAATTTCTAGTTGTAATGATCGAGCATTGCTAGAAACATCAAATCAATAAAAACATAATTTAATTTTGAATGAAACGCGTCTTCTGATTGGCTCACGTTATTTTGTCATGAGCCCATAGATATAATTAAATCATGTCACCGTGACGTCATCAACGTTTTTTCATGGGTTTCAACGGTAAAAAATGGAATTTAGAATTAAATTATAAGAAATGAATGTAATATTTTTCTGTCTATTCGAAATAACAAAAAAAATGTGGTGCTCACTGTTAATAATCTGTTACGCGCGTTATTCAGTGTGCTTCAAATTTTTAATGTTAATTCTTCATAGACAGAAAAAAAAATACAGTCATTCCTTAAATAGAAGAATTAGTATGAACATAAATATTTCTTCTGATAAATATAATATAATATAGTATGCGACAGATTAAAATTAACAATTATAGAAATCAGGCTTCTTGAGTTTTCTATGTAAATGAAATGGTCAGTAACAATAAATTAGTTCATATCGGCTAGAATTCAACAAGTGGTTTATTAAATCAAAAGTATCTGATATTTTCCACACAATTTTACCCAATACTTGATCGATAAAAAGTAGAGAAGATGTTAAACCTACAATCATTGGTAAAAGACGAATACAATTCACCTTTCGCCCATATTGGGTTATGCTCCGCCCATTTATGCTAATTAGCTATTACCTGGTCCTGTCCACACAGTGTTATCCTGTGACACTGATTTGGTTGTACTAAACTATAAGGACACGAGAAACAAAGAACGTGTCCTGGCTTTGGAGCAAACGCTGCAAAAAAAAACCCACTACAATTTGCAATGTTAATTTTACAGAAAAGTAATATTTACATGTATATAACAATCTTAATGAGTCATGTATGCGTTTTAAAGAACATCGATAATCTTAACAACTTGACCTCTAAAAACTCTGGTATAAATCGGAATAAATTATACCTGTAAGTATTTTTATTGTTTTACTCTCAGTTAACTCAAAAATAAGATGTGATTTGATTGCTAATGAGACATGTAGCCTCCTGTGATAATCGGACGTAGATACACAAATTGCGGATGTGAGAATACTATTAACTGTTGTTTTTTTTTCAAAAATCAAACTACTAAAAACATCAATAATTATACGAAATGATTATTTGATGTTCTGACCTAGTCTGAAGTTTTTGATTCCGTGTTCTGTGCCGCCTCATTTTTTCTGTAAAAAGACCATGGGGTATTCTCGCGTGCTCCTGAAGGATAAGTAGACCCTGCACTACGTGTGGCAATTCCAATCAAATTGAAATACAATATAAAATTACTAATTACAAACGTCTGCACTTTTGCAGCATTGTGACTGTTAGAGGTTAAGCTAGTTATTAAACCAGGTTTACTCCATTATTTTCTACCTCAGGAAATACCTGTACCAAGTCAGGAATATGACAGGTATTTCCATTCGTTTGATGAGTTTGAATTTTCAATTTTGCGATTTGGTCAGGGTATTTTCGATTTCATTTTTATTGAGTTATGTAAGTTTCCCTTCAATAATTTTTCTACATGAAACAAGATATATTTGATAGGTAGTTTGCGTATAAGACAAATTACCTTCTGAACTACATAGCTGATCCAAATTACACACGTCTGTATTGTTACAGCATCTCGTACATATGTTAACATCGCCTACAGACCTACCAGGATTTGCCTTGCATTGCTGTAAATAGAAGATAACTGTTGAGACATAGTATTTTTCAATATCAATTATATTATTATATACCTCAAATTAAAATTAATACTTATGACTTTGAAAATATAACAGAAATACGTATGAAATATTTGTCACTGGATTGTTAGCAAAGTAAAATTATTCGGTTGAGTAATGGTCTCCATGGAATTAAACCCTTTTATCAAAATTTGCTGAAACTTTAAAGAATTTTGTGGTTATATTGCACGTTAAGTACGCCAAAGCCAAAGGACTTGGCCATTGAAAGACTTTTTTTTAATTATAATTGAATCCCTAAAAATACAACTAAATGCCATTTTGAACAAAAAGATAAAATTCGAAGAAGAAAAAAAACCATTTTGAAGGTTTTTATCATACCCAAACACGGCTTGCTTGGGTGTATTTCCCAAACAACAAATTCGAGTTTTTGTTTATCCTGAGATATCTTTATGAACATCTATTACAGTGAATGGCCATTATGTTCCAGTCATAAACATGCAGTGAATATTTGCCTCTGGGTGATTATCAACAAACGATCAATCGATCTGTCAAACCTCTCTGTGTGATCAAGTTTTTTCTAGGAAATTTTTCAAGATATGATCGGAATACACTTCCAGGGTACCAGGGGTGTTTGGTTTCGTGTATTTAAGTCTATGGTGACATAGGGGTGTTAATTTCTGAGTCATTGGTCTCTTGTGGGGAGTTGTCTTATTGACATTTGTATCTTATCTTCTTATTTTAATATTTTGTTTTCTATATATGAGTTTTTTACGGACTTTGCGGATATTTTTTATAACGCCCATTTCTATGATAGCTATAGAATATAATTTACCAAAAATGTGTTGAACCCATTCAGAAACCTAATTTGTTAACAACAAAGGCAGAGTTATACAACTTACATCATGGTCCCGACAGCCTACATTAAATAAGGTAATGCCATCATATGTAATGAACCTCTGTGTGTAGCATGACTGAAATAAATGAAAATGACAGATTTCAAATTAATCAATCAAATGGGCCTGACTAGATAATTACATCTTCCAAGACTTGTCACTACCTATTGTGAGACACAAAATATAGTGCACTGATCATAATATTATATACATCCTATTCATGAGCATTTCCAGATATTTATTGATGTAATATATGCTCAGATATTCAAGGCATAGATTGATGTTACACTGTCAAGTAAATAACATAACGTTTGCAAGGTGCAGGTATTGTATATCTTTTCTAAAAATATAAATGATATCATTGCTAAAGTCATCATTAAAACTTATTGAAGATATCTCCCTTTGTGTAGAATTGCTGTTAAATCAACTTCAACCAATGCATTATTTAATTTTATTTCCCATTGTCATTAAATTGTAGCAATTCTTAACCTTAGTGCTTACAAGCGCTTGTTTTTCCTTCGAACAGTTCTTCTAACATTTCTATTTGATTTGAATGTTCAAATATTTCAGCCCCAAGCATCACTGCAGAGACAAGAATTGTCTGAATGCGCCTGTAGGACATACACGTATGTAACGTTAATGTTGAATATGTGAGTTTTAAAATTATTGAGATGACCCTTGGTTAATGGTATACGTAGTCTTTTTATCAGTTTTGATTGTGTTGTATATGATTTACTCTCATCGTTGTTGTATGTCTCGTTTGATTGTTTTACATTTGTTGGGGCCTTTATAATTGAATATGCGGTATTAGTTTTGATAAATTTTGAAGGCTGTACCTTGACCTTTAGTAACTTCTGCGTCATTTGTGTCATTTGTAATCATACTGCATTGTCTCATTCTAACTCTGTCCTCTGTGCATGTTTTAATACATTTATATCGTACCCGTTAAATTGCCAGAAAACAGTTCATGGCTTTTATTGCGATGATTGGTCATCGAAAGTGTTGCTGTTAATTATCTGGCGTACTAAATTATAATCCTGGTACCTTTGATAATTACTTTCATGTCTTTATGCAACAGTGTACTGCTCTTGACCTCGATAATCAAGGCGTGAATAGTATTTAAAGCTAGCGAAGCATCATTCGTTAATTTTTCGATTTGTGGGTATGATTAAAAAAACATTACATAATCTAAAGTTCAGAACGGAGACAGGGAATGTGTCAAAAAGACAACAACCCGATCAAAATGAAGAAAACTGCCCAAAGACTATAAATGGATCTTCAAAATAGCAAGAAAAACTGATACTCGGAGACATACTTCAGCTCGCCCTTAACACATTTATGTACTTGTTCAGCGCAAATTAATGTCACACTAAAAATTTCGAAACATTTAAATGATATAGCATGTATAAATGAACCAAATTAAAAAAAACCCGTACATTTGGTTTACATAAAGTATTTATGCCTACCCCAACAAATGGTAAAAATGAAGCATTTATGCCTGCCTCAAGAAATGCTTAACATGAAGTTTTAATTTCTACCTCAACAAATTCTTAACATAAAGTATGTATGCCTACCTCAACAAATGCCTAAAAAAAAGTATTTATGCCTACCTCAACAAATGCTTATGCCTACCTCATGAGTTCCACATTCCACAACATCAGTACAATCTAAAGGCTGGGGTACTGCTTTACAGTTCAAACAAAGTTGTCCTGCGTCTATATAACATACACAGTAATTTTCAAGCACTAGTAAATCAGTAGTATGGAATGAACATATTTTTATGATGGTTTTAAACGGGTGCCACATGTGGAGCAGAATCTACTACCCTTCCGGAGCACCTGATATCACCCCAAGTTTTTGAGGGGTTCGTGTTGTTTAGTCTTAAGTTTTCTTTGTTGTGTCAAGTGTACTATTATTTGTCTGTTTGTCTTTTATTTTTTTCAATCTATGAATTTGATTGTCCCTCTTGTATCTTTTAAAATCAATTTTCTTAAAAGATAAGAAACTATTTACCTATGCATATACGTATTTATCTATTCTAATGCTTATATTCTGCCATTTTTTGATTATTGTTGCAATAAATGGGGAAGTTGTTATGAAAGTGGAATAGATAAACGCAATAAGTTATGAAAGAAATTATCTAGGGTTATAGTAGAAGCTGACATAATGACATCATCTAGTTTTAGTTTATTGTTAAATAGTTTACACTGGTTAAATGTGAAGAAACTCATTCAATGCCTAAAGGCAATACTGGCATTGATCTAAAGCCGGACAAACAAAAATGTAGTGATAATTGTCTCCAACATCGACATTCTGACATTCAGAACACTTTCTTTCACTTCTGCCAATATTGTTATGCCAGCTTTATGGTCAACGTTTTAGAGTTTACATAGAATGCATTTGATTTATAAAAGACATATTTATACGTACTAACTGTTGTAATCACCACCAAGAAAAACTGTAAGAGGAATGTAAATTCTACAATATTACATAATAGTTGTTTTATTTGTGTTTACTATATATCAAACTATTTTTCTGCCAATGAGTTAAGTCGGTCTTTTTAAAAAACTTTATGTGTCTTTCATGAGTAAATATTGTTTATATTATGTTTTGAATTGTTCATTTTACAAAATACGTTGAAATGTCACATTTATACAGTTATGATTAGGAAGATAAAATAAGTCATTATTTGCCATTTGAAAAATTACAAAGACTAATTGCCTCTCACGAAATATATAGGAATTAAAACCCTCTAACAGAGGCTACTTTTACAGTTTTGCGATAAATACCATGAGTTTAAAGCATACATGCAAATATCATGAATTTGTATGTAAGGCAGAACTTTAAACTATGAATAATGATATATGTCCGAACAATGTCTCAGGAACATCGGAGTTATGTCATTTGGTAGTTTATAATACTTAAACTATATAAATAAAAGGGTCAAACTGGTGGCCTTATCATTCCTCCATTTTCCATTAATCGTAAATGTATTAATCGAACATATTTTTCAACTTCGTACTCAATTTGGCCTTTTAAACATATTTCGATTTGAGCGTCGTCGATGAGTCTTTTGTAGGCGAAACGCGCGTCTGGCGTAATATAAAATTTCAGTCCTGGTATCTATGATAATATAAAAAAAAAAGTTTATTACTAGCTTATGTTCTCCGTTGTAGTTCTGCTGCACTGGTGTTGATAACCTTTATCTAGTAAATACAGATTTTCAATTCCTTTATACATAGCATTGTATGATTATTGATAAAGGGATTGTTGAGACTGATATACATTTTGTACCATAAAAGAAATTTACATGTACATGTACGGAACTCGCCAAGATACAGCAAGATTGACACGTTTCAAATTGCACATATACACAATACACATATACACATCATAATTAACAGATAGATCTTTCTACTCAAAAGACGTAAGCGGATATTGAAAGCTAAAAAGTAAAAAAAAACAACTTAATATTAGCATAAAATTAAACAAAATGGAAATCCTACCTGTATGATATCGAAAATCATTTCTTATAAATACTTGTGTATAGAAAGTCCTATCAAAGGTCACTGATCTAACACAGAATTCAATCACATACGTGTTTCAACTTCATACTTTATTTGCCCTTTTCAAATATTTTTTATTCGAGCGTCACGAATGAGTCAACTGTAGACGAAACGCGCGTCTTGCGTAAAAATAAAATTTCAATCCTGGCACCTATGATGAATTAATTTTAAAAGCATTAAAGAGATATTCAAACTTATGATTCAGAACAAATAAACGATGCCATGTAATGGCAAAAACGAAAAATAACGAAAAGACTAACAGAAGTACGCAAAATCATATATTAGAGTTGCCTCATTGGCACTCATACCACATTTTTTGATATTTAAAGAGTCAACAACTTTAAACCTACCAAAATCAGTGGTGATCTCAGGTACTCTGGAAAATATAAAAGTAAAATCACAAAAATACTGAATTCCAAGGAAAATTCAATCAGTAAAATCCTTATCAAGTGACAAAATCAAATGACAAAACATATGAAACGAATGAACCATAACTGGCATATTCCTGACTTGCTATAGGCATTTTCAAATGTAAAAAAAATGGTGGATTGAAAATAGTTTTATAGCGTTAAATCTCTCACTTGTATGACAGTCGCATAAAATTCCGTTATATTTTCAACGATGCGTGAACAAAACAAACATCACTGTGTTACAATCTCAAAACAAACAATCATTTACAAAAAAGTACTAAAGTATCTTTCAAAAAATTCAAAACAGATCCTGCTCCATAGGTGACGTTCATCAATTCTCAATATGAGCTATATGCATGTTATTGTTAGGAGAAATTAAACCAAAAGAAATACTGAACACCATTGAAAATTCGTAATTGAAAATCCTTTATCAAAACACAAACCAAAAGCTCAGGCAAATCGTACGAATGAAAAACAACTGTCATATAACTGAACTTGTACAGGCATTTCTTTATGTCAAATATTTTAGTTTAAACCCTGTTTTATAGCTAGCTTCACCATAGACAGATGTTAATAGAAACATCAGTATACATTTGATAATGTACTAAACAGCAGAAAGTATGTTCCGGAGGAGAAGATATCCCTTACAAAACTTGTTTGACTTTGGAGCAACATAAACTTTTTCAAAAACGATAAAAACAAGTTTTAAACTAATAGCTTGTAGCGTTCACCTAATAATCATTGCATATTTTGAATTGAATAAATAAACTTAGCGGAATGTATTTTTTAGATTTAAACATAAGATTAAATCTTATTTTGTTGTTGTTGTAAAAACAAATATTTTACCCAAAAAAAAAAACCCAAACTTCTGGTCAACAAAAATAGGTCGGCATCAGGGCTTCAAAAATAAACAAAACTCATCCAAATGAAAAGCACTACGAAATAACTGTGTTCTCTAGCCATTTGGTTTCATTTTCCGTGTGTGTCATATAACTTGTTGTTTCATAGGTATCGACCACTTATCAAACACATTATATCACAACAACAACGAGGTACGAATTTTATTCAGTTTTTTTTTAGTGTAAAAGTGTCCAGAAAGATCGTAGATAAATGTACATATATTTTGAACAATACGAAAAGTAAAAATACTGCAAAGAAATGGTAACCGACGCGTATACCATGGTTGGATACACGTATCTTCCAATTTTATATCATAACTTTCACTTTGATCTGAACAGCTACTGAATATTAAATTATTCATTTTTGTTTAGTTTTTCGGTTAATATCAGCCTGATCAAATGCTTAAATTAAATTTCGGTATCCGTATGCATAAAGAGGAAGTTCAATCTTGTCGCATTAGAAAACATAAAAATGCAGTATATTGTTCAGTGAAAAGTGAAGCTAGAGTTTAAACTTGAACCTTCATATTATGTGAGCTGTTAGTACATTATTTGCTATAATTGTCCATATTTTGATTCACTGTAAATATTCCAGATGCAACGTATCATATGACATTGAAGCATATAAGTAATATTTGCAAATTACATTTTTTAAGAAGCCTTTTGAGAGTTATCCTGGTGACTGGTTCAAAAAGCAGGTTGAAAGTATATAAATATATATCTGATATCAACTGTATGTGCTCACCTCTTGGAATGTGCGTGAATTTTTGGATAATTTTATTAAAACTTATGTTGAACTAATACCGCAGTCCCACTAGGCCACTATCGCACTACGATCTGTGAAAAAAAAATGCAAATTTTGATGATCTTTGGACGATCGTGAAGATCGCAGTTTTAAAGACGTATGACGGTCGTGGTGAGATCTTCATAGCTGTGATTAGCGTGGCCAACTTTGAACATGTTCAAAACAATCGTGGTGTGGTCGTGACGAAATCAGTTCGTATTAGAAGCGTAGTGAGAGCGCACTAAAGTCGTAGTTAGATCGCAAAAGTCGCTGTACCATCGTAGCAAGATCGTGGCAAAAGCGTGATTCTATTTGGAGACGACAACTACGACCTCACTACGACCAACACATTATCACCGCTACCCAACTAGGCTTCCACTACGACTCTACCACGCTGTTCACGACAATAGTACGATTCTAGCACGCCCTTGCCGTCCTCATCACGCTCTTCTTACGACCTGAATACGACCATACTACGTATATAAACTACCGACCACTTTTTTATTGTCATTTTCACATAAAATTATTAAAATCTGTCCAGGTTTTGTTTGACTGTAATGTAACTAGTTTTTTTCTAACGGCTCAACCATGGTTTTCGTTTTAAGACTGTTGGTTTTCCGTTTGAATGGTTTTACACTAGTATTTTGTTAGGCCCTTTATAGCTTGCTGTTCGGTTTGAGCAAAGGCTCAGTGTTGGAGGCCGTACCTTGGCCTATAATGGTTTACTTTTATAAATTGTGATAGAGAGTTGTCTCACTGGCACTCATACCACATCTTCTATATCTATTGACACATCTGTGTCATCTCTGCTATCTACAATATCGTCATTTGAGCTTTACGGACCAGCAACAGGTTGAAATTTAGGTTGGATTGGTCAGTCCGACATCTCTGTTTGGTTAGAATTCGTTACAATTAGAACTTCCTTGCTCTCTTCATCAGCCCCTACCACCACGCCCATGTGTTCTAGTAGATTTTGGTGGCATGACTGTATTGTTTCCGAAAAATCTACGTATTAATCAGAAATTGATGTAATGGACTTGTAATGATATGGAACATGAGGTAGACGTTATTGTTGAGAATGTAGTAAGATCGCGGTATGAACGTAGTAAAACGTGGTAAGAACGTGCTATAATCGCAGTAGAAGCGTGGTAAGATCGTGTTGCAATCGGATAACTCGTGGTTCGATCGTTATGAGAACGTGATGAGCGTAGCAATATCTTGATAAGCGTTTTGAGGTCGCAGAATAAGCGCGGTTAGAACGTGGTATATTCGTAGCGGGATCGTTGTAGAAACGTTATGAGGACGTAGTAGCATCATCAACGCAAAGAAAAGTTAGATTTTTTTGCCGCTCATGCTGCGACCTCACCACGATCTGAATTTATTTTAGATAGCAATGAGCGTGGTGCGATCGTTGTCTAGTTGGACTGGGGCTTTTGGAACATTTACATTTTATTCTGCAAAAGATTGCTTGAAAATCTTTCAAATTAGCTGGAAAGTGATATTGTTGAAAAATAAACCACATACTTTTATAATATTCTGAGTGAAATATATCATAAATGATTATTAATTTCTTTCAGAAGTATTTGATTACGAGTGTGCTTATATTTTCGCTCAATTTATTTAAACACAAAAACCATGTGAGAGGTTAGTTTCATGCCTATATTTTATGATATTTAAGATATGATAGCTCACAAGTGCCCCGCGTCTGATTAAATGTATTTCTTTAATTGCTCGTAACACCCATTTACAATTAACACGAAATATTCATTTGATTATTTTCACATGTACATTTATGGCTATGTATATTGATGAAGTTGTATAGGCAGCTTGTTGTGATCACCGACTATAAACTAAGAATATAATAGTAAACGAAGAATGCGAACTATTTTAAAAGGTTTATTACATATCATATCAATTTATTTTCATACAATCAATTTAATTAAAGTATTACTGTCCTTGTATGTGGAAATCTTTATGATCATCACCCAAAAAGTTTTCAGCAATACATCTGTAATCTCCATCGTTATATGGCAAAAAGTTCGATATAGTGAGTACATTTGTAGTTGAATCTACTTGCACATTAGGGCCCAATCGGCTTCCCTGCAAATATATCATATAAACCTACTGTAATAGTATAATAGAACTCAAACGGATTTAATACTTTCAAATTATTATACATTAACTGATCATTATGTCTCGTACAATAAGTAGCCTTTTCAATAGTCGTCTGGCGCGAAAAGGACGATAACTCAATTTTACAATTTAATGATTTTGGAGACGGTCAATTTCCGGAATTCCATGAGTTATCATCACGATTTTTCCCTTGGCCGTCGACGATAAAACTATTGCTGCATTCTTCGACAGTAAGGTATATTTAACAAGGCAGTATTATCA
Source organism: Mytilus edulis (assembly GCA_019925275.1). Taxonomy (NCBI): domain Eukaryota; kingdom Metazoa; phylum Mollusca; class Bivalvia; order Mytilida; family Mytilidae; genus Mytilus; species Mytilus edulis. Next base: position 77,136,742 of record CM034354.1, on the reverse strand, counting down.
ATGTATTATCGTGGTATCAATTTATGTTAGTAATGTAAGATACCTGAATTAATTGTAATTTTGGCAAGGACAATTCATCACTTCCCCTCAAAACATGCTTTTGTAAAATATCACTTATCGGCATCTCTGGGTGGCAAACCAGATCAATTTCCTGATGATCTTTACTCCAGCATTCTGATTGTTATTAATTGCTACATATTTCCCTTTTTTATATATGGTTGTTGACATCAATGATAGAATGATTGAGATGTATTTGGACTGATGTCCATTCCGACCAGTTGAATCTGTGCTCTACCTGATGCATTTTTAACTATATTTCTCTACTTTTGGTCTACACAATACAAAATGAACTTTTGAATAAATTATATATTGTTTTCATTTTTTTAATTTAGAAAGTGCTACATTCGGCATCCATCGTCTTCTTTTTGATCAGTTGTCAAATTAGACCAATCTGTGGTCTGCATCCCCTGCATAATTGAGCCTTTTACATACATGTCGGGCCCACTCCCTTATTTCTTTAATGGCTCTCAGTTATTTGGTGGACAGGGGGAATTGATTCCCAGTTCCCTCCCCCAAACTCCTACTTCACTCCATTTTCTGTTCCCCTGCACTCCCATTTTTCATCAACAAGAATTATCTCTGTTTTAACAACACTTTTCTCACGATTAAAACCACCCTGCCTCAAGCTTTCATCCATCAAATTCTCATTTCTAGTCCTCTCATTACATAGTTCTATTATTCTGTCTACCCCTTGTCAGTGTCACAATGACTCGGACCCATTAACAACCAACAATTCGGCCACGAATTATATCATACTATCTGATTTATTTCCTATATGCAAATAATAGTCAGTTTTGTTTACTTTAATTACGTCTATTTTTTTCACACATCTCGTTTTTAACTCCCATGCGTTTTTTTTAATATCAACTATATGGCAGCAACGCACACAAAACAAACTATCTTTTCACAAAACCACAAAGATTACATATGAAATACATATTAAGGGTTTTTTATTAAAGTTTACTTTGTGAGCCCAAAATTATAAAACATGGGTGAGCAAAATAAATATCTAGATGTTTTAAAAATAGACTATAGTTGATGAGCTATCCCCTCGTGTAAAACGATTTATCTCTCCTGGGATTTAAATCATTAAGATTGAGATTTAAATACCTCCCTTTGATAACAGCCAGTACCAAAGAACTATTATTTGTTTGGTGATTTTTCAATGATAAGCAATAGTTAAATTAAGAAAAAGGATAGTATTTTCAATTTCAAGGTCTCACAAAAGCTTTTTCGCCAATGATTCTAATTTTACATTAAAAACCAAAATTTTGATTAAAAGCTACAATAAGCAAGTAAGAAAATTTTCATCGTGGTGACATGTGTAATAACAGTTCAGTAAAGTACGAATATATGACATAATCAGTAAAAGAAACCCGACCGAATGGGTCTATAAGTCACTTTCAAATCATAAAACGTATTTCTTTTATCACGGATTTCAAACCAAATAATGACAAAAAAATTAAGATAAATTCAACATAATTCATTCTAAGTCAAATGTGATTTAAGATAAAAACAAATTATATCACAACCATCAATTCAGAGTAATTGTTTTCTCTCTATTGTGCGGCAATACAACTTTCTTTTTATATAAAACTCAGAATTAAGAATACATAGTATATTGCCTCTCCATTTTAAAGTGTGTTGCAGTATTTCTATTGGAAAGTTGAATATTAAATCATAAACTATAAGTTAGGTAAAAGATAAATAAATATATTAAAAAAATCGAATGGAGAGAGCACGAATTCGTTATACATGTATATGTCACACAAAAAAACGAATATAGATAGGCCAAAGTAGGAGCCTCCGGCCTTTGTTAGTTTTGTATTATTTTAACTTTAGTTTCTTGTGTACAATTTGGAAATAAGTATGGCGTTCATTATCACTGAACTAGTATATATTTGTTGAGGGGTCAGCTGAAGGACGCCTTCGGGTGCGGGAATTTTCTCGCTATATTGAAGACCTGTTGATGACATTCTGCTGTTGTTTTTTTTTATTTGGTCGGGTTGTTGTCTCTTTGACACATTCCCCATTTCAATTCTCAATTTTATTTCCAATTCAAAATCCTACACATATGTCATTTGTCAAATATGGTTTAATTAAGGTGTAATGAAACTGTTTGCATTATTATATTTATATCCCATATTGTCCTATTGTTGTATCCATGAATTTAAAAAAAATATTTGTTGGTCAACGACGACTTCTGGTACTTTAGTCAAATGATTATAATGATTGGCTTGATTTTGTCTTAAACCTACAAAAAAATATATAGGGAACTCTTAATTGACAACAACAACACACTATAGCTATCATACGACTTTTATATTCAAGTAAATTAAAGTTTGCATTTTAATCAGGAAAATAATGACCTTTTACAGGTGACTATTTTAAGCCTTGAAGAAAATTTAAAATAGTGACGTCATTCTCTTATATTTAATGCGTATCCTTCGGTTTTGTTTTGTGACCCGGATTTGATTTATTTCTATCGATTTATTAGTTTTGAACATCGGTATTCTACTGTTGCCTTAATTCATTGAAATATCATCCGTGTTGATTCTTCAAAAGATTGACATATCATTCTGAAAGAAAATAACTCCATGTAAGGATGTAAAATTATTTGCAGATCACTTTTCCCCGTATTCAGTAAAAAATTTAAACGTGTAATAATTGTTCATGAGTTATTTTGAATCTTCTATTACCCCTAACGTATATTGCCTAAAAAATCATCAGACTTATTTTATAGTGCACTTTTGAAATAAGCAGGAAATATGCTGATAATTAGTTTGAACTGAAAATAATATATATAGATGATCGAAGTTGAATGACAGTATATTATATTCAGCACATGCAATGGATATGCACATTTATCCTGCAATTGGGTGTCCGACTATACAGATACAGCCCTACAGATATCGCTATGCTGTATCTGTATACTATACAGATATCGCTTTAAAGCTCCACCCACTGCCGGACTGAGTATGCGTATCCTTCGGTTTTGGTTTGTGACCCGGATTTGATTTATTTCTATCGATTTATTAGTTTTGAACATCGGTATTCTACTGTTGCCTTAATTCATTGAAATATCATCCGTGTTGATTCTTCAAAAGATTGACATATCATTCTGAGAGAAAATAACTCCATGTAAGGATGTAAAATTATTTGCAGATCACTTTTCCCCATATTCAGTAACAAATTTAAACGTCTAATAATTGTTCATGAGTTATTTTGAATCTTCTATTACCCGTAACGTATATTGCCTAAAAAATCATCAGACTTATTTTATAGTGCACTTTTGAAATAAGCAGGAAATATGCTGATAATTAGTTTGAACTGAAAATAATATATATAGATGATCGAAGTTGAATGACAGTATATTATATTCAACACATGCAATGGATATGCACATTTATCCTGCAATTGGGTGTCCTACTATATAGATACAGCCCTACAGATATCGCTATGCTGTATCTGTATGCTTTAAAGCTCCACCCACTGCCGGACTGAGTATTGTTTGAACCTGTGTGACCTCATAATGTGTATTGAGTTGCATTCCAATGACGATGACAATTGTCGATTTCAAAACTTGAACATGTATGATTGTGTTACAAAATCAACCATGTCAATTTCAGCATGCATGTTTAGTGAATGTCAAGTCTGAAGCGTAGGACAACTCGTACACTTCTGTTTCAAATTTGACAATGTTTTGTTATTTGTCAAGTTTTACTGTTGAAATTAGTTGTTATGATAAAATAAATAATTATTCACCTTGAGGGCTGAATTATTGTTGACCATTCGAGATTCTTTTTTTAGCGAACCCGTCTGCGGCGTAATGTATGATTTTGATATTACTACGCGGGCCTCAAGGGATTACAAATCGAAAATAAATGCTAAATATGTTAGTTTCTTTCAAAAAAACAAACAATACAGAATTAATTGCAGGATAAAGACAATAACTGTTTAGTGTTTTTAAAATCAGCTGTATTTGTACTCGGCTCGAAACAGATGTAGTAGCTCGCTAAAAACTCGCATACACCTTGTTTCCTAGCCTCGTTCAAATACAGCTGATATTTAAAGACACTAAACAGTTATTGTCTATGAGTCACTAGTACTAAATAACTGATTATATAAGATTGGTTCAAATATTAGAACTCGACGCATCTTGCATAAAATCAATAATTGTATATGTAAGGGACATCAGTATGAAATACGAATATAAAAAATATTTGAAATAATGAGGCGTAAATAGATCAAAACCAAGTTTTAATGATATAAGTCTGTTCTCCCCATCCCTTAACAAAACAAATAATGTGTCGTTATTTTAAAATATTCACTGTTAGTCATTTAGTTACACTGTTTGTTATGGAGAAGATCGACAAAATTATTTACCTTAAATAAGAAATCTATGGTTGGCTTAGGATTTCCTGTTACAAAACATTGAACCGTAACGGTATCACCATATATGATATTCTTTGGTAGTATAACAGTTTGTGTAACAATTGGGAGTGTCTCTAAAATAAAAAAAATAAATAAAAAAAAACCACGTGAAAAAGACTTCCCTGATTTAAAAAGGCAAAGAACACTGTATATCACCTTTCTCTAAAATCTATGACTCAAGATATGTCTACGTTTCAGTGATTTTACTATTGTGCAGCCACAATATAAATGCGACAATCCTTTATATTGCCTAATTTCAGAAACATAAATTCATATCACTCGATTTAACTTAGCTTTTCTTTAGTCTAAATTCAATAATGACTTCTTAGTTCTTGATTCTGTTTTGTTTCCTTTGTTCATTTGTTCGCCATGCTTAGTTATTTCTAGAAAAAGGAGTTAAGTATTTTTTTTTATTATATCTTCTGATTTCCTGTATTTTCTTTTTGACCACCCGATTTGGTGGTATTAGAGCTTACAAAGTCCATCCGAATAAGTTTTTAGATTTTCATTAAAATTATATATTTACCTTTTTTTTTCTTTTTTTTGTGTAATCAAACGACTAGAAACAAGAATTCCTATATGTTTTTTTCTACATTAAAACAGAAGTGACTTTCAAACATAAGTTCAGGTTTAGGGATTTTTGTCAGATTTTCAGAATACTTAATTTTTTTTCTACGATATAGGGTTAAATAGTTTGATCCATAACTCCCAATTGTCTTTTTATATAAGACTGCAATTGCCGATAAATAGTCACCAACCAAATTTGAAGTAGCTTCTACGGACGCCATCACGAGTTGGTTGACCGTTATGGAAAAACCGTTTCACAAATGATATAGCATATGTTCCTTACGTCGTAACTACAATCCCCTTCCCTTTCATAAATGTGATTTACCGAATTAGACTATTTACCGGATTTGTAATCACATAAGCAACACGACGGGTGCCACATGTGAAGCATGATCTGCTTACCCTTCCGGAGCACCTGAGATCACCCCTAGTTTTTGGTGGGGTTCGTGTTGTTTATTCTTTAGTTTTCTATGTTGTGTCATGTGTACTATTGTTTTTCTGTTTGTCTTTTTCATTTTAAGCCATGGCGTTGTCAGTTTGTTTTAGATTTATGAGTCTGACAGTCCTTTTGGTATCTTTCGTCCCTCTTTTCTATCTTTTTGATTTGAGGTACGGCTTACGTCTTAGTCAGCCTTTTCTCGTCATTCAAAACAATTTGTCACCTTGAAAAGGAGATTGTTGTTCCTTAGCTAATGTTCAAGTGCTTATATTATACATTTGATTTCACGTAAGAAATAACCCCATCATAGATACCAGGATTGATTTCGCATTAACGCCACACTCGCATTTCGTCTACAAAAGACCAATAAGTAACGGTCAAATCTGAAAAGGTTAAAAATATTCTAAATCAAAATGGCGGCTTAAACTTAGATACTTACGTTGTATTGCAGTAGTGGTCGACGATATAGATGGTGAAGTGATTACTGAATGTGTTGTCGAACAGTTGTAATTACATAGTGGAGAGTCACAGCAGTAAGAACAACCTCCATGATTAGACAAACTACTACATACCTGAAATTTAAAAGAGCCATCAAATAATGTACAGACACATACTATAGATACATTGATATTCATTGAATACAAATTTTCCAGGATTAAGTTAGTACACGAAGTACCTTTTTTGGATATACATACTTTGTCATATTATTTTGGGTTTTTATTAAGACATATTCAACCAGATTTAATCCACCATTTTCTACATTTGAAAATGCCTGTACCAAGTCAGGCATAGGACAGTTCTTGTCCATTCGTTTTTTATGCGTTTTGTTATTTGATTTTGCCATGTGATTATGGACTTTCCGAATTGATTTTCCTCTGAGTTCAGTATTTTTTGTGATTTTACTTTTTTCATATTCACCCTTCAAAAAATCTAGGGCATGATGTCGTTTACAATTAAATTTCTAGTATAAATATTACATAAAAGAGACGTTACTCCTGTAAAACAAAATTGATTGTTACTGAATATAAAATCAATCTAGGTACTTAGATATAGGAGGCTGTGGTATGAGTGCCGATAATACCACTCTACATTCAAATAAACAATTCATAAAAGTAAATTATTATAGGTCAAGGTAGAGCCTTGATTTTATGATATAAAAGTTCATTTGAAATCCATAATGTTCTGACAAGAAATAAAGGTGTGTGAGTGCTCGCAGTACAGTTCTACTAATATATTGATCCTGTAAACATTACTGATAAGGGATAATTTATGAAGTCTTATAAGATTTAGCTTATATATACCTTATTGTAAAGTATATAAAACAAACTGGACGAAATGTAAACTTAAGGGGGCTGTTTTTCTTCTTTTTAATTGTAATCGTTATATAATGGGGGGAAATTGAATAAAAATACAAGATTGAAATCGAATTTCAAAAGAGTAGGTCCAGTAAGACCCCTTTTCGATCCAAAAATATAGCAGTTTTACAAAATTGTTGGAATATAAACTTTTAGTTATTTTTTGGAAGCAAGAATGCTTCTGCTACATGAATATTGGCTGTTTATGCACATATATCGGGTACTAGTATCATTGAGTCATGTAAAATTAAATTTTACTGAAATCTCCACAACTCCAGCATTATAGTTAAACTTTAGACGATTTTCGTCTAAAATGAAAGTGGCTGCATTTGTGCTCTTTCTTAGTATTGAATGTTACTTGTATTTGATGATAAAACATAACATTTATAAAGGTTGAGGATGAACACTTTCATTTTTGACAAAAACACACCTGAAAAGTGACATTTGTTTCGTAATCCATATTTAATAGATTTGTCATATTTAAGCTTCAATCGGAGCGTTTTTAATGAATAACTTAGTTAAATTCTTTCATTTAAATTAATTGAATCAACTGAAATAGACATTTATTGTTTAAAAAGTGTGCAAAATCTTTCGATTTATGGAATTGAAAATTGAAGCCAAAACCGGCCCTTACCGGACATACTCCTTTAGCTGCCGTACATATTTTGATTAAATCTGATAAGAAAAATAAACTACTTTAACCTATAATGGTTTACTTTTTAAATTGTTATTAGGATGGAGAGTTGTCTCATTGGCACTCACACCACATCTTCCTATATCTATTCATACAGTCAGCCAGTATTGTTTTCTTTTATTGAACTCTTTTTATAAGGGCATACTTCTCTTGAAGTTCCGAACGCCAAACTAACACCATCATCAGTCAATTGTAAAATCTGAGTAAAAACTTAAATGTGGCAAACAAGTTATGTCTTTAATCTTATGATTAACATGAGTACTAAGTTTGAAGTGTGTACGAACACAAAATATTTTAGAGTAAAACTTTAGGGACAACAGACAACAAATTTTCAGTTTCAGTATCAGTTAACAAAAATTTGGTTATATTTATAAAAACTATTTAAAGAAATGTGACCAAGATCCAAATTATGGATAAAAAATACTCACACATTTGGAAGATTAAATAAAAATACAGTGTAATATGACTAAAGAAAATAGGTTTTTGTTTTAGAGATTTTTATTCTGTCGTTTTTGTTTTTTACTTACTATAAGCAAACCGATACTGACTAGAAAATAATTGCATTAATACATATGTACTTACCGCCTTTTTAACACAACCATGTTCCCATCGAATATGCCCAAGATAATTAGTTACTTGTTGTAGCGAGCAGACCTGTAATAAAGATCATATTGTACAAGTGTATAGCATTCTTCAGTTTTTATTGGATATTACGATCACGTTTTTCAAATGAAATTTTATGTATCTGAAGCCTTGATTCTATTCTGCAGTATATGGACGCTTTGTTCTCTATTCATACGTATATTGATAGTCATTATTAAAAATCTTGCGTAATTTAGATCTGGATAGAAGCTGTTTCTCTTCATGACGTCACACATAACAATTTCATGACGTCACACGTAATAATTTCATGACGTCAAATAAAATAATCATGGCGGAAGCGCCGAAAATTACAGAAAGTAAGCTGATATAAGTAAAATATTGAATTCCAATTTTCCTCTAAACCAAAAATTTATTTGTTGTGTTTTTGTATATAATAAAAGAAGTTAACCTTGTTTATTAACATTTTTAATAGCGTTTTTAAACATGGTAAAGATTTTGCAAAAAATAAATGTATGGGGGGCCGTACGGTGAATTTAGTTGTTAATTTCTGCGGCATTTTGGTCTCTTTTTGAGAGTTGTCTCATTGGCCATCATACCATATCTTCTTTTTGTATATGGACAGATCATTAAAGTCCATTACCATACGTTATTTGCATATATGATTTAAAAATTAAGGACTTTAACCCAGTCAATACATTACATATTGATCTGCAAGATTATAATGACGCTCGGACTTCGTCCTCGCTCCATATAATCGGAACAGGGTCACATGTAGCGTATTGATAATTATCTCGTCAAAAGTCTATAATTGCTCAATATTCAAGTAATGCTACTTTGTTTTATCTATCTTGCAGTTGATATGTTTCCATTTTGAATGTGATGAACATGTCATTATATATTTATCGGAATGTACTAGGATCAGGACCCTAAAAACAAACTGTTACAATCGGATATATACTTTGTTAAAATTACCATGATTACAGTTATTAGACCATATTAGAAGATATATTATCTTGTATGTTAATCAAGCAGCAATATCGGAAACAGTGGATTATTTAAGGCAAATGCTATATTATTTTCAACATATATGGTACATGCTAATTTAAGACTTGTGCTTTGATCTGTTTAAAAAAAAATGGACCAAAAGAATAGAGTATTGACAAACCCAATGCTGATCACATAATGTTAACTGATGACAACTGTCAGGTCTACCACTTAGGTGGCACTTGTAGCAAAGGTTTGAACCTGTTGGTGGTACAAACTCTACAAAAAAAAATATATATCAAGTGTAAATAAACATTAAATCGTTACATTGTTTTTTTGTGGTTATGGTATTGTTTAACTTTTATAAATTCTACACCTAAATTAGATAATTTTATGTTTTTAAATTCAAACTTAAAGTTTGCAAATCAATTAAAGGTAAAACGAACAACATCATTATCACTGAACAAGCATATATGTTTGTTTAGGGCCAACTGAAAAACGCTTACGGGTGCGGGAATTTCTCGTTTTATTGAAGACCTGTTGGTGACCTTCTGCTGGTGTCTGTTCTATGGTCGGATTGTTGTCTCTTTGACACATTCCCTATTTCGATTCTCAATTTAATATGTATGTTTTCGTCATCTGAGGTCTTCAAGTTATAGAAAAGATCGAAGATTTTTGCAACTGTAATGACAAAAGCTGGAAAAATATATACACAAACTTAAACGAAACTAAATCCTTTTAAATTTCGTCTGGTAGTCAGGATATTTTATAATATTAATATACTGCAATGCTTGATTTGGTGAACATAAGATGACATACGGACATGTAGTGATTTTTACCGACCGGTAGTACATCTCCTGTTAAATTGTTGGCGGTTCGGGTTGTATCAATACGCAGGAAAGTCAGGGCAGACATGTTATTGGCTTACATAATGTTTTATTCTTTATCAGTACCGTTGCGAAATCTTAAATGACTCAACCATGATGATTGTCATGACAAATAGATCTATATAAACCGATTCTAATAAATTGAACATTAAAGAAGATGGCATTATAAAAAATACTAGAACATTTTTGTTGCGCTTGTAGGATCGAAGTATTAACTATTGGTTGTCTGTTTTCCTATGGGTATCAATTTGGTCGATTGAAAAAGCCAACTTGTTTTTATACTCATAGGAGAAAGAATTCATTTGCCACAGACTCGTCAGCTTCGTACTTTATTTGATTTGGCCTTTTAATATTCTTTTTATTCGAGCGTCACTGATGAGACTCATGTAAACGCGAGTCTGTCGCAATTTCAAAATTAGAATCCTGGTATCTTTGATGATTTATTATGATCTTAGTTTAACTGATTTTAGCCGTTTTTGGCACACATATTTTGTATTTTGGGTTATCGATGCTCTTCGACTTTGTGCTTGTTTGTCTTTTTGTTTTTTTTATTTGATCGTCACTGGTGAGTCTTATGTAGAAGAAAAACGTATCTTAGCATGGTGCCCTTGATAAACTACAAAACAAATGTATCTACATACAACAGAAAACATTTAGTTTTCAAAGATAGGCAGTACTTGATGAAGACGATATAAGACGTCTCATAACCATATGATCATATACATGAAAAAATTGAAAAATTATAACGATATGTTTATCATCTGTTGATGTCATAAATTAGAGCAGATGAGAATAGTTTTAATAGACATGTTACGAAAAGGTATATTCTCGACGCTGAGGTTAACAAATTAGACTTTTGGGGACGGCGTCAAAACATTGATTATAGATTTAAACAGGTAAAATTTAAATCCTGTGCGTCTTGGATTATTCAAATTAAATTTGTAACATCCAATATGATAATTGATTTTGTGATGTCATAGCTGGCTATCACAAGACATGAAAGGTATACGCTTGCAGTAGTTGGTGCGCTAGAAACGGGGGGTTAGAGTTATACAAGTTCATTCGATTCTAGATTAAATATATATTCCCAATAAGCCTTTAAGATATTAGTTTTATTGTTGTTTTACAGTTCCTGAAAAAGTTTAATCTGTCGCTCCACTACTTCCGCACAAAGTTCTGGTTGATTTTGTCTCTCGAGTGTCTCCATTAGCTTCTAATGACTCTGAAAGTTTTAGAGCGTCTTATAGCGTGATCGACATATAACCGACATTCTGATATACGCAAATTCATTTTTTTAACATCTTAATCTTTTTGTTCGTGGTTTGACTAATTATTAATAGCGTCTGTAGGGGATAACGAGGGACGATGGCAAAATTCTGGTCCAAAAAAGGCAATAGAGTATTCTGTTGGGCATCATTTTGGTGTCCTATAAAACCACTTCGAATAAATCTTATATGATTTCTGTTGTCCAAAATCATTTTTGTATGAATGCAATGTCTGTGTTCTTGATGTTTCGTCTGAGGTTTGCATAAATGGCATGATATGTTCTGTCGATTGCAGCTACTGCTGCTACGGGTAATGTATTCCACCCATCGAGTAGTTGACGCTAATGATTTTTGAATGGCCAAAAAATATCGGGGCATTTTTAATTTCCCAAAAAATGAGAATCAAGGTGAACCGATAGCATTAACAGAAATATACAAACCCCTTATACAGAAAGAAACAAATTCAGCTTTTAAATTCAGACAAAGTTGAAAGAAAAAAAAAGGAATAAAATACATGCCTTTGAAGAAATATGACCGGGAGGAAATTTTTTAAAATTATAATGCATCATGTTTCAAGTTGAATTGTATAAAAATCGTGATTTAGTTGTTTTGAAACAGACCTCGTTAAATGAAAATTTATGTGGCAAACCACTGAATCTAAAAACATACACTCCTATGTTTGCTTATATAAAAAATGACCGTTACATATATATTTAAGAGTAGGTATAAAACATATTATTATACTTAAGATTTTTTGAATTAAGGGCTCGTTGAAGAATTCATACACGTATGTACCCTGTGTCTCTGTTGCCCCACAGATCTACTGCATTAGAGTTTCTTAAAATATTATGGAATTTATTAATATCTATTCCTTATATTTCTTATGGTACACATGTTATTGAATATTCGTTCTATACGGAATTGCATCCAAAAGGATCAAGGCAGTTATATGTTTACACAGGTAATCTTGTCATCGTTTTGACACATTCCCCACATTTAAAGTTTAATTTGTCAACCTTGAATATCCTTTTTCGTAACATGTCTAATAATCGTGTTAGAGTAAGCAGTGAACTCTAGTAAATCTTAATACTAAAGTATTACAAATTAGTAAGTAAGACGTGTGAATCGTCTACAAAAAGACTTTGACGCTCAAATGAGAAAGTGTTAAACCCGAATAAAACACGAAATGGAATATTTTTGAGGACCAAAACATTTGGAAAGTTTTGTCAAGTAAGTCAAAGGATATTTCTTGGTGAGAAAGTATTAAGAGTATGGTAAGGAGGACATTGTTTTACATAGCGTTATTTATACATTTAGTCTATAAAAGACCGCAATAATATTTATTTCTGTTAGAGATTTCGAAATTTAAGTAAAGTCTACATGTACGTTTGTAAGATTTTACACACAATAGCAATAATTGATAAACGAGCAAACAGGTAAATATTTGAAAACAATTCAAATGATTTGTATACACCTATGATTACGTATTGATGAAACTGCTAAATACATACTTTCAGCACTACAGTGCCCGTCGATATTACATACATCTTTATCATTGCAGCATGCAGAACATATACTGGTGCCAATACTTCTTCTTTTTCCGAAAGGCCCATTAGAAGCGGTACATAACTGAAAAAGTTTTTATAGACTCTGCGTTTGGCTATCAATGCAAAAATTAAAGCATGAAAATAACTCAAATGTCTGCAAGAAAAAGTAAGAAACTTACATAAACAAATAACTTGCAAAAAGTTAAAACGTTTGCACAAATAATATCGAATTTATGAAAAGGGAAATTAAAATCATAAGAATCCATCTCCTACAAAATAGCATTGAAACAAATTTCATATCAGTAACACATCAATTGAAACTTTAAAACAAATTATAAACTAAAATTCAAACACAACTTTTGGTCTTAGAATATGTGTCTTAAAGTACTATATGTTTGATGTGCTATTATAAATTTGATATATTGTTGACGAGGGTAATATAGTCGGTTTTTAAGAAGTGACTTTTGATTATACAACTCCTCATTTATATAGATATCAATGCATTCTTCTCTTTCAAGTTGAATCTAGAATGCAGTTTTCTCCTAAATGTATCTATTTATTTAATCAAGAGGTCCAACTGGCCGTTACAGAATCTAAAGCATCATGGGTAATTTATTGTTCGTACCCAAAAATGAAAATAACGTCACGACATTGGTTGAATTTCCATTGCTTTGGACGTTTTCAACCAATCACGACGTTTCGGTGTATATTTTTGAAAATATTACCCAGCATGTATTAGATTCTGAAACTGCGAATTTACTTTACTGCAACCGGAAAAGATATTCTTACGTGTATTAGGTGTGCGCTTTTCTTTCCCAGTTCAACACATACCAACCTGAATGGGGTTATTATTATACACGAAATCAGCCTAATTTAGGAGAGCATATAACGAACTTGAGATCGACGAAACAGAGGAAACATTTAAGTATGCATCATATCTCAGATTATATCTTACATTTACCGTTTGAAAATACACATATATCACAAGATGAATAATTTTAGCGTCGAAACTAATATAAGCGTCGACACTGTTTGTGTAGGATCTGCTCACCTATTTAGAGCACCTGCCTATGTTAATTTAATTTCTAACAAGCGTTAACGTTTCTGAGTCCTGAGTTTTATATGTACTTCTTTTTTGTACTTTTTTGTCATTTCTTCAATTTTTGTTTGGCAACACGTGGGCGACTTTTGTTAGTATACTCTTGGTATCTTTCGCCTTATGTGGTAATGAATAATCTGAGAAATGTATACAAACCGAATGTTATCGACTGATAACAAAACGGACAAAAAAGGGTTTTGAAATATACCACACTGTTTACTGTAAACCAACTTATTTTCGCGGATACTTTATTTCGCGTTTTACCCTTTCTTGACCACTTCGCGGCTATTCAATTTCGCGATTATCTGATTTTACCTTATGAAGTTTATTTAGGAAAGATCATGTAGATCAAATATAGACATATTCGCGACGATTTATATTGGCGTTATTTTTCTACTCGCGAAAGTCGCAAAAATAAATCGCTCTCGACAATAAGTTGGTTTACAGTATATAGGAGCAGAATATACATAATGTGGTAACTAACCTGCGTATCTTTACACCCTACGTCGTAAACTGTTATTCCATCAGTAGTAACGTATTTTTCAAGATAACATTCCTGAAATTATTATCAAAGGAACAATGCGTATAAATGTATACGCCACACGCGCGTTTCGTCTACAGAATATTGGTATCCTAAAATGCCCTGCACCAGGAAGGTGGCCATTGTGATATTATAGTTCGTTTTTGTGTGTGTTACATTTAAATGTTTCTGTTGTGTCGTAGTTCTTAATATTTGATGCGCTTCCTTCAGTTTTAGTTTGTAACTCAGATTTGTTTTTTCTCTATCGATTTATGAATTTCGAACAACAGTATACTACTGTTGCCTTTATTCATCAGAGACGCTCAAAATAAAAGTATAGTTATTTTTAGTAAAATTTGAGTGATATAAAGTTGTGTGAATATTTATGGAGACAAGCAAAAAAGCCGCTCTATCAAATTAAAATAGTAACTTCATCTGCTAAATCAGCTAAATATTAAGCGGATTCTAAAAAAAAGACAATTACCTCGTTTTTTCCACATTCCGACACATGACTACAATCTAATGGCTGTGTTACACTATTACATTGTAAACATCTTCTGGCATTTAAAACTGATAAAAAAAATAATATCAATAAAAGTATTGTTTACAATGTAGATTTCTGTCATATTTTCTGTGTGCACGACATTTGTTATGTTATTTCGCATTGACAGAAACAAATATTACAGTCATTATCTATAATTCAATTCTGAATTATATTTTAAACCGGAGTCAATTATGCAAAAAGTTGACCTCATGGTCACATGACAACATTTTGTCTATAAGCTTATTTACAAAACTACGCCAGCAATTCAAAAAATCGTTACATCTGAAACTTAATTATTACATTGCAAACATCTAATGACATCTAAAACTGAAACAAATCTAATATCAATAAAAAGTGTGGTTTACAGGTTTAAATCTACCATTTTCTACATTTGAAAATGCCTGTACCAAGTCAGGAATATGACAAAAGAGGGACAAAAGATACCAGAGGGACAGTCAAACTTATCAGTCAAAAATAAACTGACAACGCCATGGCTAAAAATGAAAAAAGACAAACAGACAAACAATAGAACACATGACACAACATAGAAAACTACAGAATAAGCAACACGACCCCACCAAAAACTAGGGGTAATCTTAGGTGCTCCAGAAGGGTAAGTAGATCCTGCTCCATATGTGGCACCCGTCGTGTTGCTCTTTGTTATAACAAATCCGGTAAATAGTCTAATTCTGTAGGTCACATTCATGAAAGGGAAGGGGATTGTAGTTAGGACGTAAGGAACATACAATTATTGTCCATTCGATTTTGCCATTTGATTAGGGACTTTCCGTTTTGAATTGTCCTCTGAGTTTGGTATATATGTGATTTTTCTTTTTAGAATGTAGTCTGCTGTCATATTCATTACATGGAAGTGATAATGTCTAAACCTTGTAATCCTCAACCTTAAATATCTTTACATTTTATGTACGAACATTTGCATGAAATAAAACTAAAACTTTCTATAGGCTATCACAAAAAGGAAATCGTCAAATCTAAGGATTACTTTTGATACCTAAACAACTTCGTGCTTTCATAAACAACCTGTAAAAACAAAGTCGGACTTCTAGTTAGTTATAATGTACAACGTACTGTAAGTTAGTGTTTCATTGCATTCACTAACCACTAGAGTATCACATGGTCTGACCAGACTTACGCCTTTTTTGGAATATAAGTTATATACATTTCCCTATGTTAAGCAGAATATATGTATACCAGTAATTCATAAGTAAATATTACCACACAAACTGTAAACTTGTGGTATCAAAATAACAGATACCTTTTTGTATAAATACACATTATAATTAGGATCTCAATGATGAAGGCACACATATTGGGCTTGGCATTGACGGTAGTGTCTGTGATTTGTTTAAAGTTATTGATTATAGTGTCATACATGCTGTGATTGATATGTAATGAAACTTTAGGATTTGTTTTAAGTTGGTAAAAAATTTTTTGGATTTGAGCGTCTCTGATGAATGAGTCTATTGTAGACGAAACGCGCTTCTGGCGTATATACAAAATTTAGTCCTGGTATCTATGATGAGTTTATTTATCATCTTGATGCCATTAGGAGATTGATGAATATAAAAATGAGGAGAGAAAGTATGATAACCAACTGAATTCTCCACAATAATTACAAATAAGTGATATTAGGAATTATAAGGAATCAACTCATCATACATATTAGGATTGACATTTCGTATTTGCGCCAGACGCAGTTTCGCCTACAAAAGACTCATAATTGACGCTCGAATAAAACTAAGCTAAAAAGGTGAAGTAGAATATGAAGTATAATAGTATTGTGCATCAAAAAAAAAAATTAATATAAACATAAAACGTATAAGACTATTGTTGTATTGTTTGATAACAATGTAAATAACTCACATACTACACTGTTTATCAGACAGAGGTAAACGATCAAGTTGAAAACTAAAACAAATTTATCAAATTATTCATGTTATCTGAGAGCATCAATCAGACATGAATGGATATGCACTTAAAGAATTATTAAAGCAAAATGACGATAATGATGAAGCATAAAACGTATCACCGTATTCTAAAGCGTCGATCTGTTTATAAAACCAGTTTACAAAAAAACCTACGTAACCAAATACAAGAAAGGATTGATGATAGGGCATTAAACATTGGCAGATGGCCAAACAGTTGTCAAAAAAATTGATTAAAGATTTAACATAGTGTTTACTTTCGATATCTTCAATTTCAGTGTTCGCAATACAGTTGATGTATTACTGATCGACATGCTTTATACAAGAGATTAACATAGTTAATAAGCATGAAGTATAAAAAGTTAAAATATAAAGTTTTTGCAATTGGACTTTTTTACATTAATTTTATAGTTCAGTTATGTTGATCTGATATATGCATTTGTATCTAATAAACTTGACCAACTTTTTAATATTAGCCCGACCGTATGCATACGGTCGGACCGTATGAGTATTATGAAAAAGTACGCATACGGTCCAGACCGTACGCGTATGGTCCAAATACTCATACGGTCTGGAACATTTACATCTACGGTTTAGATCATTACAGACATTTTTATTTCATAATGTCGTCTTTTAACAGTCGAAACTGCTGAAAAGTTACTTTCTGTCAAATGTAATATTGAGAATGAAAATGGGGAATGTGCTAAAGAGACAAAAACCCGACCATAGAGCAGACAACAGCAGACGGTCACCAACAGTTCGTCAATGCAACGAGAAATTCCCGCACCGGAGGTGTCCTTAATCGGGCCCCTCAACAAATATATTTTAGTTCAGTGATGATGAACGCCATACTAAATTCCAAATTGTACACAAAAAACTAAAAGTTAAAATAATACAAGACTAACAAAGGCCAGAGGCTCCTGACTTTGGACAGGCGCAAACATGTCTGCAATGTATTATAATTGATACGGTCATCCTTGTTCATAATTCGTTTTTGTTTACGGATTATAAAGTAATGAAGGACAATAAACTAAGGTATAATGGATACTCCAGCGTTATGTTACTTAGCAAAACACACACATTGTCCTTAAAACTGAAAAAAACATATCTTTGTGTTGTGTTGATTAGTTTGTTTTGTTCTATGTGTTTTGTGTACTATTGTTAGTCTGTTTGTATTTTCCTAACTAACACTATTATTAATGTGCATGCTGATTTTGTTTAATTTTGTGGTAAAGAATGCTCATTTAATTCGGCTGTTCTAAATTGATTATATCTTTAAATACAATGTGCATATCATAAATAAAATTTTCATAAAACAATCCAGACATTAACTGCAGCTGTTCTCAACTGGAAATTCTTTTAAAAACAATGTGGAAGTTAATTTCGTCATATATCGAGACTATCAAACCCTCCCTAATTGCAACAGTCATAAACGAACTAATTGAAACATTATTAAACTGGTTATTTCTTTCAATGCAACAGTTTAAAAAGTAATATAAAACTTACTTTTAGCCATATCAGTGGAATGTAATTGTTATCAATCAGGTAAGTATAACGTGTACTCAGTAGATGATATAAGATTAGGGTTCAATGTCGTCTATTACATACAGTTGGCTAGACTTCTAGATATAAGAAGATGTGGTATGAGTGCCACTGGGACAATTCTTCAAACAAACCACAGTTTGTATAAGAGAACCATTATTGGTCAAAGTACGGTCTTCAATGCTGAGCCTTGGCCCACACCGAACAACAAGCTATAAAGAGTACAATAAAGACACATTGAAACTGTTTTTGACATTTGTAAATTTAATTGCCATTTAGATACAAATATAACTACAGTTTATTAAAGGATTAAACACATTTTTTCTAGAGGTTATTGATGTGTAAATCGGGACGGTTAACTCACAAACAAAATGAAAGTCCGAAGTCTTTTTTTTGTTATATATGCATTAGAATAGAAACAACTGTTATGTAATTGTTTTATAGTCTCAACTTGCTGAAAATCCCAGTATCCCTGCAAGAATGTGTATCGCGTATGAATAGATTACAAAAGTAGTTTCGGAAACATGTTTTATCGAAGTTTAAACCAATACAAAAATAAAGAAAAATACAGTGAAACTTGTATTAACAGACAATTGAAGGTACAGTGGTCTCATAAGACAAAAACGAATTTTACAGGTTCAATTTGTACAAGCTAAAGGAAAGGGTATCATAACACAGGTTACTACTTTTAAAAGACGCTTGTTCAAAATATATTCAATTGTATGTAATATTTTCAAAAGGGAACACCACAACGTCATTATTGACTTACTTCATCCAAAACAATTGAATTTCAATAACTTCATTTTCATTTTGGGTACGAACAATTAAATTACCAACATTTTTGTAGATTCTGAAGTGGCCAATTAGGCAAGTTTGACAATAACCAGATTTTATTTATTCGGCAAATATTGTTTATGTATGACAAGAATAAAAACAAATTATACAGATTATTGTGAACAGGATAAAGAACTTACACTCAAAACAGTATGGCTATGCCATATAGCGGTGTACTTATTTTTCAAGATACCAGAGGGACATTTGAAACTCATATGTCTTACATTGAAAAAAAAACGCAATGCTAAAATAGAAAAAGACCAAATCGCACAAACAAAACGGAACATAAAAACACAAGACTTAACCAAATGACCCCACAAAACAATAATTTATCTTAAAGACGGATAGACAGACTGCTCCGCATGTAACACTTATTCATTTATCCTTCACAGACTTTTTCGCGAGAGTCATGATTGCAAATCAAGAACTGCAAACAGCAAAGATTTAAGTAGATGTTTGAATTACGATAAATATTGCCTAAGTGATGGAATGTGATTGTCTGGTAATTTTTACAGAAACGCGGTTATAATGGTATTCCCCATGTAATACAGTCCATATTCTAAGGTAAGGAGACATATCATATGTACATGTATTATGTCATTTTAGATGAACCGTTGTATTAACATAACACCTAATGTGTATGTCATATTGTTCGTTCCTGTGTGTTGTGCATTGCCTGTTTTTTTTGTAGCACCTACATTTAAGTGTTTCTGTTGTTTCGTTGTTTTCCTCTTATAGTTGATGTATTTCCCTCCGTTTTAGTTTGTTACCCGGATTTGTTTTCTCTTAATAGAATTAGATGTATGACTTTCGAACAGTGGTATACTACTGTTGCCTTTATTCAGACATTGAAATCTCATGTTTGAACTTAAAATATTCATTATTACATTGTAATTGCATTACATGACCAAATCCGTATAAACTCATAAAACATCTAACACACTAATTAGTCAAGATTATTTTGATATTTGTTGTGATTAAGAAATTTTAACATTGTGTACTTTGGTTCTTACATTGATTGCATCATCAACAAACCAAAACATAACTAAATGTGTATTTTTGTTAATCTTATTTAATCAAAAATACATATCAAAAGTGTACCACGTCTTTTATATATACGAACCGTTAATTTTTCTGCTTACATTGTTTTACACTAGTTACATTTGGGCTCTTTATGACTTGCTGTTGGTTGTGAGCCGAGGCTACGTATACTAGGCAGTACTTTGACCTATAATTGTGAATGTTTTACAACTTTTTACATAGATGAGATTGTCTCATTATCACTCATACAACATATTATTATTTGTACTAAAAAAATTAACAAAATCTAGAGAAGGTTAATGTTTGGTGAAGGAGGAATGTACTCATAAAAATTTAGAATGTTACAATGTCGCAGAACTAAATGATGCGGAATGGTGTGTATGTATGCATCAAGATAAAAAAGAGGTCACACTAAGAATAAATGATAAGAGCATATTGAAAACAAATGCAAGCAGGCTAAAATCTGGCTAAGTTATAATAATACATCAGGTTAGGCTCAAAATTAAACCGATGATAAATAATTGATGCAGTTTGCCACTGTAATTTTAGTGATACTCTTTACCAAAATATTTCAAAATCAAAAATCCTAAGCAAAGGTTGAAGAGCTGATCAAGCCCACAAAGGAACGAAGGTATAGCCAAATGAAGGCAAAGAATCAAAGATAAAATGACAAAAACGTATTCCTTTGTTTAAATTTAATTTTCCAATTTTAAAACAGCAAATTGTAATCAAGCCATATCCGTACTTTTATGTCAGTACCAAATACTAACTTATGGACTAGTGACAACCCTGAAACTGTCCCACATGTTGTTTTAACATATCCGATATTAATATACTGTAAACCAGCTTATTTTCGCGAATTCTATATTTCGCGTTTTACTCTTTCTAGACCACTTCGCGGCTATTTAATTTCCCGATTTTCTAATTTACATGATGAATTTTAATAAAGGAAAGATCAAATTTCAACATAATCGCGACGATTCATATGCGCATTATTTGTCTACTCGCGAAAGTGGCGAAAATGAATCGAAAATAAGTTGGTTTACAGTAACTGCACCAGATGCACATGCCGACATTAAATATTGATGATCAAACACACAAAAAGATTGAGAATTTAGCGAAACCTGAAAATACAATTAAAAATCTTTCAAAAGATGGATACATTCGTTTAATCATAATGATCACACAATGTCATAGCAGCAGAATTCAATGAAACAATTGTCATATTTTTTTTAAATCAGTCATAATATCATGATGTATGGTTGATAGACTCCAACGTTTTGTTTTTGTTTTGTTGACTTTTGACGTGTTTGGCATGACAGTCTCTTGTCCACTAGGAGTTAATTTTGCCAATAAGACTTAAATTTTAAATTCATTAATTAAATACATGAATACCATAGCTTTCAAGCATATAACGTAAATAAATAAAAGTCTACTTCATAAACATAGTTCAATACAGCTTGATATTTTATATATACAACTGGAAAAAAAAATTGCAACACCAAACTGAAATTGAAATTAAAAACACATTTTTTATTTTTTTGTGATATAATTTGGTAAAATAGAACCATTTAAACATTATTTAAGTGTCACCTGAGTTTAATTAATAAATATCGACTCGGTAAGTTTTTATTTGCACATGCGGCTACTGTACCCGTAAAAAGCAAAACAGATGTTTTCATCCTCATTGTTTTCAACACTTTAAATAACCAAATTGTTAAAGTTATGTGACTGACACCTTGTAATGGGTCCTCGACAACTCTAAACTGCAGCAAGATAACATATTTTCAGCATGAGAGAAGCAATGATGTCGCTGTAACAACTGCACGCATTGTTGGTCATCACCATTCCACTTTCGTTTTAAGAATAAAAAAATGGCACATAACGACGTTAAAGACCTTCCGAGATAAAGAAGACCCCCTATACCATTTGCTAGGGAAAATCAAGCATAATAAAGGTTTGTCAGAAGGAAACCCATTGCATATAATACAATCCCAAAAAGAGAGTGGTTGGCAAACAGGAGCCTTTTAACTAGAACTGTTCGAGATCGAGGCTTCGCTACTGGTTATCGTGCGATAAGACCATTTCGGAGACCTTTGCTAACGAACAGACACACAGTTTTTCGTATCCAATTTAGTGCAGAGCTCGCTAAAGTTAAAAATTAGCATCGTGGAGGAAGATTCATTGTTCCAATGGAATTCGGGTCATCTTCCTTGGATGGATCGTAGCCCAGATTTGAACCATATCGAGCATATATGGGACACTATTGGGCGGAAAGTGCGCGAAAGGACACCCCAGTTCAAACACATCATGAAATAAACAATGTCCTTCATCAGAAATTGTTGCTGCTACCTTAGCAACAAATTAGTCGATTTTTGGCAGGAATCAACAGACGTTAAAATGCGGTTATCCGTTTGAATGGAGGCTGCGCACAAAGTACTAATTCTTTGGCGTATAACGACCAACCATGATGTGAACAGTCATCTGAAGATTAATTTTGAAATGTCTGACATTGAAAAGTTCGACTACAGCCAAAGTTGTAAATTGCATTTTTATGTACAAAAAACAGTTTTTGTTCGTTTCAATGACAATGTTATCATAAACTAGGTTTAAATAATATTATACAAATATCTTATTATGTATCATCCAAAAAAAAGAGACTGATTTTTCAAGTTTTGAAAAATCCAGGTGTTGCAATACTTTTTTCCATGTGTATATAACAAACTGACAAGTTATCCGAGAGTGAAGTCTGTTAAATAACTACTTACTTATTACTTAAATCACCTCAATGGAGTATTATAGAAGATTATGAACACTTCTTTATTACATGGCACTTTCTTGATAAATTTTGGAAAGACATATTTAATCTGTTAGAAAAAGTTAAACTTGAAAAATACATTTTGACACTAATTTTTTTTATTTTGGGTTACAAAATAAATGATACAGAATATTATGATATTAATTAGTTTCTCACAGTTATTATACTTTCAATTTAGAGTTTAGAACAAGGAATATAAATTTATTTTCTGTTTTTAAAACTGAGCTTAGAAATAGGCTCGTTCTACAAAACAATTTGTTAACCATGAAAGAAAAGGAGTATAAGTAAAAATATTTAGGTGAATTTGAATTGTCTGAACTGGTAACATGGTGAGTAATGTTATCAATGTGTATTATTTAATTTACTATCTTATTTTGTATTTGTTTATGATGCTTGATAGACATTTATTACAATATTTATATTATAATCTGTTACGAGGCATTATACATTACAAAATAAAACCCACAGCAATCAAAGACGGGCTTCAAAGTTATTGTGAAACTGCCTATTCTAGAGGTGGCGTGAATCAGATGTGGATACTTAAAAATTCCAAAGATCTTTTAGAGTACATACAATCTTACTCTCTTTCATCTTGTAACAGTATTAAAACATTTGACTTCTCTACTCTTTACACAAGTATTCCACATTCCAAACTTAAAGACAAATTAAAAGAGTTGGTATTACTTTGCTTCATAAAAAAGAATGGCCAACGTAGATACAAGTATCTTGTCTTAGGGAGGGATAAATCCTACTTTGTAAAGAATCACCCTGATTCAAACAAAAAATTCTCTGAAACCGATATTATCAAGATGCTTGATTTCTTGATTGACAACATATTTGTTACGTTCGGAGGACGTGTTTTTTCAACAGACTGTCGGTATCCCAATGGGAACAAACTGTGCCCCTCTACTTGCTGACTTGTTTCTTTATTATTATGAGGCTGACTTCATGCAGGAACTTCTTAGGAAGAAAGATAAGAAGTTAGCAATATCCTTTAACTCTACTTTCCGCTATATAGATGACGTTCTTTCACTAAACAATTCAAAAGTTGGTGACTATGTGGAACGCATCTATCCCATCGAATTGGAGATAAAGGATACTACAGATACAGTTAAGTCAGCTTCATATCTTGACTTACATCTAGAAATTGACAATGAGGGTCGGTTGAAAACTTTACGACAAAAGAGATGATTTCAGCTTTCCAATTGTGAACTTTCCATTTCTAAGTAGCAACATTCCAGCAGCACCTGCATACGGGGTATATATCTCTCAATTCGATATTCCCGTGCTTGCATTTCCTATCATGATTTTCTTGATAGAGGGTTACTGCTCACAAGGAAGCTATTAAATCAAGAGTTCCAAATGGTGAAGTTGAAATCATCCCTTCGTAAATTTTACGGACGCCATCACGAGTTGGTTGACCGTTATGGAATAACCGTTTCACAAATGATATCGGATATGTTCCTCACGTCGTAACTACAATCCCCTTCCCTTTCATGAATTTGACCTACCGAATTAGACTATTTACCGGATTTGTATCACATAAGCAACACGACGGGTGCCGCATGTGGAGCAGGATATGCTTACCCTTCCGGAGCACCTGAGATCACCCCTAGTTTTTGGTGGGGTTCGTGTTGTTTATTCTTTAGTTTTCTATGTTGTGTCATGTGTACTATTGTTTTTCTGTTTGTCTTTTTCATTTTTAGCCATGGTGTTGTCAGTTTGTTTTAGATTTATGAGTTTGACTGTCCCTTTGGTATCTTTCGTCCCTCTTTTTGTTCTTTGATTACCATACGTTTATTATTTTTTCAAATTATAGCTTTCTTACCTGAATAATGACGTAGATAAAAGATAAGTACAATCTTTTTCGATATTGATTGAAAAAAAAAACCCATTATCTTGAAACACATGGAAACTGATAGAAGTCATCCTATATTCGGATGAAACTATAAAATCCCCCCCCCAAAAAAAAAAACAAAAAAAAAAAAAAACAACGCCAGATGATATATATATATAGATGCTTACATTGATACCAGTGGATTATCGGATTTATCCAATCGAGATAGTTAAATTATCAATTTTAAAGTCCGAGCCGCCTCGATAATTCACGAATAACTATGTAAGAATCTGTTTCTCTAATGATTAAAAAGACATTTTCTTTTTTGTTAACCGAAAATCCCCTTCGAGTGCCTTTCACATTGCACGAAGTTGTCAATTTCATTAACACCTGTTATCATATTTTGATTCATTCAGTTAGCTAAAAAGGTCATGACCCTTAAAATCATCCAATGATCTTTTGAGATCACCAGCAACCACACGTTGATTACATTTATTTATACAATGGGTTCAGAAAGGGTTAAATTTCCAAAGAATTAGAGAAACTTTAATATAATTAGAATAACAATATTTATCTATTGATATTATATTTATAATATTTTGTAAACGACAAACAATATGCAGTTTAACTACCCGAAGAATTCCTGAACTTCGTTTACTAATGAAACAGGGACCTACACTGAGATAGCTGTGTCAGTGGCGTAATTGTTAACAGCAAGCAATACTGTTGTTGAATAACATAATGAAAACCAAAACGCCTCAATGAATGCTAGTACATTCACTATAATTACTATTATAAATATCTACTTGTGTTGCAAGAACAAGGGTGTAGTATTTGCGTTTTGTTATCAATTGAGTGATAAAAGCTAGGTGAAAAATTCAAACTAATTTAAAAAGTTATCAAGTATCACCTCATTTATTTGCAAACAAGTAATCTAGGATTATTGTCCTTGTAATTTGAAATCTTTATGATCTTCACCCAATGGATTTGATGCGATACACCTGTAAAATGTGTCATCATAAGATACAAAGTTCGATATTGTAAGAATGTGTGTATTGGGATCTACATGCACGTTAGCGCCTAATCTTCTACCCTGCAATTAAAAAAATATAAATTTAGAAGATGTATTAAAGAGAATTTAAAACGGAAAGCATCGAATTTCACTTAATCAATAAAAGAGATGCGAAAGATACCAGAAGGGTATTCAAACTCATTAGTTAAAAATAACCTCTTAGCGTCATGGATTAAAAAACCCAAAAGATATACAAACACAAAGTAGAAAAAACATCGAAAACCAAAGACTAAAAACAACATTATAACACAATTTTAGGGTGATCACTGGTGCTTCGAAATATTTAACACATATTCTTTCTCCAATAAAACTCAAATATGGCATAAAATGCAATTGAAATCAAGATTCAAATCAAATAAACAGTTTAAACTATATTGATCCCATCTCCAAATAAAAAACCCAACATTGGTGGCATTTCAATTGTCTGGTTAACATTTTAACTCGTAAACAAATATAATACAATCCAAATCAAAACAAAAAACAAATCTTAATTGAAAATAACGTTTAAACATATAATTGCGTTGGATATAAACCGCAAGTGTTATACATGAGCTAAAAGATAAAAACTGTTTACCTTAACTAAGAAATCTATTGTTGGCTTAGGATTTCCTGTAGCAAGGCATTGGATAGTCACAGTATTACCATATCTGATATTCGTTGGTAGTATAACAGATTGTGTAATAATTGGGGCGGTTTCTAAAAAAAATATTAAAAAAACCATATAAAAATGTCAACAGCTTACGAGGAATATGCCATAGTTATAATAGTTTTTGTTGGAGCAGGATTTTTTATTGATTTTGATGGTACTTACGATGAAAAGGCTTTGTTGGCGCCACAATTGAAGTAGTTGTAGAAGTTGTGGTTTGAGGAGGATCTATTATTGCTTTGATGGTACTTATGATGAATAGGCGTTGTTGGCGCCATATGTGTAGTTGTTGTGGTTGTACATGTAGGAGGAGCTATGGTTGATTTGATGGTGCTTACAAGGAATAGGCGTTGTTGGCGCAACATTTGTAGTAGTTGTGATTGTAGGAGGATCTATAGTTGATTTGATGGTACGTACGAGGAATAGGCGTTGTTGGCGCGGTAGTTCTAGTAGTTGGAGTTGTTGGCGCCAAATTGTAGTAGTTATGGTGGGAGGATTACCTTTTTTGGATTTGATGCTACTTTCGAGGAATATGCGTTGTTGGTGCAATTGTTGTAGAAGTTGATGTAGTTGTGGTTGGAGGAGAAGCTATTGCTGATTAGATTGTACATAGAGTAATAGGCGTTGTTGGCGCCATATTAGTGGTAGTCGTTGTGGTTGGAGGCGAAGGTATTGTTGATTTGATGGTACATATAGTAATAGACATTGTTGGCGCCATATTTTTAGTAGTTTTAGTTGTAGGAGAACCAATTGTTGGTTTGATAGTACCTTTAGGTGTCATAGTTGTAGTAGTTGTGGTTGGAGGAGGGCTATTGTTGGTTTGATGGTACTTACGAGGAATATGCGTTGTTGGCGCCATAGTTGTAGTAGTTGTAGAAGTTGTGGTCGGAGGAGTAGCTACTGTTGATTTGAAAGTGCAGTTACGGTTACATAATTCTGTGTCACAACAAAATGAACATATTCCCTTGGGAATATTGTGTGCAACTGTTGAACATTGCTGAAAAATCATTTATTTAATGTATAATGTGATATAAATGTTTCCATATTGTCCGATTAGTATCAATATAGTTTTTCTTGATTAAATCAGAGTACTGCATATTTAACAAAGTGCTGTCTTGGTTTAATTGCATCCGTAAAGAATGTTCAGTATTCAAAATATTTTTGTTCTTCAACAGTGATCATGAAAAAGTCCGCCAAAATGCGCTGCTTTGTTGATTACATGTGGCAAGTATTACCTAATCCAGGAAAAAGATAAACTAACACCTATGGATCTATTTATGTTGAATAGTATTTATTTTGAATGGTATCTATCATAGTTGAGTTTAAGATTTAAGAATTATGACTTTGATTTTTTTTTAATTTGAAATAGAAACATGCCACTCCTATTTTGGGTGTTATATTGTGTCACGAATTGATACATAGCTATCATATCAGTTCCTTGTCACAATATTCCTTGAAATCTCTCTACTGTGGACACATTTACTGCATTAATGTTAAGTTAACAGGTTTTATAAATTCTGGATACCAGCCTATAGAAAACTTGTCATTTGCTGAACATTTAACTAAGTGGTTCACCTGTACCCACGGAATCCACGCAAATGGCATTTAACTAACAATAATGAATACACAGTAGATGCAACATACCGATTTCTGTGAACAGCCATGCATCCAACGAGGTTCACCCAGCAGATTTCGTGTTTGTGTTAAAGAGCATGCCTGTAATATGAACAATGCAAGTTTAGATTAAAACAGTTATGCTTAAGGTAAGGGGTGTGATTATATAAACAATGTTCACACGCTGTTAAAATACACACAGGTACATTTTATGTTGGTCGTGTGAACTTTTTTTTCATTTTACAGATTCATGATGTAAATGCTTTTTTTTAAAATTTTGGACAAAAAGAAATCTAACAGGTGTTTTGTTTTTCATCTGACTGTTTTTTTCCGGCGGGGGTTGGGCATGTTGGGGCGGGGTTACTTTTGTGGTTTTTAATTGTACATGTTACACCGAAGAGAACCTCGATAGTTCAACCATCAATTATAATACAATCTTTTCTTGTATAAGTACGTTAACCTTGGCTAGCAACTAGAAATCTAGTCCGAAGACCTCATACTATCTTAAAAAGTTATCTCCCCTTAAATAGCTTATTTGAAAGAAATAATTCTAAAAGCAGAAATATTTGGTATTTGTTAAAACATTTTCGATAATGCAATGAATAACCAAGTTTTTAATTTTATCTTAATAAAAGGTGTTACCAATAAAATTGAAAATCTGTCTCCAAATTTGCAGATTTAGGTAAAGAACTAGACCGACTATTTACGATTGTAAAATTCAAGATGACGGTCAACCCCTGAACTACTTTCAATGAAGTACACTTACCTTGTTCAGACACTAAAAATATCTAGTCATAAGACCTCATTTAATCGTTTTTGTTTTTATCTGCTATATATCGTCTTTTTAAAAAGAATTAATAGATGAACAAACCAACTTACCGAATCGCTATCACATAGTGTCAACTGGTTACAAGTATTCGAACTTTTACTTAAAGGGCAGTCATAGCATAAAGTTGATCCAAACGGTTTTGTAAAATCTAAAAACATTTTAAAAAATGTATTTACTGTCTATATAAAACTAGTTCATGTGTGCTGTGTTGGAGATTTGTCTCATTGGCAATCATCACTTGCGTCCGTATTTTTATATAGACCTACCATACATTGTTTTATAGCCTTAGATACAAAAAATAAACTCATTATACCAGGCTTGAATTGTTATAAGCCTTTACATTTTTCGTCAAAATATCTTTCCAAGCGTATACCTGCTTACTTCTACGTTATATGGTCTCTGTTGAAGAGTTGTCTGATTTACAATCATCTCCTTATTCTTATATCGAGCTACCATAAAAAAAATTATAGTCTAAGTTCGAAAAAAAATCATCATACCAGGCTCGTAATGTTATAAGCCATCACATTTTTCGTCAACATGTCTTTTCAAAACAATGTATAGTGGCTAACTTCTACATTATTTGGTGCTAGGTGAAAAGTCGTCTAATTGGCAATTATACAACATCTTCTCCAAGTTATATAGACCTACCATAAATTGTTTTTAGCCTCGGATCGATAAAAATATATATCATCATACATGTTCCAGGCTTGTCGTCAACATATTTTTTTCAAAACGGTGACATATAGCGGCGAACTTCTACGTTATTTGGTGTCTGATGAAGAGTTGTGTAATTGGAAATTATACAACATATTCTCCAAGCATATTTACAAATTCAAGTGCAATATGAAGGAGGTTTATTCAAAATCACATCATAGATACCAGGATTAAATTATGTTTGCCAGACGCGCGTGTCGTCTACACAAGACTCATGAGTGACGTTCCAATAAACAAATCAAAAATTAAAATCTTTAAAGTTAACAATTTGACAATATTGGTTTGATGTCTATTTTTGTTTGGTTGAATTGATAATAATTAAGGTGGTATGGGTGTCTTTCGCCATCTTGGATTGTAAAAAACAGAGAATCTAAGGTCCATATTTTCTATCAAATTAGCAAAATTTGATGCAAGAATGCAGATATTTCATGTGTTTTTACATTTAAAAGATCCAATTTATAAGAATATAACTTATAAATATAAATATATGTACAAGTGTAGATTATTTTTGGTTGTTTTTAAATATTTTGAAATTGTAATTTTAAGGGGAGGTAACTCTAAAACAGTGCAATTTAATGTTTTTTATGCCTACTTTCAGAACCACAGTGACCTTCCAAATTACAGATATCCTTGTCACTACAGCATTCATCACACGTGGTCGTATCTATGCTTTTTCTAGCACTCCGTTTCCCGACTACAGGTAAACTTGAGCCTGATGAGGTGCAACTCTGAAATGATGAATGGGAAAACAAAAATTACTTAGAATAATATTTAACAGTAAGACTACGTCAAATCTAGTTATAATCAATGATATGTTTTTTTTTGATTTTCTTCAGTTATTATGAGTTCTGTAAACAATACTCCTGTCATTGAAAAAATTAAAAGTGTTGTCATTCTGTGACATTTTTTTAGGGTTCTGAATGAAGACAAGGTAAAGCTGCCGATTTTATAATGACGACAATATGATTTTATATCTAAATGAGTAAAAGGATATACATGATGTAGGATAAATGAAGGCAAAATAGTATATCTTTTTTCAATAGTATTAGAATGACAAGGCGAATACAAAACCTGGTGACAAACCACAACTGAGGGAAACACATCAACTATAAGAGGAAGTCTTAGATAGCAATCTATTGATATGAAAAGTCAGTAGACTTCGTAGGGGCAAAGCATTATTTTTAATCTACAATTCAACAAAAGAAATGATCCATATATATAATGAAATCGGATTCACTGTACCGAAGTAAATAATTGTCCAATTGGTCTAGTTTTTACAGAGCGTCATTTTCTAAACATTGCTTTAAGTTAAAGACGTTCGCATTTTTTGTTTTCATTTTTTGTTATCTAAAAAATCTTCATCCAAACATTCAAAAATCGATAAAGAAAATACCAGTACCAAGTCAGGAATATGACAGTTGTTATCCCTTCGTAGGTGTTTGAGCTTTTGATTTTGCCATTTGATTCGGAATTTTCTGTTTTGAATTTTCTTCGGAGTGCAGTATTTTGTAATTAATTTGTCCCTAAAGTCTATCTTATAAACATAAATTTAAAGCTAACAGTGGTAAACGGTTACTTACATTGAGTGGTTTGCAACCAACATTGTATAAATGCCAAGTCTTTTGTCCGTTACTGGTTTCATATTTCTCTATATAACATACCTGAAACGTTTATTTATTATAATTGAAAAACTAAAGATATTTAGATTTTATTTTCTTTATATTTATCGTTAAACATTGACAAGCAATCCATTTTTTTTTTAGCAAAACTAAAAGCCCACTGATCAATGACAAAACTATCATGACTATGTAATACATGGTATATGTTCATATTTAATTTAGTACTTAAATCCTGTAAAATTCGGTTAAAATTACGCAATGATTTTCACAACCTTTTCCTCTCATTTATTTTTTTACACTTTGGCGTCTGGTTATATTGATAATTAAATATTATCGGGTTGAGATTTTAAAACTTTTTAGATCTCTCCCTCTATAATTTTTGTTTTCTTATGGAAATGAAAACTTCATAAAAAAACTTTAATAGAGATAGAAAAGAAATTTTTCCCGTTCAAATAAATTGATAAAAAATATGACAGCATAATTGACTTTTCATCGGTACTGACCACATTTTCTATGTAATACAAAAACGGGTAAGCTGGAAATATTTAAATTACCGTTTTAAGTTCAGGAAATTAAAGTATTGTCCAATATTCCTTGGCTAACGGAGGTATATGATACGTTCGCAATGTAAATATAAAAAAAGATGTGGTATGATGTCATTGAGACAACTGTCCACAAGAGACCAAAATGACACAGACATTAACAACTCTGGCACCGTACAACCTTCAACAATGAGCAAAACCCATAATGCATAGTCAGCCTTAAAAGACCCTGGTATGACAATGTAAAAGAATTCAAACGAGAAAACTAACGGCCTTATTTATATAAAAAAAAATTAACGAAAAACAAATATGTAGGTCATAAACTTGGGACAGGCACATACATAAATAATGTGTTGGGGCTAAACATGTAAGCGGGATCCCAACCCTCCCCTAACCTGGGACAGTGGTATAACAGTACAACATAAGAACGCACTATACAAATCAGTTGACAAAGGCTTAACTCATCAGATAGACAAAAATGCAATTGGACGTGGCCGGGTACTTGTACATCCCGACAACAAAAAGACACTAGGGACATATCTGAGAGTACTCGCAGTTATCTGACAGCTAGTTCAAAGTCGATAACAAATAATAAAAAAGCACGCATCTAAGACTAACCAGAGGATAAGGTAATATTATCCTCGAACGATGCCCTCATGAAATATAATTTTATCTTAGGTGAACGAATCTTGATATCTTACTCAGGCACGGTTTTACGTGCATTAATATTAAAACTCTACATATCTAATAACGATCAAATATCTTGTAGTGGTTACAGATAATTACATACCAGTATAAATATTTGTTTATTGTTGATGACAATTCCTTCACTTACTATAAAAACAAGTTCATAGGATTGCAATATAAATTTTATAAATACATTTGTAAAGTTGAGCAACCAATTATATCTTTACAAAACAAGAAAATCAAAATAATTTACTGAAAAAATATTGATATAGTTTTTGAATATATATTTATTTTTCGATAAGTTACGTATTGTAATGTTTATGAGTAAAGTACTTTTTTCACATAAACTTTCAAAAATGATTTTCGTTTAACATTTTCTATTTTCTCTCACTCTTGTCGCGCACACACAGATTGCTATTAAACTTTTTCAATCATGCTTATATTCGTTCTTTGTTTACAAAGTAAAAATCGTGAAAGAAAATGACTGTATGATTTGTCTTTATAATAATTATTTTCAAGAACGATCGGTAAAGACAAAGGCGAATGCGTTGCCGACTTGTAAACATCAGACGAATGTACGAAGGTGTATTGCAACTATAAATGAATTATCAAAATTTCAAATAACATAAAAGGTAACACTACCCCATAATCATCATGTCAGATGGGTGTCACAGACCGTAAGAATAGTTAAACTAAAAGTCGAAACCTACTATCTATTTAATGACAATTTACACAAAACAACGTAGAAAACTAAAGACCAAACAACACGAGCCTCACTTATTATATATAAATCCTAAGGTGATCTCGTGTGGTACGGAAGAGTGAATATATCCTCCTCCGTATGTGGTTAACCGTTGATTTGGCCATATATTTACAAATAAGATTGGTTATCGTATAAAGATGTACACGGCTGGTAATCTACACACGCAGAACATTTGGTTCTGCAATGAAAATCGTGAGAGGATTTTCCGGTTGTGCTTGAGTGGAGCAATTTTCACCGCTTCAAAGGATATAGACATTTCTAAATCGCAATTTTCTTATTCGACTGATCAAAATATTGAAAATCGGAGAATGCTATGCCGTGGTGAATACTTTAACGAAGAGATACATGTATCATTTACTGTTGTACGTGGAGTTGAACTCCTACAAAATCAGTTGCCGCACGAGAATTTCCCGAAAAAAGTGACATTTAGATTTTAAAATGGTTCTATTAACAGACCTACAAGTTCAAATTTACTTTGAATTCGGTCAATGGGTATGAATGTCATTTTGGGCGGCGTGTACGCTGTCCGGTGTTGATCGACATCTTAATAAATCTAAAAACCTCAAATTTTTATTATGTCATGCGTGAGGGAATCGGTTCTGATTGAGGACATCGTAAATGCGTGAGGGGACGTGAAATCATAATATTATTTCCAAACTATGAGTCTTTGAAAGTTGCCTAAATGTGGTCAGATTGTTCATAAAAAAACACATTGGTGTGCATACAAAATTAATGAAATAGAATTTTGAAATACATTTTGGGAAGATATGTTTTACGAACAATAAAAGGAAAGAATATATCAACGATTTGTTTCTAACTGCAAATAAAAGTTGAAAAATTTCATATCAGTCCATCAGCCCAGTATATATTTTTTACGAAAAGAGTTAACTCCCCTTTTATTGCGTATTTAAAAAAAAAAATGGATTGCTAAAACACAAATTTTGATATTTGTTTGAATATTTTGATTTATACAATACATCACAAAGTTTTCTGTTTATGAATAAACAGTATAACCAATAAATTGCAAATATGTCTCAAATAAAGGCAACAGTAGTAA
Source organism: Mytilus edulis (assembly GCA_019925275.1). NCBI lineage: Eukaryota > Metazoa > Mollusca > Bivalvia > Mytilida > Mytilidae > Mytilus > Mytilus edulis. The sequence continues at coordinate 77,102,183 of CM034354.1, read as the reverse complement.
ACCGATGTTCGAAATTCTTAAATTGATTGAGAAAAACAAATTCGGACTACAAACTAAAACTGAGGAAAAGACATCAAATACAAGAGGAAAACTACGACACAACAGAAACACAAGTTAACATTAAACTTTAACACACACACTTGGCACAGGACATTTAAAGAAAAATGGTGGGAGGAACCCGGTTTTGTGGCATGCCAAACCTCCCGCTTGTACGGCATTGGTAAATATATCATTTAAAGAAAACATTACATGACAGGACTACAATACAAATAAATGAGAGAACATATAGGAAAGGGAAAACACGCCAATTAAAGCTAACAAAGGGTACCAGGTTAAAAAAAAACCTTATACGTCAGACGCGTCTTTCGCCCACACAAGGCTTACCAGTGACGCTCAAAAGTTCGAAAGCCAAGACAAGTACATTGAGGAACAAAAGTTCCAAAAAGTTGTGCCTAATACGGCTAGGGTTTCTGCCTGGAATAAGAACATCTTTGTTATTTCGAAAATTCATAGTTTTGCAACCAGTGAAGTTTGATAAAATGACTATATAATAGATATACATGATAAAATCGAAGTGGTGACTAACTACACAATAAAAACGGATGCATAAAACAACCTAAACCAGCACAGCCGAGTTAGCCATACCATCAACGCACAAAGTGACATGAATTTCTTAAACAATATTCCAAAAATAGGATAGACAAAATTCAGGATTAGATTTGCAATACTGTTATAACAATGAAAATTACAACATTAATTAATATCAAATTGTGGTAGTAAACTATACCGATTATTTGCCTAAATCCACGAATTTGGAGACATATTTGTAATGTATTGATTAGACTTTTATTCATATAAAGAAAACTTGGTGAGTTATTGTTATTTCAAAATTCTATCTCATAATTTTTATTGATGCACACAAAGGAGTAGGTCCAGTAAGACTTCTTTTTGGCCCTAAAATATAGTAGTTTTACAAAATTGTTAAAATGTAAACTTATAGTTATTTATTGGAAATGCTTCTGCTACTTGAATATTGGCTGTTTTGACAATACAATGCACACATATCGGGTAGTAGCACCATTAAGTCATGATAAATTACTGAAATCTCCTCAATTTTAGTTTAATTTTTGACGGTTTCCGTGTAAAACGAAAGTGGCCGCATTCGTCTTTATCCTTAATATTGAAATGTAAGTTGTATTTGATGATAATACATAACATATATAAAGGTTGTGGATGAACACGGATGCAGCCACTTTCATTTTTCACATTTTTCGGACTATTTGGTAGTTTTTCATATTTGAGCTTAAATGGGATCGTTTCCGATGTTATGACTCAATCAGTTAAAATCTTTCACATTAACTAATTGAATCAAATGAAATAAACACTTAAGTGTTTAAAAAGCGGTCAAAATCTTTCAAAAGATGAACCAGAAATTTGAGGCCAAAATCGGTCCTTACGGACCTACTCCTTTGTTTTTTCATAAACAATCTAAACATATCAAGGCAGCTTTCAACGACTGATAGCTTATGTATAAAGATATAATTCCAAGTCCCCTCACTCATTCACGATGTCCTTAATCAGAACCGATCCCCTCACGCATGACAAAATGAAAATATGAGGTTTTTAGATTTATTAAGATGTCTATCAACACCGGCCAGCGTCCACGCCGCCCAAAACGACATTCATAGCCATTGACAGAATTCAAAGTAAATTTGAACTTGTAGGTCTGTTAATAGAACCATTTCAAAATCTAAATGTCACTTTTTTCGGGAAATTCTCGTGCGGCAACTGATTTTGTAGGAGTTCAACTCCACGTACAACAGTAAATGATACATGTATCTCTTCGTTAAAGTATTCACCACAGCATATCATTCTCCGATTTTCAATATTTTGATCAGTCGAATAAGAAAATTGCGATTTAGAAATGTCTATACCCTTTGAAGCGGTGACAATTGCTCCACTCAAGCACAACCGGAAAATCCTCTCACGATTTTCATTGCAGCACCAAATTTTCTGTGTAGATTACCAGCCGTGTGTATTTATTCTGCAGGACTGTCGAGTGAAACTAATACCTTAATGACCACATGGTCGTTGAGAAATTATATTTCGCTGTAAATTAGTTCGACGATTACTTCCTTATGTTGGCTTTGGGGGGAGCATAAATGAGTGTGCGTTCCTGTTGAAGGTAACTACATAAAGGACACATACAATTTATGAAGTGTTTTCTAATTCAAAATGAGTTGATATAAAATTAATAATAATGATAACATAATACCTCGTTTGTACTACACTCTGTAACAGTTGTACAGTCGTATGGCTGTGGTATTCGTCTACAGTCAAGACAAATTATTGCCACTAAAATTAAGAAAAGTATTATACTGTCACTATTACTGCAATTATTTACTGAATTGAATAAGACATCATCATGGGAGACAAAAAATAATACTGCAATAAAACTCTTAAAAATTCTCATGACTTGCAACGATTCCATTAATCATTCTTAAATAACAATCTTAAATTTGAATTCATGACAATTATTTCTGTGAATGCAAAGTGTGCTTGAAATTTGTCATTATAACATTGTGGTGCTTCAGAGATATCATGCAATTCACAATTTGATTTTTAAATCGTTTCGACTGTTTTTTCAGACCAAAACATGGAGCTAGCGAAATCAGTACTTCGGACATATAGGGTTCCTGCATGTTTTTAATATTCCTGTTTTATTGCAGTGTTTCTTAAAATAAATGCAATCACTTTTAACTAGGTTATCCTTCACACTGTAGGTAACATGTTTTATACTATTCCTAGTTCCCTATTCATCAGTTTATTTTGAGAAGAACTGATAATGAATTAGATGCACGAAGGCATACAGAAATAATAGAATTTAATTAAATGAAAATTAAATTCATTTATTGAATTAACATATATACATGTATTGAGACTCGACAAATCGAGTCGTCCTTTACTCTTATCATGCTAATTTGAGCATGTGACAGCCGAGTAGTAAAAGTCCGTGCAATTTAACGGTCTCTTTTACCTTGAAAACTGAACGGAGAGGACGTTAAAAAATTAAGAGAAAGATTTTACATACACTATCAAGATAAGTATTGTTTTAATAAGTTTATTTAAGAATTCATATTTTAAATCTGATTCGGATTTAATGATTTTATTTATGTTTTTTTTTATTTTAATATTTAAATTAACTTATTACTTCGTCGAATTAAATATGCGGTTGAGCCACGTGGCATTGAAATTCTAAATGAATAATTTTTTTTTATTAGTATATGCATTGCCTAGACATGTTTAATTTCACAGTTTATTCATCCTTGATGCAGAATGTTAAAGTACACCTGTTATAATGCGTAGAGACAGGTAGGTGCATGTTTACAGGTTAAGTTGATCATAAATAATTTATATATTTTACATATCACAATTCGTGATGTACAAAAAAATAAATAAATAAAAATATGTTTAGATAAGAGACAATCTAAGGAATTAATTTATTAAGCTCAAATGACAGAGTTGATATATATGAATAAAATGAATACTGAAGCCGATGCATTGAAACTGTTACAAAAATAAATCAAATTAAAAGACAGAATACTAGCTATGTGATGTTAGTAAGTACTTCAATTTTTAACCTATTTTGTTTATACAAATGCCTAGAATTGGTCGACGAAGAAATGGGAATGGGCGCGTACGAGTGCCCGTTGTTGAAGCGCAACCACCAGAGAGACGACGCGGAAGGAGAAACCGTGCAGTTGCTGCACCAAGAAATCAAGATGTGGGGGCAATTGTTGGTGAAGTACAGGTACAAGCACCTCTTCCTCTACAAATCCAGGCTCCTCCTTTGCCAATTGAAAGACAACCTGCCTTGCAAGGTCCTGTAGCACCAGCAATGAACGTACAAGCGCCATTTGCGCAAGTTGAAATACCAGCTCCTGTGCCAATGCCTAATCAAAATGGTGAGATAAATAATGATCCTATGCTTATACCTAATCAATCAGAATGTGATGTTTACGTATCCCAAAATTTTAAAGAAAAAATTTGGAATAGAGAATTTATAGATTTGCCATTACTTCTTTATCAAAATTTTATTAGCCAAATTGACAGACCTCAAAATGTTATAAGTTATGATAATGCAGCTGGTTCACTTGTAATTACATCAAAAAAAAAAAAACAGCAAAGTTAAATCTATTCAAAACATTGAGTCATGGACTGATGCATTTATAAATTATATGAAAATATTTTTTCAACGTTTTCCAAATTTAGCTAGTGAATTGACCACTTATATGTCAATCATTAGAGGTACACAAGTGTCTTTTGAGAAGATTTATTGTTATGACCAGCAATTTAGATTAAGAATGGCAAATAATCCTACAAGATCTTGGTCTTCCATTGATGGCATTTTATGGTACACCGTCATAGCTAATGGGGAACCGGAGGGTAATACAATTCAACAGACAAGTGTAGGTTATCGACCATGCTATGATTATAATTTCAAGGGAGTTTGTAATCGTCAAAATTGTTTTTACACCCATTTATGTATGAAATGCGGAATGGCCCACCCTTTCGCTGGCTGTCAACAAGTAAATAGCAACCAGGCATATGCTCGTTCTCAAAATGCAGCCCGAGGCACATATCAAAATAGAGGTGCTAGAAATTTTGCACCTAGAAGTCAAACAAATTTTCAAAGAGGAGCGAATTTGAATCAAGGATTTAGACCTCGAGGAAGCAGATTCCCTGCCATTCGAATGGTCGCACCACATACATTTAACAATTAAATTTTATATTTTTCAGAATCTGTAATTAATCCGTTGGACACATGGTGTCTTGGCTTTACTCCGATCAATATCACAGAATTAAATAAACTTCTTTTCAATTACCCAAATCAATATGATGCAATGATATTATGCAAGGGATTTTCTGAAGGTTTTAGGTTAAATTATTTTGGACCCCGATGTAGGTTTTAATCAAAAAATTTACATTCAGTCATCCAAAATCCTGGGGTGGCATGGGAAAAAGTCATGAGTGAAGTAAAAAATGGTCGCATAGCTGGTCCTTTTTTGACTAGACCTATATCTAATCTAAGGTGTTCGCCTATAGGTGTAATTCCTAAGAAAACGGGTGGATTTAGATTGATTACGCACTTATCTTTTCCGCCGAATTTGAGTGTAAACGACTTTATTGATGAAAAATTTACTACAGTAAAGTATTCGTCTTTTGATAATGCTATTGATATGATTAAAAGATTGGGTTCAAATGTTGAAATTGGAAAAAAGGACATTAAATCCGCCTTCAGATTGTTAAAAATCTATCCGGGGGACTTTGATCTATTAGGGTTTAAACTTCATGAATATTATTTCATAGATAAATCATTGCCTATGGGGTATTCAGAATCAAATTGCTTATTCGAAAAATTTTCAACTTTTATTCAATGGGCTGTCATGACTGAGTCCAATTCAGATAATCTTGATCATTATTTGGATGATTTTTTATTTGCTGGTAAAAGCAAAACTGAGGATTGTAAAAATTTGATGAATAGTTTTGATAGGGTATGTTGTCGTCTTGGAGTCCCAATTGCTCATGAAAAAACAGAAGGCCCAACAACAAAAGTTAGTTATTTAGGTTTGCTTATAGACACAGAAAAAATGCTTATACAAATTCCGGAGGACAAAGTATTGGAGTTAAAGTCAAAAATTAAGTGGGTATTAGGTAGGAAAAAGATAACTTTAAGGGACCTACAATCTTTGTGTGGGTCATTAGCTTTTTGTGCAAAAGCTCTACCTGCAGGCAGAGCATTTAGCAGACGAATTTATTTGACAAGTACTCACGCAAAGAAACCACATCATTATGTCAGAATCACAGAAGGCATTTATCAAGACTTATTGGTATGGGAATTGTTTTTAGACAAATTTAACGGTATTAGTTACATGCTCGACATTGATTGGACTTCAAATTCAGTTTTACAACTATTTACTGACAGCGCTGGTGGTTCAACAAAAGGGTGTGGCTGCTATTTCCAAGGTAAATGGGCTTTTCTTAAATGGCCTGTAGAGTGGTCTGGTACTGAAGTTCTCAGAGATATATCATATTTAGAAATGATACCTATTGCACTATCTGTTTACTTATGGGGTAATCTTTTTCAAAAAAAGAAAATTTTATTTAATTCGGATAATAATGCCGTAGTTGAAATTTTAAATAAGAAGACGTCAAAATCTATACGAATTATGAACCTTGTTAGACACATAGTATATTGGTCATTATTAGGCAACTTTCACATTAAGGCACAGTTCATTCCTGGTTATACAAATATAATTGCAGATTGTATTTCTCGTAAAAAATTTCAGAAATTCAAAAGTCTGGCTCTAACAGCAGATTCACATCCAGCTACATTCCGGAGGAATTTTGGAACATTTTAGACCAGAAATAGCAAAGTTATTGGACGCCTCGAATTCTCAGAATACATGGAAAACGTATAATAATGGACTGACTTCATTTGTTTCATTTAGATTAAAAGAAGGTTTAGGAAATACATGGCCACCCAGTATTTCGCATTTAGTTAACTATGTTGCTTATTTATCAAAATTAGGATATGCCCCTGCAACGGTTAAGGTGTACTTGTCAGACTTAAGCTATTATTTACGAATAAATGAGCTCACTGATTTGACTTCATCGTTCATTATACAAAAAATGTTGAAAGGAATGGACAAATTATATGGCGTAGTGGATAGTCGCAAACCTATAACTGTAGAAATATTAGCTCGATTAATAAACTCGTTGCAATTTGTCTGCTCTTCAGTATATGAATGTACTTTATTTAGATCCATGTTTTCATTAGCATTTTTTGCATTTTTGAGAATCGGTGAAATTACAATTAATAGAAATACGCAACATGTCATTAACAATGATGATGTCAATGTTTCACATCATTCACAATCTGCATATATCACAATTCCCTTTTCGAAAACAGACCAAAAAGGTTTATCTACAACATTAACAGTTGAAAGTTTTAATCAAGTAGATATTTGCCCGGTGAAATTGTTATTAAACTTTATTTCAATCAGACACCAAAACAATGGACCATTTTTTTGTTGTTGTCATTTTAACAAAACTGGTGTAACACGATATCAATTTTCTAGTGTACTATGCAAAACCATGAAATTTATTGATTGTAATCCAAATGAGTACAACACACATTCATTTCGAATAGGAGCAGCTACACATTTTGCTATGAACGGTCATACTGATGAAGAAATTATGACTTTAGGTCGTTGGAAATCTGCATCCTTTAAACGTTATATAAGAATTGAGCTAACCAAATAACTTATAATTTCAGCTTGTCTTAGTAATGAAATATGGATTAGTGGTTCTTCAATAATATGCAGTGCTCGTGATCACTCAGAGAACAGACCTTCAGGTAGTAATTTAGGTCTTTTGAAAAATAATAATTGTTTTTTGCGATGGGCAGGCAAATCTGGTATGAAATGGGACGATGTTGTTGGCACAGTTAACAGCATCATTAATTTATGCAACAAAATTCCACATGCGTTGATATTGCATTGTGGTGGGAATGACATAGGAAATGTACCATGTGGTGCTCTGCTATATCATGTTAAATTCACAATAGCAATTCTGTCTCTCATGCTCCCAAATTGTTCTCTTATATGGTCAAGCATTCCTCCCAGGCGATCATGGCGTTACTCAAGTGATGACCATGCCATGGAAGTTACAAGAAAGAGAATAAATAGGGGAGTGAGATCTTATATACTCAAACATGGAGGATACGTTATCAAATATCCAGATTTTGACGATCGTCATCCAGCGCTATATTCTGACGATGGAGTACATTTATCTTTTATTGGAAATGATATTTTTTTGAATCAAATTCAGTCAGCACTAGAAACATTCATAAAGTATCCACATTGTGTTGTATTTCCCCACGATCATCTTTAATTTAAATAAACAGTTCATAATCTAATGGATTAAATACATGTATTTTATGAAATTTGGTTGTTACATAAATGTTGAATTCGTAATATCTTTTATCATTTTGATTGTTTAAATCAGTTGTAAGTTGATCGTAGAATTGGAGATAACTGAATTGTCATGGGTAAATTTTGTGGCGGATTATCATTCTGTACTAAAGTCCGATTGATAATTTTGGCGAAATTTACTTCATTTTATGCAGACTATGGATAGCCCAGCTGCTAATTCTGAAATATTGCTGAATGGACCGCCCTTCAGTACACCAGCTTTGGATCGCCCAGCTGTGATACAATGATTAGTTCAATCGTCATCAACATTTTATTGATTGACAAATATTTTGGTTGTGTACTGTTGTTGCAACAGTTGTTGTTGTTTTATGAATGAATTTTGATTAAATGTTGCCATGACAATTCAATATCCAAACAAAATCAGTGTTTGTTATTTGTTGTACTGAAATACAAATCAAGGCATCAATGGCGTCTGTTCGTCAATTCTGTTAATTGGTAATTTACACCTAGTGGTATGTTTGATCCAATGATATATTCAATAATAGAATTTAATTAAATGAAAATTAAATTCATTTATTGAATTAACATATATACATGTATTGAGACTCGACAAATCGAGTCGTCCTTTACTCTTATCATGCTAATTTGAGCATGTGACAGCCGAATAGTAAAAGTCCGTGCAATTTAACGGTCTCTTTTACCTTGAAAACTGAACGGAGAGGACGTTAAAAAATTAAGACCCTCCTCACCCACCCTTAAGAATTGAACTTTGCTTGCTGCTGGTTCTTTTATTTTTCAGATGCTCCAGTCTTCAAACACAAATCCGTCATGGTAACATGCTGAAGCAGTCACACAACCGGAGCGAAATTTACTTCATTTTATGCAGACTATGGATAGCCCAGCTGCTAATTCTGAAATATTGCTGAATGGACCGCCCTTCAGTACACCAGCTTTGGATCGCCCAGCTGTGATACACTGATTAGTTCAATCGTCATCAACATTTTATTGATTGACAAATATTTTGGTTGTGTACTGTTGTTGTAACAGTTGTTGTTGTTTTATGAATGAATTTTGATTAAATGTTGCCATGACAATTCAATATCCAAACAAAATCAGTGTTTGTTATTTGTTGTACTGAAATACAAATCAAGGCATCAATGGCGTCTGTTCGTCAATTCTGTTAATTGGTAATTTACACCTAGTGGTATGTTTGATCCAATGATATATTCAATAACTTACACATATTCGATTTAACAAAGGTCAATTGTATAAAATGTATGCAACACAATTAAGCGCTATAGAACCGGGTTCAATTCACCATTTTCTACATATGAAAATACCTGTGCCAAGTCAGGAATATGACAGTTCTTGTCCATTCGTTTTTGATGCGTTTTGTTATTTGATTTTGCTATGTGATTATTGACTTTCCGAATCGATTTTCCATTTTGTTCAGTATTTTTGTGATTTTACTTTTTAGAAATGGTAAATAGTTTTGTGCTATATAGTTGGCAAATATTTCTATCGTTGACACCATATATTGACGAACTCTCCACACTCTAACTAAAAATGTTGCAGTCAACGAGAAATGTTCTTTACTATATATAAAAAAATAATAAAATGCATGGATTTTATTGTTGTTCGGATAATCTTCTGATTTATAGATTTTAAGGTGGTATGGGTGTCGGTCGCCATATTGGATTGTAAAAAAAGAGAATCTAAGGTCCATATTTTCCATAAAATTTGCAAAATTTGATCCAGGAATGCAGATTCTGGTGCAAGAAAATTAGTACCGTTAATTTTATTTACTTATGTGAAACTGCATTTTAGAAAAAAAATTATAAGATTTAAACTTTTAACTATAATTAATAATTTTCAAAATGGCATTTCAAGGGGAGGTAACTCTGAAAAAGTGCATTTTCTGAAGGAACCTGCACGGAATTTTGCTATTTTGTTTGTTTTCCAGTGACCGTATCTTTCCTTTTGATATTCACATAGCATTTTCTAACAGCTTTCTCCTCGTTTTTTATTTTACAATTCTATCATTTTAATGCATTTGGTTAAGCTTAATAAATAATTACAAAATGTGTTTTTTCCTGTAAAAACCATACAAAATATGTTATTTTGTCACAAACTGTAGCGTGAGAAAATGCGCGGTTACCTATCATTTTTATTATATTTTTGAACATATCAATAAAAACTACATTTTGGCAAAGTATGAATAAATTCTATCATTTTTAATTTAAACACCCATACCACCTTAAAGCTATCAATCGAGTAATTTTTATATTCTAGGTCCATATAATGTAAATCTGATACTTAATCAAACATTATTGAAATCAACACACGATCTGCATGTTGCTCATCAAACAAGTTTTTGATGATCTGATCAGAAAGACAAAACTGGCTCTTGAGAGTTCCTTATATTCTATTCAAATTCAGAAACACTATATAATTTTATTGTCAAAACGGGATAGAAGTACACGTGTTTCTTATATTGAACTAGAAGTTAAACGTGTTGGTTCATTGTGAAGATGTGGTTGAAACCTTTCCAAATTCTTATATCATGTCATTGAATCAAAGACTAAAGGTTGATCTATACAAATATAAAACTCAATCTCGTATTGATATTAATGCTTTAAGATATGTTTACACAAACAATCTATTTCCTTCCAGGTATATAAAGTACATAACTTAATGTTAGCACTTTAATATTTTTCATTTCATATTTACACAAATAAATATCAAAGACCTTTTTTCAATCAATGTAAGTCATTTGATAGAAATATCATATCCTATCCCCTTTACATTATTCGAAGCATATATAGTTTTATTGTTTTTTTTTCCATTTTAACTATAATTTTTTTTTGTATAAAACCTTATAACCATGATAACCATAGTTATCGAAATGCAATCGAAAAGTAATCAATGTTTACGTGATAATTCTATTCTGTTATCGATTAAATTACGATTACAGATTACTATCAATTACGATTACAGAGAACGGCTACCCTATCCCAGGTCAGATTATATAATATGGTACATCGTTTGAATTTGTACAATTCATTCTCTTTAGATGGAAAATAAATGCACCAGTAGTATAACGCTGTACGAAACTCATAAATCGATAGAGAAATAAACAAATCCGGTTTTCATTTGTGTATGTGGTGCATATTTGTTTTTCGATAATGTTTTTGTATATAAATTATGCCGTTAGTTTTCTCGTTTGAATTGTAGGACATTGTCATTTCGGGGCCTTTCATAGCTGACCATGCGGTTTAGGCATTGCTCATTGTTGAAGGCCGTACAGTGACCTTACGTTATTTTTTTTGGTGTCATTTGGTCAGTCGTGGAGAGTTGTCTCATTGGCAATCATACCACATCTTCGTTTTTATATGTGAACTCCAATAACTACGATACAGTATTACTCACTTGATAATCTCACGACAAAGCTGATAATTATCAACAAACCTATACCTAAAGAGAGACAACAATTAGAATGACAGTAAGTACTATCATAATTTACAGATATAATAAAGCAACACTACATAGATATAGGAAGATGTGGTGTGAGTGCCAATGAGACAACTCTCCATCCAAATAACAATTTAAAAATTAAACCATTATAGGTTAAAGTACGGCCTTCAACACGGAGCCTTGGCTCACACCGAACAACAAGCTATAAAGGGCCCCAAAATTACTAGTGTAAAACCATTCAAACGGGAAAACCAACGGTCTAATCTATATAAACAAAACGAGAAACGAGAAACACGTATATATTACATAAACAAACGACAACTACTGTACATCAGATTCCTGACTTAGGACAGGTGCAAACATTTGCAGCGGGATTAAACGTTTTAATGGGCCCAAACCTTCTCACTACAGTACATTATAAAAATAAAATGATTTAACCTTAATAGTACAACAAATATTCATAACAATTCTTTATATTTGTTAAAATGGAGCTATTACCATTGTTATATAATTAAGTGTGTGTGTGTGAGGGGGAGGGCTAATTCTGGTGAAGTAACAAATTGAATGATCTTTATATTAAAGCTGATTAACCATGACGAGAGGTTATGTACACTGTAAACAAAGGCTCTTTATGTAACGTTCATACTTACGTGTCATTCTGTCTAGCAGTTTAGGATTCAATAATGATAAAAATTTTCGTAAGATAAGACAGAATAATATAGATTAGACCTACGACAGGGCTAAAATGAAAGTATAATGTTTACTTGTATCTTTAGCTCTGAAGTCCAATGAATTTCGGTCGATTACAATTTTTAAATAAGTGACGTTTGACGATTTGTCACTCCACTGTAAAATCAGGTATGATAACCATTAAAATCAAACTACTGCATAGCATTATGTTAATGGAAACATTACCAGCGAGAAAAAATTCAGCAGAAATAAGTATTATAGCTAAATAAGGCCACAATTAAAAATATTTTGATTTGCCCAAACCCTATCCACAGGTTGAGTCAGTGGGTAGGTAGGTAGGCATTTCCTTTTTTTTCAAATAAAGGCAGTTTGCCGCTGTTAAAACTCACAAATCCATGGACAAAGAACTAAATCGGGGCAACAAAACAAAACCGAGGGAAATGCATTAAATATAAGAGGAGAACACAGACATTGCACCAAAACATAACACAAACAGAAACGGACCGAGCACAAGACAATGTCCCACGAGAACAACAAACATAACATCAAAACCAAAAAAATGAATTTGGGATAGACAAGTACCGTGACACGTCTTATCGCAATGTGAATGTACATTAAAAAAAAGAGAAGAAATAATTGCGTCGCTCGATTCTTCACTTCAAAAGAGAAATTGAAGTATCGAGTGTTTATTAGTCTTCATGGTCTTCAAGCCTGTCTGATAAAAAAAAATCCTTCAAATCAGGACAATAAAAGAATTTTAGTAGGCAGCTTTTCTGGGTAGGTAGCGTTTAGGCAAACAAACCTTTTAATGGCCTAATGTAATAAATGTTTTTTTTTGTGTTTGTTTTTTACACATAACATATAACAATAATGAACTAAAACATAGATGGTACAACAGTTTGGATTATTTCTTTCTAATAACATGAATAGGACAATGATTGCATTATTAAAGAATCGAGCGACGCAATTATTTCTTCTTCTCACGTACGACAGACTACATGTAATGACGCAAAAGCCTTCGACACTTACTGAGTGACAAATTTCAAAAACTTTTGTCAAATACTTACGATGTTTTAGGTCAAAATGTAAATTACTCCTTTTTAGAATCAAATGTTTAAAAAATCTTTTGCTTGTATCATGTATATATTTCCGGGTTTATTTATAACTGTCAACGACATGCCAATACATTGAAACAGCCAAAAATAATTATAACGATAAAATGACGTGCAATATATAAGTATGTAACGACGGTTATGCGACTTAAGTGAGCCTTTAATACAATCTGATATTCGAGCCGAAGAAGTCCGTATAAACACATATGTTTTAATTCTTTTTATCGTTGAAGTTGCACGGTGAATCGTTGAAGTTGCACGGTGAACCGTTGTTGTTATCGTCTATATCATTTGGTTTCGAATAGAGGGTTACTTTACGCAGACTCATATCACGTCTTCTTTTTATATTTCTTAGGTATTATTCTTCAATCATCTGTTTTGTCATTCCGTATGCTGTGGTGTGGTCATTGTCACATTACATTTGGCAAAACCTTTTGGAATTTCTTGTCCTCCAATTTCATCTCTTATTTTGCCTCTCAAACCTTTCTGATACGACTTGTTGAAGACCAAATTCGCATCTTGTGAAGAAAATGTTTATCCTAGTATGTTGCTGGGTTTAATGTTTGTTTTTCATAAATTATTTAGCATTTACATTAGGTCATTCGTTTTCTCGTTTTAAATATTTTTTATTTGTCATTTCGGGTCATAATAAATATTGCTTACATTGGTCTTTAATGAAGAGTTATCTCATTGGCAAACAAACCACTTATTGTTTTTATATATATATATATCTACGAGTATTTTATTTACCATCAAATTCCAGGATGAGTTATAACCATAATAATATAAATAGAAATGTTTTACCAACAAAATTTGACTCCATCGGTTTAGAAATTATCAAACTCACCAGTAGAAAAGAAGGTATCTTTGCCCCAAACAAAAAATCACCGTAGAAAAGTAGGTATCTTTGTTCCAATAATAAAATCACCAGTAGAAAGCAGGTATTTTTGTCCCAATTATAAAAACAACAGTAAAAGAGTAGGTATCTTTGTCTCAATTATAAAAGCACCAGTAGAAAAGTAGGTATCTTTGTCCCAATTATAAAAGCACCAATGGAAAGTAGGTATGTTTGTCCCAAATATAAAAGCACGAGTAGAAAAGTAAGTGTCTTTGTCCCTACATGTAATTATAAAATCCCCAGTAGAAAAGTATGCCTCTTTGTACAAATTTTAAAATCACCAGTAGAACAGTAGGTATCTTTGTCCCAATTATAAAGGCACCAGCAAAAAAGTATGTATCTTTGTCCTACATTGTAATTATAAAATCTTCAGTAGAAAAGTAGGTGTCTTTGTTCCAATTATGAAAGCACCAGTAGAAAAGTATGTATGTTTGCCCCAAATATAAAATCATCGAATACACTTATAAACGAATGTATACTTAGCGTGAACAATATGACAGTTGTCTATTATAAAAAAAAATATATGCTTAGTAATTTTAGACATTCTTCAGATTCGCATAGTCCTGGATATGTGCGATTTTGTATTTTTTTTCAATTCAACATTTGTTACATTTGAAAATGCTTGTACCGAGTCAGGAATATGACTGGTATTGTCCATTCGTTTGAAGCGTTTTATCATTTCATTTTGCCATTTGATTAGGGACTTTCCGTTATGAATTTTCCTAGGAGTTCAGTATTTTTATGATCTTACTTTTTGACCTGGGTTGTCTTTTTTTGTCATTTTTGAATTTGCCTTAATACTGTCAGTTTATATTTGACAAATGAGATCGATATTTTCCTTTTTCTTTAGAGGAAAACAACTGATATGACTAGAAATCTAGCTATTTTACATTCCTATTAATCATCATGTTAAAATTGAGAATTAAAAATAGGGATTGTGTCAAAGAGAAAACAACCCAACAAAAGAGCAGAAAACATCAGAAGGTCACCAATGGGTCTTCAACACAGTGTGAAGATATGGACCCGGAAGCGATATGATTTAGCTGGTCCCTAAATAATTATACTAGTTCATTTAAAATAGGCTTCATACTTTTAAAACTCTAAAACCTTTAATTAAACTTAAACATGTAAAATTAAAAATTATACAAGATTTATAACAAAGGCCAGAGGCTGCTGACTTCGGACAGTTCCCAAAATATGGCAGGATTAAAATTTACACCTGAAGGCAAGATAAAATAAACAAACACAGAACAATACACAGAGTAACACTCAATTTAAAAGAAGTTAGGGTTCGATGTAAGAATAGGCAACAAAAGAAACTATTGAAAATTACAATGATACATACATTAACAAATGAGTACTATCAGTCACAGACATGCCAGCTTTAGACTTCAATTTAACAGTTTCATAGGTTATGTCTTCATCACAAGAAAATATACTACAATCCCTACCGTTAGTGGTTACGTGTCATACCATCACTTAATATGTAGACAAACAAAGGGCTTATTATGCCAAAAACTGGTTTTAGAATAAATTCCCAATACAAAAGTTTACCTGTGAAGTTGCATTTGCTCTATCTTTTTAGAATTTTATCGAATAAACACAATTAATAACTTTTTATGCCTCTTTGGGTTGTATTAATAAAAAAATATACCAGATCAACATGTGCAATTTTTTTTGTTAAACGTGAATGAAATGAAAATTCTAAATTAAGGCAAACGAACAGCACTTAGGGATACGCGATTTATTTTGGACTTTTGCGGTGAATGTATGAACGAAGAAACCAAGGAAAAAATGAATATCTAGAATACGGAAATCGAATAACACTCCACAGCTTAACACTAGACTAGAAGGATTGTCTAAAGCGGCCTCTGATTTTTTTTAAATTTTTTAATTACATTTTGTTTTGCGCTCACTGCATACAATACTTTCTATTTCATATGTATCATTTCATTTTAGATAAGCAGGTGCATACATCTGTATGTTTGTGTGTGTTGCATTGTCTTTCGTTTTTGTAGACTTCCGTTTTTTTGTTATCCTCTTACAATTGATGTGTTTCCCTCTCGATTTTAGTTTGTAACCCGGATTTGTTTGGTCTGTATAGATGTATGACTTTCGAACAGCGGTATACTACTTTTGCCTTTATTTATTCATTATTAATTGAATCCTTAATTTGCTGCATGGCATGACCAAATCCTTATAAACTCATCGAACATTTAACACACTTATTAGTAAATATTATTTTAAGGTTTATTGTGATAAGATATTCTCATAGTGTTTACATTGGTACTTACATTGATTTGATAATTAACAAATTAAAACATAACTAAATGAGTTTTCTTTTTGATTTTGTTTTGTATAAACACAAATCAATTGTGTTTCTTGTTTCTCGTCTTAACTGAAGATCAGACCGTTGATTTACTAGTCGATTTGTTTTAAACTATTCATGTTGGGACTGTTTATACCTTGCTTTTTGGTGTGAGAGGACTCCGTACTTTGGACTATAATTGCTTGCTAATGTTTTACAAAATGTGACATGATTGGAGTTGTGTTATTAGTAGGGAGGCCAACCAAAATTTTGAAGTATAGTGTATAAATACATTATTCTGAAAGAGCACAAACAAAGAAATTCATTGGTGCCAAAATGGTTGACATCGGTCAAGCGGTTAAAAAGTTATGACCTAAGATATAAAAAAATGGCCTTTTTTCTTGCGAAGGCAAATAAAATTAACGGTACCAATTTTCTTGTCTCTTCAGTGATGCTCGTCGCCAAAATATTTGAAATCCAAAGCTTATATAAAAGATGAAGAGCTATAATCCAAAAGCTCCAAAAAGTATACCCAAATCCGTGAAAGGAATCAGAGCTTTGCATGAGGGAGATACATTCCTTTCTTTATAATAATTTCTGATATTTTGTAACAGCAAATTTTGATAACCCAAAAAATCCGTATTTTCATGCCTGTACAGACGTACGGGCTACTGGGCTGGTGATACCCTCGGGGACTAATATTCCACCAGCAGAGGCATCGACCAAGTGGTAGTAATATAACGGTACCAATTGTCTTGCACCAGAGGCGCATTTCGACAATACATGTCTCTTCAGTGATGCTCGTGGCCAAAATATTTGAAATCCAAAGCTTATATAAAAGATGAAGAGCTATAATCCAAAAATTATAATATTTTGGGCTACTTGCCAGGCCATATATATCAAAAGGGTTAGGAACTGCAGGTAATCTTTCTGCATACTTGCAATGAGGCTCTTTTAAGCTTTGATTTAAGCCACTTAAGTTCCTTGGAACATCAATATTAGGGAAACTACAATATCTCAAAGTTGTTAAAAAAACACCTTTGGACTTAGTTTATTTTTGCTATGTGTCAAGGGCATCTTCGAACATGATGTTGTCCCCGGCTTTGACATATTCCCCATTTTCATTCTCAATCTTATTAGAAATAACATAGAATATGTCACATTTTGTCAAAAATGTTCAGATGCCTGATAAATGAAAATCTTTAAGGGCAGATGTGGTGTGTCCCTGCGCAGGACGTTTGCGCTTCAAATCATATAAAATTTGCTTTTTACATTTGATTCTTGCGCAAGAGTCCAATATTTGGTTTTTATGAATATCCTCCTCTTTTATCCGGGCTTGGGACCCGCATATTTAGCCTGGCAGAGTTAAAATCATATTTTTCTTTATGGTTATAAAAGTTTAAAAAATCATTTCATAGCACATTTCGAATTCATAGCACATTGATACGTGCTTAAAAGTTTCTATTCACTGAGCTAAAGTAAACATTCGAAAGAAACAAAAACACGTACACGTACAATAATCACTGGTAGACGATTATAGTTAAACAAGCACAAATGTCCGGTCAATTTAAAACTGCTGAATCAAATTTAAAAGCGCAAATGTCCATAGTATTTAAAGCGCAAATGTGCTATCATTTTTCAGGTAAAAAAGCGCAAACGTCCTGTGCCCGTTTGTCCAACATGTATTTGTATTTGTATTGTTTTAACCATTTAATTGAAATATAATTTATTTATTGTAATGCATCGTCACGAAAACATGGTTATTTAAACTCACTTACAATACCTTCTTATTAAGAATTGGCTGTAATTTTGAATAGATATTATCACAATAGTTTTAGTTATAGATACAATGGATAAGCAATGATTCATGAAAAACAAACCATGAGCCCTGTATCATTTTAAATTGTATCTATATCACATATCCCTACATATGACGACGGATATGTTCCAATATTCGTAACCACAGTCTATTCCTCTTTTCTTCGAATGTGATTACCACTAAATGCTGTACTGACATAAGCAACACTACGTATTACCTGTTCACATCTGCTTTTGTTTTGTTTGTTTTTTTGTGTTGTTTTTTTTTTGGAGGAGAGGGAGTTAGTCTTAGGTTTTCTATGTTTTGTAGACTGTATGGAGTTTACCTTCAACTTCGGAGTTTTAAAATCCATATAGTATTTTCCGTTTTTTTTAACAGAAGAGAATTACTTTCGAATTGAAGGGCAACATTAAAGTAACTCTTTTTGTTCGCTGTTTATACACATTTATTTTCAATTAATTATCAGATTGCTTTTATTAAATTTTAATTTCAAACATGTCTACACATTGTTTATGGTTTTATAGTAGTTAATGGATTGCATCGTTGTGGATGTTTACGTATAATATGATAATTACAATTTGAATGGTTACAACACTCAAAAAATTCTATCGTATCCATTGCAATCACTGCTGTTCCACTCTTATGGATGGTCGAAAGGTAATGGTGACAGTCCTAAAAACAGCAAAAACTGACATTATATAAATACTATTCATACATCATATAAAAGCGTATGTAGATGATATATAAAATACTTGTGGTTTATATTCTTGCATTCAACACACTTACCAGAGGTAGTGAGTTCGAAAGTCCATCTATATATCTTTTCACCTTTACCAGTAGAATATAATTCTATATAAACACATACTTTGTTTATTCTAAGATGGCTTCATATATAAAAATCAGAAGTAGTGGTATGATTACTTCACCAAAGACAAAATGACATATAAGTTTACACAATAGGTCACCGTACGGCCATCCACAAACAAAAAGCAAACCCATACCGCAGAGATAGCTAGAAATGACCCCGAAATGACAAATGATGCATAATTCAAGAGAGAACAATAACGGCCTGGTTTGTCTACAAACAATGAACGAAAAACAAATATGATAAAAAAAATGACAACTACTGTGTACAGGCTCCTGACTTGGAACAAGTTTGTTGGCGCCCAACCTCCCTCTTACATGGGACAGTGTTTCAACAGTATGACAGTATACTGAGATATCAGAAGACCATCAGTAGAACATGCAAATTAGAAAAGTTGCAAAAAAGGCGAATTCAACCCTAGGCTTCCTCAGAAATAATTTACGATAGTATCCACAGGAATGTTAGAAAATCGCTTACATTTCTATGATAGTATCAACAATTGAATATGAAGCAACAGCATGGGACCTCCTACAGTATATAAAACAAACTGGAACGAATACAACGACACTCAGCACGCTTGATAACAGGCGACTACAATACAAGAGAAGACGGCTGCTTAACAAACATGCCCACCAAATAAGAACTCCAAGGGTTACAACTGAGAAAAAAACAAAAACTTGTGCGGGGTACCTTAAATCAATATGCGCTTCGGTTCATAGTTAGGATGTGCATTAAATACATACAAGTGCATTGCTTCGGGTTTTGAAATCAATAATAAAAACAACTCTAACATCCTTATTACTATAAAGCTACGATTGCCACATCTCAGGTAAATGCAGAAATCACCTTTTATGTATGCAGCGACAACATGTTGACGAATTTATTAGAATGTGTTAATCTTTTCTTAATTCTATAGTCCGATTTGTAAGAGATTTTGTTTTATTATTTTCTAACCAAGTGTTGATGTTTTTGTTTTTGTTTCTTTTCTATTGTTTAACTTTTATAATTTTTTTTGTGAGAACAGGATGAGTCTGTTTTGTTCATTTGTTTTTTGTTTGTTTAATTAATAAATTTTTGTTTTTTTATTTTGTTTTTATTTTTGAATTACTCGTTTTTGTGAAATTAAAGGGAACAACATCAAAGATTTCCACAATTTAAATCCATACATATAGTTAATCGATCTTGTAGTGGGATTTATAGTTCTACAGTTTTAAAACAAATTGATTCATAAGAGGAACTTACGGTTCTTGCCATACAACCCATCTTGTAGAAACAGAGATTGCCGTTATCAGATCCGCCATCTACTCTACTCAAATAACATTGCTGAAGTGAAAATTTTTACTCATTACATTTCTTATATTTCCTTGATTTCTACTATATTCGTTATCCACAAAATTTCAATGTTTGTTCCTCTTAGGCAAATTAAAAAAAGGAAAGTCCACTAAATGATAAGATTAACGCATACCGGTGTTGTTTTGGTTTCCGTCGATAGTGATATGACGTATATATAATTTTTATCTAATCGGATTTTCAAATTGTAAAGTTTCCCAATCTTACTATATATGTACTTACATCTTCACCCGGAGTACACTTGGTAGTATGATTACATTCCTTCTCATGGCTGCTGTGTTCACAATAATAGCATTTAAGCGCTGGGGGTTCTACAAACACAATTATTTAGTTCTGTGAATGTTTTCATACTGAGTTCGAAATCAAAATACTTTGATATCAACTAAATCTGACAATTTGTAAGATTGATACAGATTATTATGAACATGCCTTTATATCAATCCCCAAAAGTATAAAAATATTATCAAAAGACTTATAAATTTATCACTTTCCAAATAAAATGTTCCTAAGTGCAAAGGGCAATTCTACAATTATGTAACATATTTCAAACACGTATCGTCTTTTTGTTCGGTGTGAGCCAAGGCGCCGTGTTGAAGGCCGTACATTGACTATAATGGTTTACTTTTCTATATCGTTATTTGAATGGAGGGTTGTTTCAATGGCACTCATACCACATCTCCCTATATCTATAACTATAAGATGAAGTTTTTATAATCAGACATTCATATAGGTTAAGTGGCACCTTTTAGTTTATCAACCAAATATAATTTTCGTTGCAACTCTGAATATATCAACCCTGTATAGTGTGTGTGTTGCATTATCAACTAAATATAGTGTTTGTTGTACGCATGAGTTGATCAACCTATTATTGCACTTCTGAGTTTATCAACCTATTATTGCACCTCTGAGTTTATCAAACTATTATTGCACCTCTGCGTTTATCAAACTATTATTGCACCTCTGAGTTTATCAACCGTGTATAATTTTCGTTGCACCTCTGGGTTTGTCAACCTAATATAGTGTTCGTTGCAGTGTCGGGATTAGACATTTGCCAAAGCTAACACTATTGGTGCCTTTCCATAACTTGAAAAAACATATCTCATTCTTGAATCTATACATGGTCTGGTTCACTTTAAAAAACAAATTCAATCCAATTTTCGAAAAATTAATATGAATATGTGCAAAAAACCTGTTTCTTGGTAACTATTTTTTATATTCTGTACTACACGTATAAGGAATTTAAAAACCATTGTGGTGACGTCAACCTATTATTGCACCTCTGAGGTTATCAACCTATTATTTCACATCTGAGTTTATCAAACTTGTATAATTTTCGTTGCACCTCTGGGTTTGTCAACCTAATATAGTGTTCGTTGCAGTGTTGGGATTATAAATTTGCCAAAGCTAACATTATAGGTGCCTTTCCATAACTTGAAAAAAATATCTCATTCTTGAATCTATAAATGGTCTGGTTCACGTTAAAATACAAATTCAATCCAATTTACGAAAAATTAATATGAATATGTGCAAAAAACCTGTTTCTTGGTAACTATTTTTTTATATTCTGTACTACACGTATAAGGAATTTAAAAACCATTGTGGTGACGTCAACCTATTATTGCACCTCTGAGGTTATCAACCTATTATTGCACATCTGAGTTTATCAACCTTGTATAATTTTCGTTGTTTCTCTGGGTTTGTCAACCTAATATAGTGTTCGTTGCAGTGTTGGGATTATACATTTGCCAAAGCTAACACTATTGGTGCCTTTCCATAACTTGAAAAAACATATCTCATTCTTGAATCTATACATGGTCTGGTTCACTTTAAAAAACAAATTCAATCCAATTTTCGAAAAATTAATATGAATATGTGCAAAAAACCTGTTTCTTGGTAACTATTTTTTATATTCTGTACTACACGTATAAGGAATTTAAAAACCATTGTGGTGACGTCAACCTATTATTGCACCTCTGAGGTTATCAACCTATTATTTCACATCTGAGTTTATCAAACTTGTATAATTTTCGTTGCACCTCTGGGTTTGTCAACCTAATATAGTGTTCGTTGCAGTGTTGGGATTATAAATTTGCCAAAGCTAACATTATAGGTGCCTTTCCATAATTTGAAAAAATATATCTCATTCTTGAATCTATAAATGGTCTGGTTCACGTTAAAATACAAATTGAATACAATTTACGAAAAATTAATATGAATATGTGCAAAAAAACTGTTTCTTGGTAACTATTTTTTTACATTCTGTACTACACGTATAAGGAATTTAAAAACAAGTGTGGTGACGTCAACCTATTCATTTACCATGGATTCTTTTTTCCGTCGCTGAAATGGACTTACCAAATTATATTCAACTGTGTCCTTTGTGTGTCTAATTTCATTAAGTTTGAATTTGCCAATTTACTGATTTCTGTTCACTAATGGAATAATTTAAAAAAAAACTTACCTCTAATTTTTGTAATTTTTATATGCCTGCACTGGGAATCGATCCATAAATCCTCTTAAGTGTCACTAACATCAACATATCGACGAAACCTTTCGGCTGCCAATTGGTTACGATTTAAATGTCTAACTTATATATATAAATGAATACTGTATATCTAAAGGTACAACGGACACATATGGATTGTACCTCTATATATACAATAAAAGGCAATCGTAGTGTATGGGTTGGTAGCCGCGAGGTTTCAAGGATATGCTTAATGAGTTATAACTTTGCGGTTTAGGTTCGAATCCTTGTAAATTGTTTTTGTTGCCTCTATTCTCTAGTTTTCCTGTTTTCGGTTTCTTGTTTTTTTTTATTCAAATATTGTGGATATTTTGTTGAATATAAACGAGTTTCTTCGTTTATAGTCGGATCATTACTAGCTATTCCACATGTTTGAAATGAAAATGTTTACATTCTAGGTGTTCATTTTTATTTTATAAATCAATATAGTATGATTTCATCTGTTTATTCGCAAATTCCTATGCTAGAAAATCATGACATGCCTAGAATAAGACTGCTTGTTAGAAATTTCGGACAAATGCTTTAAATATATGCTATATATATGTTTTTGTCAAGTTGTTGTCCCCGGCTTTGACATATTCCCCATTTTCATTCTCAATCTGATTAGAAATAAGATAGAATATGTCTCATTTTGTCAAAAATGTTCAGATGCCGTATAAATGAAAATCTTTAAGGGCAGACGAGGTGTGTTCCGGCTGTCCGACACTTGCGCTTCAAATCACAGGACATTTGCTTTTTACATTGGACTCTTGCGCTTTTGCAATATTTGATTTTGATGACTATCCTCCTTTTTAATCCGAGCTTGGGACCCACTTGTTTGGCCTGGCAGAGTAAAAATCATATTTTTCTTTATGGTTAAAAGTTTAAAAAATCATTTCATAACACATTTCGAATTCATAGCACATTGATACGTGCTTAAAAGTTTATATTCACTGAGCTAAAGTAAACATTCGAAAGACATAAAAATACGCACAATCATCACTGGTAGACGTAAACAAGCACAAATTTCCGGTCAATTTAATACAGGTGAATCAAAATTAAAAGTGCAAATGTCCATAGTACTTGAAGCGCAAATGTCCTATCGTTTTACAGGTACACAAACGCAAACATCCTATGCCAATGTGTTCAACATGTATTTGTATTGTTTTTACCATTTAATTGTAATATAATTATATATTGTAATGCATCGTTTGTCACGATAACATGGTTGTTTATATTCACTTACAATACATACCTTCTACTTAAGAATTGGCTGTGATTTTTTATAGATATTATCACAATAGTTTAAGTTATAGATACAATGGATAAGCATTGATTCATGAAAAACAAACTATTCGCCCTGCGGGCTCATGGTTTCTTTTTCAAGAATCAACGCTTATCAATTGTATCTATATCCCAAAAAATCTTCTCTGAAACTACTGGGCCAAGTTATCCAATCTTTGCCGCAATTGTTATTGGGGTATCTAGTTTAAAGTGTACAGAGTCTATCAAATAAGCTAAAAAATGTGCTATTCAATATAATTAGTCAAACTACAAATAGCATTTCTTAAAGGTATGTATATAGGCTAATTTACTTGATCATGTTGATTTATTGATGATCTGATGGAAAAGATGGAGGAAGATGACAATCCTGGACTTTTACTGTTAGTCGATTTTGAAAAAGCTTTCGACACTTTCGAATGATCTTTTATACTAGAGGCTTTCATTTTTATGGCTTCGACCATATATTTATTAGTTGGATATACTCATGTTACTGGTATGCCTCCAGTGCAGTGTTAAATAACGGATATTATTCAGATGACGTTTATTTGAAAAGAGGGGTTCGTCATGGGGATACCATGTCTCCGTATCTATTTATTTTAGTATTGGAATTACTCAGTGCAGCTTTTGAAAATTACCGTGATATTGCTCGTGTAACAATTAATGAATTAGATTTTTTGTTGAGTAAATATGCTTACGATTCTTCCTAGGCCTGGATTGTGACCAACAGTTTAGATTTGTTCAATAAATTTTCAGAATATGCTGGACTTAGGTGTAATGTTGACCAAAATAAATTCATATGGATTGGGTTAAACAAAGGTAGTATGGAAAAACTTTTGCCAGACCAAAAATCTTGTTTGGAACCTTCCTTGGAAGTTCAAACTATAAGATATATGGTTTGAGCTTTCAAAAATAAATAATACTCTATGTAATTCTACAGCCAAGATAAACAGCATCAAGTCATTTCTCAATACTTGGGCTTATAGAAAACTAACATATATTGAAATGGTTGTAGTGATTTAAACTTAAGCACTTTCAATTTTGGTTCAAGTTCTGACTGTTCTTCCTACTCCCTTTCTGAAGGTGTTTTGAAGGAGATTTGAACTATATTATTCATTTGTTTTATGGACAGGGAAACCCGATGAATTTAAAAAAAAAAAGTGATTATGTCTGAACACTGTGATGGCGGTGTTAATGATGTACTTAGGTGAGGTTAGGTAAAAATTAATAAATAAAGAAGTTAAAATTGATACTATAAGCTGGTAGAGCATCAATTAACCTCGCCACATTATGTGCCTGTCCCAATTCAGGAGCATGTACTTCAGTGGTTGCCGTTTGTTTATGTTTTACATATTTGTTTTCCGTTCATTTTTTTATACAAATAAGGCCGTTAGTTTTATCGTTTGAACTGTTTTACATTGTCATATCGGGGCCTTTTATAGCTGACTATGCGGTATGTGCTTTTTTCATTGTTGAAGGCCGGTCGGTGACCTTTAGTTGTTAATGTCTGTGTTTTGGTCTCTTGTGGGCAGTTGCCTCCTTGGCAAACATACCACATCTTCTTTTTTTTTTTATATTAATCACTATAAAACATACAACTTTGTCAACAAAGAAAAATAAAATTACATGAAGTCACTCTGTATACAAAGCACATACTGTGAAAGTATTTTATATCATGGGTATTACTTTTCGTGGTTTGAGCAACATTCATATGTTTGTGGGTTTTTAAATTCGTGGATTTTAGTTTTGTAAAAGAAAATGAAAAAATGAAGCTATTGGAAGCGAAAGCGTCTGGATTGAAGGAAATTGAAAAGTTAACAATGACCTGTTTAAATCGTTGTGAACACACTTATTAACCCGAGATTGAGTGATCAACAGATTATAGACCATCGAATGTGTTAAATAAGGCCATAAACATGTCACCTAAAGAAAACAGTAACATAATCCAATGCTATAAACGGATCATGAATTATAAAATATTTCATTTCAATAGCAAGCTTAGCATGAACTTATTATTTCCTATACGTACGAAAACGATGAGGATATAAAATGAACACTTTATCATAGCATATCGAAACAATAAATCTAACTTTCATCGATCACAAATATTTTTTTTATGAAAATTTAAAGAGAAAAAGTTGTACAGTTTATTTTTTAAAGATCAAATTGGAGTAATCCTGCCTGCAGTTGTAGTTTATAGTGCGTTTGCCCTGTAACTACTATTATACATTGTCTTAGTTTATACCTGGCGGTATTCAATATATTCTCTAGATAATAACAGTAGTCAAACCCACATGGCGATCGTTCCATGTCTTGATTTGGACAACGCTTGTTTTATTCCGTTGGACACTTAATTTCGTGGCTAAAGTCATCCACGAAAACCACGAAAATTGGTTCCCCCACGAATAAACGCACTTTCGCAGTAAACAAGTAGGAAACCATAGCATAATAATACAATAGCGGGATGTATAAATCTCGAGTCGCCACGCTAAAGGGATATTAACAATAATGGAACAGTAAAGGTTAAATATATACAGTTCTTGAACAATTAATCAATAAAATTTACTTCTTGTTCAGTATAATATCAAAACAGGTATAACATGAAATATCAATGCTATATTATTTTTTTAAATTGACTGTTAAATTATTCAAAACACTTAGACATCGGATTGTCTGAGACGCACTAAGTACAGTTTTCTAACTTTCATATTTTGTTATGCTATCGCTCATTCGACCATTTTGATCATTAGTTATCAAAGGTACCAGAATTATAATTACCAAGTTGCAAGAGACAACAATTTTGTAGACAAACCGCGCGTCTGGCGTACAAAATATTAATCCTGGTATCTATATATATATATATATATATATGATGAGTTTACATCCTTCTGTTATAATCAATACACCACTTACAAATGTATAAGTAAAATGTGGACAAAACGCGCGGCATACCAAATTAAACAACCTGGTACCGTTGATAAACTATTACAAGTACAACTTACGAGTAATATGTATTGCTGGCGCCATAGTTGTAGTAGTTGCAGGAGGAGCTATTGTTGATCTGATTGTACAGTTACGGTTACATAATTCCGTGTCACAACAAAATGAACAGATTCCTTGTGGGTTACTTTGCGCAATTGTTGCACATTGCTGAAAAAATCATGTGTTTTAGTACAAAGTGCTATATAAAGGTTTTCTTCTAAGTACATTTCATTGTGTTCATTGTCATTTGTAATTTCTTTTGTTTGTTTTCAATACTCTTGATAACTATACCCAAAACTTATTACCATCAAAAATATTTAGGGGGAACAAGGGTACCACATACGCTGTTAAGGGACTTCTTGGTCTTGTTGTAGTATGCAATGAAGAGCATCGACAAAAATTCAAATAAACAGCGTTGCTCTCTTAATATGATTGTGTAACTTACTGTACATGGTGTAATGATTTGAATTTTAGACAATTGGTAGTTGTTGAATGGAAAATCAGCGTTTACATAATTTATACAACTTATTCAGAGGTCCGTATGCGTCCTTTTGCAAGGCCTTTTCTTTCTATATATATCATTTATATACCCTCAGTTTCCACTGGCTTTAACGTTTATCACCAATTATCCCGGTTGACCCAATTATTTTTGTTGTTGTTTATTTCTTCTAGTTCTGAACAAGGAATATTTGACACTGATTGTTGCACATACATAAACATTAAATTACATATATCAGAATGCTTTGATTCGCATTTTTATCTTTGACGCAACAAAGAATTTTCATAGATTTGGAATCTTCTAGTTTTATTCATGTACATGATGAAGGTTAAATCACAATGTTGCCCGCTACACCTTCCTTTCTTTTCGAAATGTTATCACATTGTTACGTTTTTTTCTTTTTATTAATTTCTTGCTTTATATTTTTATATATTGATTTTGAAAGATTAAAGGTATCAAGGTTAATTTAAAAAAACAATCATGTTTCTAAATTTTACCATGAATTATAATTCAATATAAAATATCCTAGAACATTCAATTTTTTAGTTCTGTTATTTAATCTGTTAAATTATGAAAGTCTTTAACAAAGGTTCTTGTTTTCAAACGGAGCATCGAGCATCCTTAATAACATGAAATATGGAAAATTATTTGGATATTAGACAGTCACCGGTGATTTTGTCCAACCTTTGCAATTCAAATATGTTCCAATTTTACAGTAAACAAATATGACATTAACCAAAGTTAGCATCCACAAAAAATTGCCAAATTCAACTATAAAAAAACAAGATGTGGTTTGATTGCCAATGAGACAACTCTCCATACATGACAAGGCAACAAACGACACAAACTAAATTACAGGCTCCTGACTAGATTCAGCCACATACCAAATGTGGCGGGGTGTAGCATATTATAATAGTACACTTAAACGTGTAAACCGCAGAATAACAATAACATTGGACACCTTCCATGAAATTACGAAAGTAAAACAGGACACCATATTATATAACATATGCATTTAGACTAAACATTTTACATAATTATATGTTTATATATTTTTTTAGTATGAATAAAAAAAGAACTGCAATTTATTAAAAAGAATAAAGGAGAGTTCACGTTAATGAGACTTGATTTAATTGGCTTTGTTGTCGTTGCCTTAATGTTTAGACAAACGCCCCTCCCAAGTTAATCACATACATCTTCATGGAGCCCTCAATGTCAAAACATTTGTACAGTTTCGGTAATTTATCAGGGAATTTATTGAAGTATTTTAAAGATTCCTTTGCCAGATAAAACATATAATTTGTTAAAATTATCCCGATAATCTATTCCTCAATTTTCAGCTGTACTCCGATTAATATCTAGCAAAACGATCGCTCAACCGGTGTTACGGGGCTCGAACATTCATGGATGTGAGTGTGTTCTGCTCTGTGTTGAAACCCTTACTATAGTTTTAATATAGAAAAATATGAAATATTGTATCTTTTTTTCGTGTGCTTTTGCGTAAAGAACAAATGCGCTGGTATACTATCTTTTTTTCAATAGCTTCCTAAAAACATTTCTACATGCAACATACCGATTTCTCTGAACACCCATGAGTCCATCGAGGTTGACCAATCAAATTTCGTGTTTGTTTTAAAGAGCATGCCTGTAATTTTGTTAACAAAAAATGAAAACATAAATCAAGAAGGTCAGACTAACACATAAATGTAACAGTCCGGGTTATGATAATATCAAAATATTTTCATTCATGTAAACTTATTTGATGCTGTCATGTACTTTTCCTTTTTAATTCTTGAATGTGTATCATATCAAATATGCATATGTATCTTCAATGTCATGTTGTACATTTGAAAAATAGGACCAATATTTTGTTCTTATTCGACTGCTTTCGGCCTTCATACATTCATATGTGCTGTATACCTAATAATTTAGGAGATGTCGTGTATACTTATAGCTATATGAGATATAGTTAATACATATGCATTTACATGTGGTGTATTCCCTTTAGAGAAATGCATTAATTAGTTATGACTCAAACAGATGCAATGTACACTTTTGACAGTAAAAGATGTGTTGTACTATAATAGCCTTCAGAGATTCGGTGTATAGTATGAATCGTTAATGACACAAATAAGGAAATAAACGTTAAAAAAAACTTCATTTGTCCGTAGCGCATTTCTTAATTTATCTTCATCAGGAACGCTTAATGGAGAATATTTAAAAGCTTAGGATGTATAAGAACCGAAGGGGTCGAAGAACTACTTTGTACATGACTAAACAATAATGTGTCCAAAGTACACGGATGCACCACTCGCACTATCCTTTTGCATGTTCCATTGACCGTGAAATTAATCTAATTTGGCAATAAAATTAGAAAGATTATACTATAGGGAACATATGTACTAAGTTTCAAGTTGGTTGGACTTCAATTTCATCAAAATCTACCTTGACCAAAAACTTTAACCTGAAACTTCCACTTTCATTTTCTATGTTCGGTGGACCGTGAAATCAAAGTCAAAAGTCTAATTTGGCTTTAAAATGAGAAAGATCATATCATAAACAAGTGTACTTCAGCTTCATCAAAAACTACCTTGACCAAAAACTTTAACCTGAACGAACGGACGCACAGAGGAACGGACGTACAGACGACGAACGAACCGAGCCACAGACCAGAAAACATAATGCCCCTCTACTTTCGTAGGTAGGGCATACAAAAATCATCATAGATACCAGGATTACATTTTGTATTGACGCTCGAATCCAAAATTGTTAAAAAGGCCAAATAAAGTACGAAGTTAAAGAGCATTTAGATCCAAATTCCTAAAAGTGTACAGCTAAGATAATCTATTCCTTAGGTAGACAAGCCTTATAATTTTAAAATTCAAAGGACCTAAAACAGACATTTCTATAAGAAGTCAACTTTGCCTGAAGGAACTGAAACCTAAGATTCTTTCAAATTTCCAAATGTATAAACGGACAATTGTAGAAAGTTAGTTATAAAGCATGTCCGAACTAAATTACTGACTACAGAGCGAATGATACCCTTGGGGACTGACAGTCCACCAGCAGCGGTATCAAATCTGTGTGATAAAAAGAAAAACAACGTTATAAATTGCATGCGTTCCAAGCGTTTTTATGTATTCACCTTCATCAGTGACGTTAAAAACCAAATATTTAAAATCCCAGAATGTATAAGAAAAAAAGTGTTTGATTAGCTATATGACAAAAAAGACCTAATAGAGCAACATCTATCAAACAAACATCTACCTTTGATATCTCTCTAGATTTAGTGTATATTGTCAATTGTCGTCATGATATGCAAAACACTACATAATGTTAACAATCAGATCTATAAAGTAGCGATCCACTTATAGAAACTGGATTCTGATTTGTTCTGATTTGTTAAAGTCGTAAAATTGTTGAAGGTTAAGCAGTTTTTACCGGATATTAATGTTTATCGACTTTAATTTCGGAGGATTGCACAAGTCCCTTATAAATAGAAGATGAAGACATTTTCACATTGCGTACACACCTGGGGACCGAATTTCTCCAAAAAATAAAATTTGGCGGAATAACAAATGCTTAAAAATTTGTTTATTAATCTCATCTTTGAGTGTAAGTTTTGAAAAATTACAAATTGAATTCTGCAATGATGAATTGATAACCATTAGGTCATTTTCGCTTACATTTACCACACCTAATAATTAAACTAACAAATACCAAAATATATCTTGTGATTAAGTCATACATTACCGAATCTCTGTCACATAGAGCAATGTGATTGCATTTATTAGAATCCATGGCAAGAGGACATGAATAACATATGGTTGATCCTACGGGAAGTGTAGCACCTGTAACAGAATACAGATAGTTTAATACCTTTCTGTTTTAGCCTAATATATAACAGCAAGTTGTGTGTTTCTTTACATATGTTTATGATAACCTAAAAACACATCCTCTCGGAATTTTCCATCATACCAGACTAATAATGTAATACACCAGACGCATTTTTCGTACGCATAAATCTTCGGGGACATACATTTACTATCTTCAATGTTAATTTAATGTGATGAGTTATCTTATAAGCAATTGCATCAATTCCTCTTTTTTGTATTATAATTTAAAGGGGCATTAGCTACGAGTTATATAAAAGAAATGATTTTTGTGTTTGTTCAATTATTTATCAAAATGAAATAGTGAAATAATAATTTGCTTTTAGCAGTCATTTTGGTTAAATTTTGTGAAACTAAGCAAATAAATATCGCTGATGAATTGATCACTTGCAAGTGAAATGACCTCATTGAGTACGTATGCATGTGTCCTTCAATTTTACCCCTTAGCTAGAGATGTGATACATATTAATTCTGCGTGTTCAGCTATTTGAAGGAAAACATTACTAGTGAAAAAAGGAAAACCATTTGGTTGACTGATTTGATCTTCTAAATTTATTATTATACAGGTAAATAAAAAACGATGATTAACATATTTTTTAACCTATAATATAAAATCAAACATACCTTGAAAAATCTAATTATACGTGTTGGTATCTATTTATATCTTAAATTTTGTTTATATTGGGTAATATGATCGTCGGCATTCTTCGGAAGTCACCTCAATGGTTAATTACATGGCCA
This sequence comes from Mytilus edulis, assembly GCA_019925275.1. Taxonomy (NCBI): domain Eukaryota; kingdom Metazoa; phylum Mollusca; class Bivalvia; order Mytilida; family Mytilidae; genus Mytilus; species Mytilus edulis. Next base: position 77,069,771 of record CM034354.1, on the reverse strand, counting down.
TATATGAGTCAAATTGGTGAACGTGAATATGACAGTTAATGCCCCTTAAACGTGGAGGGTTTTCAATACTTAATAATTATTATCAATCATGATCCGACAAATTTCTGCATTTTCACAGCTTCAAGTACCAAACTGAGGAAGTATATGAAAAAACTCATCATAGATACCATGATTAAAATGTTGTACGCAAGACTCGCGTTTTGTCTTCAAAAGACTCATCAGAGATGCTAGAATGAAAAAAGTAAAAAAGGGTGCGAGAATTTCTCGCTACATCGAAGACCATTTGGTTGCCTTCGGCTGTTGTCTGCTCTATGGCCGGGTTGTTGTCGCTTTGACACATTTCCCATTTTCTTTCACAATTTTATGATATACCAATAAAAGAGGAGTGTCTATTTGGCTATGCGGGATGTATGAATACCAAGCACGTGCGATGCTGGGATTGTTTTTCCGTCTTTGCACGTTAAAAACCTTTGCAATAACTATGTGTTGTATCCCTACGTTGCCAGTTGAAAAACTATTAATTCTATTTGTCATGACCTCATTTTCTTAAAGCATTCAAAACACCAATCCACCACCTTAGCCATGTTAGCAGAACCTACTTATTAGAATTATTGTTTAAAAGTGTTCTACAATTAATGAAATATTTGCAACTGTACCTTTAGCAGATGACAGTCAGTCGATCAATCAAATATATGATAGAAAAAAAGGTCAATGAATTAAGATAAAGTTCAAATTTATAACAAAAGCTGTTTCTACAAGATAAAAATATCAAAAAGGGAAACTCTATAGCATGTATAGTTTGCACTTTTGTAAATAAAGACAATGCAATTTTTCAAAAGACCTCCTTTTACGGATACTTTTTACCACTTTTACTATCAAGTTTCTGAAAACATTATCTCGTTCAAAAGCAAATTCATATGCAATACTATTTTTTTCAAAGTTTAAAATATAGGGCTGTGTGGCATATTTCCAAACTTAAATGCCTCGAACTTTTTAATACTAAAATTCAGAAAATTTACTTTCTCAGAATGTTTTTAGCCGCTATCCATGTGTAATTATACTGGTCACATTCCTAAGTTATGTCTCTACGAGATAAAACAGTGAACTAAACAGGGTTTCTTAGCTATCTAAATCTGCCATTTTTATAACAGTTGTTTATATGTCTGTTATATTCAAATAATGAAGCGAGTAACCCAAACATCCATTGAAGGTTAATGTGTCAATAATTGGAATTACTGTGCAAAATAAAGATAGTAGTAGTATACCGCTGATAAATAGTCATGAATCAATTTAACTAAAACAAATCCGGATCACAAACAAAAACTGCGGAAACACACATCAACTATCAAAGGAAATAAAACGGAAGAACAAAAACACTGAACTGCTACAAAAAAACCCAAACTCCAACATACATAAACACTGACTATGTGATAACAACTGCCATATTCGTGACTTGGTACAGGACATTTAAAAAGAAAAGGTAGGTTGAACGAGATTTTATGGCTAGCAGAAACTCCCGTTTATATAACATTGTTAAAGAAGTAAATTTTTGAGCTACTGTTCACTAATGATTCCCCGCCGGCTAAAATTATGAGGAAACCAGGAAAAAGGTTAAGTGATGATCTGAAAACGCATCAAACGGTATAGCTGATTCATTTAAACCATGAAACAAAATTTCAGAAAGCCTTAATATGTAGTTACTGGAAAAGATGCGAAGACAAATATTCAGAGACGGACGATGGACGGATAAACAGACTGACAGAGGTGAAACAGTATATCTACACCTTTGAAGCGGGGTGTAAATATCGATAAATGACAAAAGAAAATCACAGTCAAACAACGCAACTGACTAAAACATAATTATCAAAAAATATACAATAATCCTATTCACAATCAAATGACTAACTAATGTTTTGTTCGTTGCTTAATGTTCAGTAAAAGCTATTTCGTACAAATGGTTGGTTTTGAAAATTTTGTGACTGGAAAGATAAGTTATGTTGAATAGAAATGGTAATTACACTTTGTAACATACAAAATATTCAACTCACAGAGAGTTGTTGCAATGATATATTGCACTTTGCACTCTCCTACACTAGATAAGTAATTCGACTCTCTATTCCGCGTGGCAATGGCGGCGACCTTTTACATCACGCATATCCAAACAAATGCGTCTGTTAAGAATGGTTGTTACGGCCGAATGGATATGTTCTATAGAGACCATTTTTGTATTGTTTTACCAGATTAGCTATTCAAGTTTGAATAAATAATGGCAACAGTAGTATACCGCTGTTCAAAGTTCATAAATCGATAAAGAAAAAAAGAAATCCGGGTTACAAACTAAAACTGAGGGAAACGTATTAAATATAAGAGAACTACGACACAACAAAGACACAACACCGAAACGTAACACACACAGAAACGAACTATTATGTAACAATGGCCATTTTCCTTACTTGGTACAGGGCATTTTATGAAAAAAATGGTTGGTTGAAGCTGGTTTTGTGACATTTCAAATCTCCCGTTGTGATGGCAGTGTTATTTATAACATTTAAATGACAACATTACACGACAGGGTTAAAAGTAATAAACAGATAAAAGAGAGAAAATATAGGACAGAGAAGCAAACGAATAATAGCCATCCAAAGATAACAGGTTAAAAAATATATATACACCAGACGGGCGCTATGTCCACACAAAACTATGCTCGGATGTAATAAGTTTGGCAGCAATAACAACTACCAAGTTGAAGATCGCCTGGAACAAAAAGTTCCAAAAATTATGAGGCCAGGGTTATCCACCTTGACCAAAAACATCATTAACACAGACAGTAAACAATAAGAAACGAACACAATTTAGAATAAATTAAACTCTACCTTACCCTACTATTGATAGTATTAGATATTTATCTAACCTGCATATGCATATTTTTCTTTATCAATATATGTCTACATCTCTTATATATTTTTTGTTTCGATAATTATAAAACATTTTAGTAATATAGCATACTTTTAGAACCACAGTGACCTTCCAAATTACAGATGTCCTTGTCACTGCAGCATTCATGACATGTAGTCGTATCAATTCGTTTTCTAGCACTCCGTTTGCCGATTACTGGTAAAACTGGACCTGATGAGCTGCAGAACTCAAATAATAAAACAAAAAAAAGTTGCTTACAATTATGTTTAACCGTTTCAATAACATTAATTCTTCTTATACAATAATTATATGTTTTTTTGCCTTCATTTATATTTTGTACAAATTACCTTTGACATTGCAAGATTCAAAATTATGTCATTTGTAATAATTTTAAGGTTCAAATATTAAATCTGTTCAAGGTTCAGTTACCAAATTGAGAGTTAAGGCAATTCGATTTTATGTATGAGGCAAAGGATATAAATGATATATGTTTAACGACAAGAAAAGACAAATATGTCAAAATACTTCATCGGGTAAAGAATTTTAACAATACTTTTACAAATGTTTGAGTGCTAATAGTATTCTTAACTTAAATTATAATTATTAGTATTTTACGTGTACCAGGTGTGTTTGTTATTTCTTGATCGGACGTAAATTATTAACTTGCTTCTCCAGAACTGATTGCTCGTTCACATTGATTTTTAATTGAACCTGTTTTCAACATTTATTATTTGGGCGATTCAAAGTTGAAACACAGTTGCCCATTGATGAAAATCATGTGTTAACCTTGTATTTTGTGTGTCGTTGTGTTAACGCCTCATCGATTTACACACTATGTTAACCTTTTTAATAAATCATTTGCGACATTAAATAAATCCTCCTATTAGGAAACACGGTTACCTATTTTAAAGGAAATCATCACTTCAGTATGATATATAATAAAAGAAAAATGACTCATATGGGAACAATAAACAATCACAAAAATGAAAGAAAAATAAGGCAACACAATAACCAAAAGTAAAAACGTCGAAATCAACAGTCGGCATTAAAAACACAGAACGCAACAGTGTCCAAGAAGCACAAACCTATTAAAACACAGTAAATGTAGGTACTCTGAATGAGTAAGCAGTGCAAAGGTCAATTAACACTACGACTCTAACATGTATAATGTTCAGTTCATCAACTGTTAAACAATTCACATATTTTTCAAGGTTTGTCAAATTTGCCTCATTTCTGATAGTATACTTATGGTAAAACTTTTAATGTTAATTCATATAGAATCTTGAATCTTTCTTTCTTTTCATTATGATGTCTTTGATAACGATCGTCATCTCTCATATACATTATCTGCAAAGACGTGAAGTAAACGGCTACTTACATTGAGTGGTTTGCAACCAACATTGTATAAAGAAGATTTTTGTCCGTTACTGGTTTCATATTTCTCTATGTAACAGACCTAAAAAAGTAACAAAAAATAAGTATGAAACTGTAGATTGTTATATGTATTTTCAATATTTTAATCGTCATAGAAGCCCGAGCTTTTTAGTCAAACTGTTATCGCTGTAAGACATGTTTATGGTGTATAGCATATTAATTTAAGTACTAAAAATTATGTTAAATCCACGCACAAGCTCAATTTGATCTTCATTTTCATCAGTCATTTCCTTTAAAAGTGTTTTATAACAGCGAACTAGTAGTTTTCGATTTCTTTGCATGTGAAATTATTGTAAAAATTGAGTAATTGCTGATAAAAAAAGGTTATACAGATTATACTTGTTATAAGAGGGTCGTAAAGAGTATTTATTTTCGTGCAACGTTTTCGACCTTTTTATTTCACTTGTTTTCGTGTTTTGACATTTAAGGTGGTACCTTACACTACAGGGATATAACTCTGTAAAGTCATCTAAACGTTTTAATTACGTTGTGTTGTATCAGGAAAATTAAGCTTCTCAATGATCAAAATTGTGTTTGTCAAACTGCTATATAAACCAGTGTATATTATCTGACAAAACGGTTTGTTCAAAATTTTTGATTTTTTTATATTTTTGTTAAAGGGTCAAAGTAAGTACTTTGATAAAATTTTATGGAAATTAAACGAGACAAATTAATTTTAGTTCAAGTGTTGGGTACCACCTTAATTGCTCTTTTGCTTGTGTTTGGTTCGACCTGCGTGCTTCGTGTTTCCCATTATTTATTTTCCGTGTTCGTGTCGGTACTCTTAATATCTCGTAAATGCTTGACTCGCTTTTCATTAAACAGTAAACCGGGACTTAATTCAAAGTCATTCCCGAGATTGTTTTAAATTATGCTTTTCCAAGGTACTAATTGCTATCAAATGTCACTGAATACTTTTTTCTACAAATCATATCGTCGCTGGGCTTCTAAAATGTCGTATATGACTTTTTTCGCTAAAAAAAACTTTTTGATACCAATAATCTGGGCGGGAGGAAATCTTTGGTAATACAAAATATCATACAGTTAGACCAATCAAATCATTGGAAATAAGACATATTACAAAATTGCCAATGTCAGTTGTTTGCAAAGTTTGCTTCCAAAATGTTGTATGAAAACTTGAAAATCGTTGTATAGTGGTTTTGGGAATGAAATAATTGTACATTTCTTTATTTCTGTGAAAATAATTTCAGTTCTCAGATAATCCAGAAATGTAAAAGTTTTTCTTTCACTGTTATTTTCAAAAATGTTTTAGTTCACATATGACATTTTGGAAGAATGCATTTTGACAAAATTTTCAAAGCCTGTGTGTGAGATATTTTTTTCTTGCAAAATTTGTAATCTACAACATTTTAGAAGCCCAGCGACGATATGCAACTTGCGGACGTTCAAAGGTGTCGACAAGGTCGTCATGTCCATTTATAATGACTGCCTGATATTCAAGAATGACGGTCATAACTTTAAATACTTTTCCTGAATATTTACAATTGTATTTCTCGTGCTTTCGAAATTTTTATTTTCCTTGCAGCGTGTATTTAGATTTTGATTTCACGTGTTTGATTGTTAAGGACACCCCCTTCTACCACCCTATTATAACTATGTAGACGATTATTGTACTGTAATGACATTGAATTCCCGTGCAATAAGAATTACAGCTGTTCCGATGTGATATTATTTGTGGTTGATAAATAGTTATCAAAGGTACCAGGATTATGATTTAGTACGCCAGACGCGCGTTTCGTCTACATAAGACTCATCAGTGACGCTCATATCAAAATTTTTAATAACCAAACAATTACAAAGTTGAAGAGCATTTAGGATCGAAAATTCCAAAAAGTTGTGCTGAGGAAATCTATGCCTGGAATAAGAAAATCCTTAGTTTTTAGAAAAATATAAACTTTTGTTAACAGGAAATTTATAAAAAAAAAGACCACATTATTGATATTCATGTATATTCACCGAAGTGTTGACTACTGGGCTGCCGATACCCTTCATTTAAACTTTTAAATCAAGCGCCAGGATTGCGTTATATACTGAATAAGTTCAGTTTAGCAACATATATTTTAATAATGAAACTAAAACAAATCCAAAATTGCGGAAATAGATGTTTAATAGATGTTTAAGGTAGATAAACATTAAACTTTATGCTTTATTATATTGTTACAATACATTACATATGTGATAGGATCCAGATCATAATTATTGTTTTTGAAGAATCATCACAGAAATGAGGCGGAATATAGAAAGTTTTTAATCGTAAAAGTATACCGTGGAAAACTAAAGACAAACAACAGCCGACAACACATAACATAATAAACAACGACTGAGCAGGACGAACTTCACCAAGAATCGGGGGTGATGTCATGTACTACGTAAATATATGCAAGTCCTTGTCCGGAGTGGTACATATGGCTAGGTACACACACTATGATAATATTATTTATATTAGATTTGAATAGTAGAAGATGAGTTTCAAGCATTGATAATGCATTAACATTATAACATCTACCTAATTTACACATAAAATGAAATGACAAAGATTATGGTTCTATATGATTTTAACTGGAAATATTATTAAAAGGAGCCAATTGTCGTTTAGAAAAAATAAAACCGTTCATCGGATCAAAGATGAATTCAACAGAAAAAATCAACCTTCGATAGATCTGACTTTTTAATGTCCTTTTTTCCCATATCGATCATGATTTATATTACTACTTATTGTATTATCATACCTCGTGTGTACTACACTCTGTAACAGTAGGACACTCGTATGGCTGTACTAAACCTCTACAGTCTAGACAAACTATGGCAACTAAAATAAAGAAGTTTTTTAATGACATATTAAGCAATTACACGACGGGGTACACAGTTTTGTGGAGTTTATATTTTCTAGCCTTTGTTTTGTGTTTTGTGTACTGTTGTTTGTCAGTTGATCTATATGTGCATGGTGCTGTCGCTTTATTCTCTTTAAAAGATTGAACGTTCCTTCCTTCACTTTGTTAGACTGTCACTTTTACTGCCATTATAAGCTTCATTGGATAAGACTTCATCACCAGAGAAACATATAAACTGAAATAATACCTGCAATTTGTTATCATTACTGACTTCTAACGAATCCAATCCGTCGTACGTATGCGTCGTATACTTGATTTAGCATTAATTTATTACGATTATACTCAACATTCTAATTAGTTTCAATTTGTCATTAGTTTATTTTTTCTGTGGATCACCTGCATTTCATGGTTTTTACAATAAAATGTTTTTTATTGATGAATAATTATTTTCTAAACAAATATTTAGCACAATCTGTCATAAAAGGAAGCAATATTTCAGTAACTAGACTACTGAACGGTTCGTAAGCAAGTTCATTTGAATTGAAAAATTAAAACGATAAAATTATTTCAAAGAAATACAACCAAACATAAATGACAGCACTGACTATTGGATATAACTATGCTATTTATTTTTTGTTAAACACTTTTGTAATTTTTCCTTTGATATGTTTCTGTTTTCATGTTGAATTGAAACAAAGCCATTTAGGAAGCAAAACTTATCAATTTACATTTCTACAAAGATTGTGAACATACAATTGCACTAAAGTAAGGTAATCCGAACAAACTATCGTTAAACAATTCTATATTGACCTTCGTACATGTATATATCTTGCCTCGTTTATATTGAGGGGAGTAAGTCGAGTGTAACTTAAACGTACATGTGTTTATTCTGAGATGCAATTGTGTATCTTACTAAGATATATTATATTTAGGTTAAAAGCAACTATATGTACATGACTTACATGTACATTTGCATTATATCAAATTTTATTTCCTGAGACGTAATTTTTGTCGAATTGAATCAGTCGTGTGACAGACAGTTCGTGGTTCTTGTGTGCTGTCCTATATTGTTTTACGTGTTCGTTTTCATTCTGTGGTTAGCATGTCGAAATGTACTATTGTTTAGTTTATTTGTGTATTTCTCTGTCCTGAATGCATTTTTTTTGTATTGTATTCCTGCAATGCAATGTTGTCATTTCACATGTTTAAGTGTTATATTCAACGTTGCCATAAAAACGCCTGGTTTGGATAGCCAGAAAACCAGGTTCAACCACCATCTTTTCTTGAGTGTTTCTTGTCGTTTGTTTTTTGTTGCGCTTAAGCGTTGCTCTTGTTTCGTTTTTTTTCCTCTTTAAGTTTATGTGTTTCCCTTTATTTAAGTTTCTTACCCGGATTTGTTTTTTCTCAATCAATTTCTGTCTTTTGAACAGCGGTGTACTACTGTTGCCTTCATTTACAGTAAGAATACATCTCTGTAGAGGATTTTCAGATTCCAAATAACGAAGAACCACGGTTATTGTAACATTTGGGCACATTATATCGACTTGATACTGAACAGGTAAATTCGCCGTTTCGGAATATAATGCATTCTTGGTAATGTTTTCAAAAGCGTACACCAAAACTTTGTAATTGGTCAAAAACATTTTAAACAATGAAAATGCAACCAATGACGTAACGTTATTTTCATTTTGGTGATCAAACAATGATATTACAAATAGTCTATTATATTCTGAAAAGGCGAATTACAATCTTCGGAAGCAGCGTACTCATTCCCGATGAAAGATATGAATTCCTAACGAGCCAGTCGTTGATAGTATAAAGTTACTCAAATGACTACGAAATACTGGTTCTCTGTTTTTTTTTTATCTCTGAGATACCTGTCTGTTTCAAGGGAGAAGACCAGCTTTATGACTACGATAGAATAATACTCACGTGTTGATCTTACAACAAAACTGACACTTATCAACAAACTTATACCTATAGAGAGACAACAATTATCCTTTCTGGAAATACCACAATGATTTAAAGATTGAAGCAACAGTCTTTTACAATATCAAATAAGACTACAATTTTCTTATTGTTATGTTCTAAATACGCATCAAGTAAAATAGCAACAATAAACTATTCATATTTATTCTTTATTTTTGTTAAAACGAAATTACAAAGCATGGCGCTGTTGTCATGATTATCTAACAAAATGCTGGATGCTTTTGATAAAGTTACAATGAAAATGATTCATTATGGTATAGCTGGTTAAATGTTGATCAATATTGAGGAAAGATTATGTTACACGGTACATGCGAAATCGCCGACAAGAATCGACAATATGCATGGATATTTTAAGTTATTTGCGATATAAGGGATCAATATGGAACGCCGGAACTGTCTTATAGTGTGAATGTTTAATGTGTTTTGTCGCTTTGCCTTTACGTCCTGTCATTTCTTCTTTATGTTATGTGCAGATGGCTTTTTTTCCAGACACGGCATTTCTGTGTTATGTCAAATAAGTAATTTGTTTTGTCAAACAATTGTATGATATGTCATTGCTAAACTTTGTTGTGTAAAATATGCATAACATTATGCTGTAACTACTATATATTCTGTAAATACTTTCAGATTTTATGATCAACCACCTTTACATTCTTTCATATTTTCTCTATGTTGTGTCTATTCTTCTTTTACTTAAGTCAGTTAAAGATTGCGTGCTGTCTCAAGTGTTATTGTTATGTCAAATTTTCTAAACGTTTCGTTTTGATACATCTTTGTTCTATTTAAATCTATGGAACGCCGGAACTGTCTTATAGTGTAAATATTTAATGTGTTTTGTCGCTTAACCTTTACGTCCTGTCATTTCTTCTTTATGTTATGTGCAGATTGCTTTATTTCCTGACACTGCATCTCTGTGTTATGTCAAATTAGTAATTTGTTTGGTCAAACAATTGTATGATATGCCATTGCTAAACTTTGTTGTGTAAAATATGCTTTACATTATGCTGTAACTACTATATATTCTGTAAATACTTCCAGATTTTATGATCAAACACCTTTACATTCTTTCATATTTTCTCAATGTTGTGTCTATTCTTCCTTTACGTAAGTCGGTAAATAATTGCGTCCTGTCTCAAGTGTTAATGTATCTCCCTCAGGCAAAGCTCTGATTCCTTTCACGGATTTGGCTATACTTTTTGGACCTTTTGCATTATAGCTCTTCATCTTTTATATAAGCTTTGGATTTCAAATATTTTGGCCACGAGCATCACTGAAGAGACATGTATTGTCGAAATGCGCATCTGGTGCAAGAAAATTGGTACCGTTAATTAAATTAATGTTATGTCAAATGTTCTAAACGTTTTGTATTGATGCACCTTTGTTCTATGTAAATCTTATGATATTATAGTCTTTCAGCATATGTATCTCCAGTAAAAAACACAATACATCATGGTATAATTCCTATGCGTTTTGCCGTCCAGTTGATACTCTCTGTGATCATTCATTACGTCATGTGCAAATTCCTTTTACATTATGTGCAAACAACTTATACGTTTTGTGCAAACTTCGTTTACATAATGTGCAAACATCGTTTACTTTATGTGCAAACACCTATATTAGCTATTACGTTGTGTGCAAATACCTATTAAGTTATGTTTAACAACTACAGCATTATGTGCAAACACTATTACGTTATGTGCAAATTCCGCCTACATTATGTCCAAACATCTATTACGCTTTTTGCAAACACATTTCATGTTATGTCCAAACATCTATTACGTTATGTTCAGACGCTTATTTCGTTCTGGTAAACGCTTTTTCGACACAGATTAAAACAAAACGCATCAATGATATGCATTTTGAAAATAAAGAAATTTAAAAGTTTGAGCTTTCTAACAAACTGTGGATTTTTATATATTGATTGGTGTAAAAATGCTATATACATACAATGAACATGTATCTAGTTTTATGGGAAATTCTTTTGCTTTACTTTAAGAGTGTGCGTTATGCATCCATGGTTTGAAAATTTGTTCACTTTACTTGTTGAAAGTTTTATCAAATATACAGACACGACTCTAGTTTCCAAGAAGTGCAACCGAAAGGAACAATACGATATAAAAAGGAAGATGTGGTACGAATGCCAATGTGACAACTCTTCACAAGAGACCAGAATGATTTGTTATTACCCTTCCAGTAGGGTTTTCATCTAGCGAGAAACGTGAACCAGATTAATGCTACAAATGCAATGACGTCTCACACGATTCATGTAGCAGCTAAGGAATCCTGCAAAATGTTTAAGATTTTATTTTCGTTCATTTTCCTTAACAGATGTGAATATTATTCTGAACCTTCCTAAGACTTACTATTTCCTACATCCCCGACAAGGCGTGTTGACACGGGTGGGTGTCCTGAAAAAGAGGGGGGGGGGGTCAGATGACCCGCCCTTCTTATATGGGAGCCCTTATCTGACAACTTCTTTTTAAACAAACAGGGATTTTGGAGAAAAAAAATCCAATATTGGATCAGACAGTTAGAAGGGTGGAACAAAAAGCTGCATTTACCCTAAAAAAAAACCCTATTTTTTTCATATTAAAGCCTTATACTGTAATCCACAAAAATGACGCATACACACATTTCTTCTGAATGAAATGGTTATCAGCCTTTTTTCACCTTCACCGGCCATACTCGTAGTCGAAATTAAATCCCGCAACTTGAAACTTCAGATAATGACTTTGATTTATCTGTATTTGGTCCGGTAACTTTTCGAACCGTGTCATAAAGAAAGATACAAAAAATACATATTCTAGTAAATTGTTATTGTTTTCTTCTATTTTTTTTGTATAAGTGATGTGCATATCGTTTCTTTTGTTGTCTATAAGAATAAATAAATAATCTCGTTGCTAAAATGGTCATCATAACATAATTTTCCCTGTGAATTTAAAAAAATCTGACTATCTATAAAAAAAAGATGTGGTATGAATAACAATGAGACAATTCTCCACGAGAGATTTAATGACAAAGAAATGAATAACAATATATCCCCATATGGCCTTTAACAAAAAAAAACATACCGCATACTCAGTTTATCTATTTATTTTTTTACCCCATTCAATTTTTTCACCAGTTTAAAAAAATGGTTACAGTTGAGTAAATCGCTTTTATCCTGCAATTAGCTAGTAATTTTATACAAATAACAGGTAAACAAATTTTGTTTTGCTTTGTTTTTACCTGTGCAAATAAATTTTCCTCATACCCGCTTCCATGATGATCAATCGGTAATATGGATATTTCTTTCTGGGTAATAGTTCATTTTGGGGATTTCTTCGAGTCCGCGTTTCAATAATTGTAAAAATCAGAGACAATGGTTAAGAGTTAAACAACTTATGCTCAAATACCAGGTGTAAATTGTAAACAATATATGTACATTATCAGAAATTTAAAATGCATTAGTTCTAGCTGCGAAACAGGCGAAAATTCGGCAAGCCTCGCTTTTCGTCCTGTTTCTAAAGCTCGTACAAATAAATTTAACGTTCACCGACAAAGTACATTTATAATCAATACATTATTCCACAGTTGTTGATATGAATTTATCTTTTAGTTCAATATTTCAACGAATATCGTCGTATAAATTAGAAACATCAAATTATTTTCCGAACGGAGACTCATAAATTCAATGAATATTATTGCGGGATATACGGTATAAACGGTATACGGTATAAACGGTAAGCTTTGATGCGTTTAGTTATGAACTCGAATGGTTCGATAAATATAGTTAAATGCACAAGTAAGCCAAATGTTCATAAAAGGGATTTGCTGCACATCATTATTCTGAGAAATCTTATTTAAAAAAATATAAAGTTTCATACAAAAATATTCTATTGGATCTAAATGTTATCATTCTAAAATATACATTGTTTTGACAGCTTCCGTTAAATATTGCCATTTTTAGATATATCGCTCCCCCTTTTTTCGGCTACTGTTAAAGCGAGACGATTTTTTTTTAATAGCTAGCGAGGCATGAAGTTCATATGATTCAATCCAACTTATCCTCAAAGTGCGGAAACACTCTTGAATTAATGCAATCTTGTTCGCCTTGAAATCGACGTAACATATTTAGTCAAAATTCTTTTTAAAAAATCACCTATATAACGAAAAGAAAATTGTGACAGACTTTAACACGACGGGAAGGCTTTAATTCTTCTGTAATTTTCCTGCTACTGATTATAAATCAAGAAAGTTCACTTGTCATATTTTGTATTGTTGGAATTTTGGAATCCTCTTGTTCATCCGTTTAAAGCACCATGAAACAAATGCCAGCTAACTCCCAGTTTTCAAAAATCTTTAAATGGCAGTATGTCACTAATACGATTTGAGTTCTCAAAATGAATCAAGACAAAATATGGATAATTAGACATGTTATGTTTTATTATTTTTTGAGAACATCTTTATGTTAAAGATATGAATCAAAGTACTGAAGTACTAAACATCGGATGACCGCAAGTTCTTGTGGACGGTCACAAGCACTTGTCTCAGAAAACCAAATCACATCTCTTTACCTGAAAGTGACGTCAAAATGCATATATATATTTTTCTGAGACACGTCCGTGCGTGGATGATTAATTCAACCTTATCGTAGTAGTGATACAAATCAGTAAACTCTGTTTTTGTTTGTGTTATACATTATTTTAATATTTGTAAATTACAGTTACATGTATATATAACTTTCATCCATTTGTATAGCATTCCATTGCACTATTTTAATAATTATAGTGCTGTGCAAGTGCATGCTGGACATTCTTCTGTACTAATTCAATTTTTCTAATAGATTGAATTTGAGTGGGCATTTAGATGAATTGTGGACTTTAACGGTGCCACAGGGCATTCATATTTTCCCGCAAAACGTTTAATGTATCACGCAGAGAGAGGGAGCAAAGTCAGATAACTCTGAATTGGAGATGTTCTTGAGATATTCTTCCGCATGCGTTAACTCACTTTTTCTATACGTGTGTATACATATTAAAGATTTTTTACTTAATTTATGTTCCTAACGAGTCTAACGACATTTTCATTTTATCAATTTATGTTCAAAAAAATTTATTTTTAGGAGTATCCATTTAAAATGAAATAGGAATAAGCGATAAGGAATGTAATTTTGCACTCGATAATGTCCGCGTATTTATCATGTTTAAAGATCAGTTACAATCTCAAAACGAAGATTACGTGATAGAATTTAGGCGACATTAATACAAATGAATGCCCTCACGGTCATCCGATGTAAAATGAATAGAGAAGTTGTTCATTAATATATCATTAGATAAAAGGTGGCGAGAAAATATCTTCGACCTCTGTCAATACAATCTGAAAAGACGCATATATAATGTGTTAATCTTGTCAAAAGTCTATAATTGATAAATGTAATCATGCTCCTTATAAAATCATATGTTATGAATATGTATGCAAGAAATGGCGACCTATGAAATGACCCGCTTGATACAGATGAAAGAGAACATAACAAAATTAAGGCCGTAGATGCTATCGTTTGAATTGTTTTACATAATCGTTTCGGGGTCTTTTATAGCTGACTATACGGTATGGGCTTAGCTCAATGTCGAAGGCCGTAAGGTGACCTAGAATTGTTAATTTCTGTGTCATTTTTGGTCTCTTGTTGAGAGTTGTTTCATTGGCAATCATACCACGTCTTTTTTTTATATCAACTTATTTTCCGTTCACATTTTCCGTAAAGAAATGAGGTTACATTTTGTGTCTTACAGGTAGCTTTTTTTTTGCTTCGAATAACGGGGTAGAGCTTTTAGTTTCAGTCGATATACACGCCATCTTGAAATTACTTGTCACATACAAATTCTGTTTGGTTGCTTCATGATGTGGCTAATATTCAGCAACAACTATTGGCTTAAATGAGATTAAGAATTACAGACTGAGGATATTAAGCCATCAGATGCCGGAAAATGAACTATGTGTATTACATTTCTGATCAAATGTTATTAATTCATGGTAATGTTATTATGCATTTATTACACACTAAAATTGAAAATTGAAATATCAATCATTAATATGTCTTTATATGCATTGCTAATCTGCAATATGCACGATTTGTTTGCTAACAAATGTTCTTGTACAATGTTTTCAAAAATGCATTATATGTGTTTGATGACTTTTGTCAATCTAGGCACACCTCCAGAGAGACACACCTCCAGAATCTTGTCTGTATATTTGTAAATATTTTACTTTTCAACAAGTAAAGTGAACAAAATATAAAAAAGAATGGATGTCTAACGCACACTCTTCAAGTAGAACAACATAATTTCCCCGAAAAACTAAATATAATATAACATTTTTATATCAATAATTAAAAATACCACATTTCCAATACTAAATCAACAACCCGATGCACACAGATTACCTTGAAAAAGAATACAGATAAGTAGTTCAGAGCTTTTTAGAAAGCTAAAACTTATAATTTTCTTAATTTTCAAAGTGTATATCACTGATGCGTTTTTGTTTTTATCTGTTTCAAAAAAGCGTTTACCAGAACGTAATAAGTGTTTGCACAAAACGCAATTGGTGTGTTGGACACAACGTAATAGGTGTTTGCACATAACGTAATAGATCTTTGGACATAATGTAATAGGCATTTGCATATAACTTACATGGTGTTTGAACATAATGTAAGCGGTATTTGCACATAACGTAATAGAGTTTGCACATAATGATGTAGTTGTTATACATAACTTAATAGGTATTTGCACATAACGTACTAAATTTTTGCACTTAAAATAAACTAGTTTTGCACATAGGGTAAGCAATGTTTGCACATAGGGTAAGCAATGTTTGCACATAGGGTGAACGATGTTTGCACAAAGCGTATAAGTTGTTTGCACATGATGTAAAAGGCATTTGCACATGACGTAATGAATGCTCACAGAGAGAATTAATTGGTCGGCAAAACGCATATGAATTATACCATGATGTATTGTGTTTTTCACTGGACATACATATGTATAAACACAACATAACGCCAAAATACTATAATATCATGAGGTTTACATAGAACACAGGTGTTTCAAAACATAACCTTTAGAACATTCGGCATAACAATCACATTTGAAACAGGACGCAATCTCTAACTGACTTGCGTAAAAGAAGAATAGACACAATATAGATCAAATATGAGAGAATGTGAAGCTGGTTGATCATAAAATTTCGAAGTATTCACAGAAAATATAGTAGTTAAAGCATGATGTAATGCCTATTGTACACAACAAACTTTAGCAATTACATATCATACAACTGGTTGACCAAACAAATAACTTATACGACATAACACAGAGATGCCGTGTCATGAAATACAGACATTTACACATACCATAAAGAAGGAACGACAGGACGTAAAGACAAAGCAACAGAACACAATAAATATTTACAATATAAGACAGTTCTGGCGTTCCATAGATAAATCTTAAGTCTTATCATGATTGATCATTTGTCGTATGAAGGGGTTTAAAGACATCGTTATTTTTCATTTCCTTTCGTTAATTATCCGTTTTTAGATGGTGACGTTCCCTTGTCACCATCTTACGGTGTTTATATATCTCAACTTGTACGATTCGCTCGTGTATGTTACAATGTTTTAGATTTTAACGAGAGAAATTTATGTATTACTGAAAAATTATTACACCAGGGTTTTCGATATCACAAACTAGTCAAAACATTTACTTAATTTTATCATCAGTATAAAGACATCATTCGTAAATATAGCTCAACATGCAGACTTCTTATACGTTCAGGTATTTCACATCCAATTTTTTTATGAAAATATTCTTTATAAAGCACAAAGGTGTCAGTATTCACCTCAGAAACTTACAAAACCTTTGAATAGACTTATTAAGAAGGGATATAATTACGATACTGTTGTCAAGTCATTAAAGATTGTATATTTTGGCGTTAATATTGAGTCACTGATAAGGTCTTTCCATCGGAACTAAACACATTTATTCTAAAAACAGTTTTTCGCATGACACGGGTTATGTTCTTCTCATATATGCTATGATGGTATGATACTAAACCCCTAACGGGAAGGATTGTGCCTGATGTTCATATGATAAAATCATAATCTTTCAGTCAGTTTAATTGAAGTCTGGAGCTGGCATGTCAGTTAACTGCTAGTAGTCTGTTGTTATTTATGTATTATTGTCATTTTGTTTATTTGCTTTGCTTACATCTTCTGACATCAGACTCGGACTTCTCTTTAACTGAATTTTAATGTGCGTATTGTTATGCGTTTACTTTTCTACATTGTTAAGAGGTATAGGGGGAGGGTTGAGATCTCACAAACATGTTTAACCCCGCCGCATTTTTGCGCCTGTCCCAAGTCAGGAGCCTCTGGCCTTTGTTAGTCTTGTATTATACAAATTTTAGTTTCGTGTGTACAATTAGGAAATTAATATGGCGTTCATTATCACTGGACTAGAATATATTTGTTTAGCGGCCAGCTGAAGGGCGCCTCCGGGTGCGGGAATTTCTCAATTTTATTATCGTTATGCACTTCTTTATAAAAACACTCACCGGAAAGATGTGTATTATGAGAAAACAAACCTATTTATATACGACATCATTTAGGGCGTAATGGATGTTAGCTGCGTGTTTTCTGTTTGTGGTAATCAATTGAATTATAAATTCGACAAAAGTAGTGCACATCTCAAGCTAATATATTATTTCGACTGTACGATACAATGCACTATATGTAACGTTTATACTTACTTTTCATCCTTTCTATCAGTATGCGTAAATTTGATCATACTACAGGTCACGGTGAATTAGATAAAACGAAAAATTATCAGAGATAATAATTTAAATAAAACTACTGTGTACTGTGCTGTTAATAGAAACATTACAAGCGAGAAAAGATCCACCGGAAATAAGTATTATAGCTAAAAAATGTTGTAAAGAAATATCTTTCTGAGTAATGACATACAGTAGTGAAGTACTGAAACATAGGCAGTTGAACGGTTTGGAATTTTTTTTATTCTAATAGAGGTTTCTCAACATCTTACAAACGGACGAAACTCTTCGAACGTATCGCTATGGAGCAGTAATTTTGCTTTTACGCCTAAGTTAGTTTTATTTCATGTTTGCAAAAGACCTTCTTCCTTTGATCAGCTGATCCTTGATAAGATCAAAAATATTCCAATCCTCTTCCATTAGTTAGTTTTATAGTAGAGTGGGGGCCATTATTCGTCGGGGATACAATTTCGCCATTTTATGATTTTAAGGTGTAAAAACTTCAAAGGATAGCTGAAATGGAAGACATATACCGGTAAATGATATTATATCACAAATATGAATATTTTTTAAAACTGAGACAAAATTGCGGCACCAACTGAAAAGGTCCGAAAAACGGACAACGATTTTCGGTCAATTTCCTGAAGAAAAGACACGAAATCAAAGAAGTATTTCTAAGTAATTCTATGACTGAATGCCCTAAATTTCCGTTCTTAAAACCTTTGAAATATCTGCGATTCATCTGAAATGTAATTTATTTGATCAATGTTGTTTAAAGCTGCGGTTATATGGTTTTAAATAGATGTGTAAAAACGGCGAATATGTGTCCCCCATTGACAAAAAAATTAGGAAATTCCAACACCCTTTAATCAAATTTTTCAGATGATTATATTCAAACAAACACATTTTCAAGCTTAATAATATTTTGCATAAGAAGTTATCTTCATATAGAAATATCAGTATACTTCAAAAACATTTAGACCTGAACATAAAGTGTAGAAAACATGAAAAGATGTGGCGAAAATGAGACCTCACTCTAACCCTTCTTCATATATGTACTACAAATTCGAAAGAATTTTGTCATAATTAGTACGGTTGCTGCCCTGGGTCCAAATATGTTATATTCTAATGCAATTAGTATGTAACAATTTTTTTCATTGTTTCATTGGCTAGCAGTTGCTATCAAATCCACAGACCAGGCGTAACTGAGGAAAGAAAATCATTTTGAAATGATTTAATCAACAAATGTTTGATTACTACTAGTATATAATCCAAAATAAAACAACACCTACCTCGAATTCGCCGTTTTGAAGTTATTTTATCAGAATTCGAAGCGTACAGGTTACGTTATAACCTCCAGTTTGTAAGTTTTGATTTCTATGACGTCAAGTTTACCCATGCCAAAATCATTTATTAAGTTTCGCGTATTATTATATTTGTCAAATTTAGACATTTATCCAAGTTTTATCGTATTATTTCTTTTTGAAATGCATTAGCATCGGAATAAAAGTACTGTAGTTGAAGAGTTGCCACCTTCAATAATGATTTGATGGTGACAACTCTTCAACTACAGTACTGTTATTCCTTAATTCTTCACCATACTTTATTGATCAATAAGATTTTCAATTATTTTGATTAAAGCGAAAATATTACATCATACATGTGTATATTATAAATACCAAATCAATGTAATATGTTTACGACTCAAATGATCTTACAAAATTCGGAACATATGTATTTATTTGTGCAAAAGACATTTCAAAGGGAAGAAGATAACAGCCGATGCGAAGAAATCTTGTGTAATGCAATTCTCCCTAAATCCACGAGAAGTTCGGTTACAATACGATTGGCATATTGTAAACAGTGTTCTCCCGTTAGCAGAGGATTATACTCACTTGGGTATTGAACTAAACTATAAATTTAGATCGGCAGAAAGGACCTCTAACGCATGTAGAAGAGGCAAAAACTCATTTGTGGCTCTTAACGGTGTATGTCTCAAGTCAGCAAATCCATGCGTTCTACTTAAATTGTATTAATATATTGTTTTACCTACTGTACTACATGTATATGGTTGTTAAATGTGGACTAATTTAAAGTCAAACGATATAGCAACGTTGAATTGTTTTCAGCACTTTATAGTCAAGCGTATTTTAGACCTGAGAACTTCAACTACATGTAGGTCGGATATGTGTCAAAGTATACTTGGATTGCATCCCATTACTTCAACTGTAGAGATAAAGAAGTTATATTTCTTACAAAACTTTGTAGCCTTCATGGTAAATTCCTGACGAAAAAACTATTTCTTGTGCGCCTGTACTCTTATTTTATTGACACCGAACGTAAACATTATGGGTTCATTCAAGAAATTATGGATATCTTATAAAGATATTATTTTCATGAATATGTGATTATCTTTATGCGAGATAGAATTTCCCTACAAACAGTCTTGGAAAATTATCGTAAACTATACGGTAGACAAAGTACAAACTTATGAATGGACTCGTCGAATACAGAGTGATAATAACCTTTCTCGTTTTAGAAATATTCACATCTCGGTCAAAGTCCCTGATTTCTGGAAACGCGCTAGATCATCAAGAGAAATGATAAACGCATACTTCATAACAAAATTGCTAACTGACATCCCTAACAACACGGGAAGCTCATGCGAGCTATGCGACAAACCATTTCTAGATGTGTACGTACATGCGTGTTGTAGTTGTTGTAGTACTCAATCTATCAGAGATGCATGGTGGGATTTCATTATTGAAAGGTTTCCATTGCAATTATTTGTCGAACTGTGTCCATACGATGATGAACATTAATACATCATTCCTTTAGCCAAGCACATAACAACATTAAATATCTACACTGACAGTTTTCTAAGTTTGTGCCACGTACACGTTGCACTCTGTGTTGCTGAGTATAGCAGAGTAACGAGAAGGATGATACAGTAGCGTGCTAAGTACATGAACTGTCGTTAATGAAAGCAATTGTCTTAAAATGGTCTTTTGGCAATATGCTTTAGTAATTGTAAATATTGTAATACTGTATTGTGTTGCCTGTTTTGTAAAGTTTTTTGTAATTTAATTTGTTAACATATTATGTTGTTCATTGAATCTCTTAATAAAGGAAATAAAGAAATGAATGAATGAATGAACGTGCGATGTTTTCGATTTTTTTTTACAAATTTTGTGTTGCGTTTTTTTAGTTGTAAAATTTGTCTTGCCTTTTTTTACTTTATTTGGTACTGTCTATCATGACTTTTTTTCATTACATCAAATGTCCACCTGCCTTTTTTCAAAGTGTCTCATTTTTCCTTTATTGTCATCGAAACTCTTTTGTCTTTAAATTTCATCAAACAGAAGAATACAAAAAGAAAATTATTAAAATAATTTAATGAATTTTTAATTGAGTACATGCATATGCAATATAAACAAAACATGAACATCACGTTGTGATTAATGAACACACTATTTAGCTGCTCAAATATAGTCTTGAGTAAATATAACGATAATGTTAATGACACATGTTTCACACATAATACTCAATGGAATATGTAAGTTAACGGTTCAGTTAGGTTAAGTTTTTTGCTTTTCACATAATACTCAAAGAGATATATAAGTTTATATAAAAATATTTAAACTTCACATCATTTGATGCATGATTTGTATCATCTCATTAAAACCCACTAAATCATTATTGATAAAATATCATAAAAGTTGTTATTTACCAAGGTCATTGGTTAATTGAACTTATATGTAGATATTTTCAATGCAAATGTGCCTCGTGTAAGGAGAGTACCTTGCTCTTTGCACGTTAAGAACCCTTGCAACAACTCTTTGAGGGGTTCGTAGGTGGCATGTTGCAAGGCAAAATTTCTGTCCTTATCAAATATAGCTTCATTTTCCAGTGGAAGTCCAAATTTCCCCGACCATCATCCCAGATGGCCTCTATTGTATCAACCTACCTATTGTATTTATTGTGAACTTGTTCTCTCGTCCTGAATATGCATGAAATATTTGCAACTGGACGTTAAGCAACCAACAATCAATCAATCAATGTATATGTTGTTCACAAATTTACGGTATTGTAAGTCAAGAAAAAGTTTAATATTTTGATGACCTTAGCTGTATTTGGAACAACTTTTTGGAATTTTAGGTCCTCAATGCTTTTCAATTTTGTACTTGTTTGGCTTTTTAACAGTTTTGAAATGAGCGATACTAATGAGTGGTATGTAGACGAAACGCACGTCTGGCGTACTAAATTATAATCCGGGTACCTTTGATAACTATTATATTCACTTTTGAACATATCCCAAATTATAATCCGAGTACCTTTGATAACTATTATATTCACTTTTGAACATATACCAAAATAACATCATTGTATTCATAACTTAACGCATCACCAGACAGTAATATTTGAACATAACTTTGAATTACTTACTATTTAATATATTAAATATAATTTGAGACCAACATTGTATACCCGGTTTGTCTCCAAGCCGATGACCGTCTGAAGTATTTTATGATAATAAATAGTTAGTTTATGTTATGTACTTTATAACTGCATATAGAAAGTTAGTATCCATTAAGTCTTTAATTTATGACAGCTCGGCCTTGATAAATGCTTTAATCATCAGTGTTTATGGTTGTCTTTTCTCTGAGTTATTTCCTTCGTGGTCATCAACGCATGCCGCTTAGTTGGAATGTAATTTATAGCATTGCATAGTATTTTTTAGTATAAGGTCTGGTCAATGATGTATGTCATACCAGTTATGATTGGGCTCTTTATATACATGTCTGATTGGTGTGAGGCTCCATACTTTGATTTTTACTTGTTAATTATTTTACAAATTGTGACACAAATTGATTTGTATTATTAAAACATATACCTCATCTTCTTATTTATACTACAAAATAACTAAATCCAGCTAAAGTCTTTTGCTGAGCAAGGAATGCACGTACAAACAACGTCACACGATTATATGATTCAAAATTGTGCTTTTGTATGCAGCACAGTGAAAAATAATAGAAAAAGGAAAACGAAAAGAGATCAAAGTACGAGAAAAATGATTGAATCATACGGAATACAAATTAGAGTAGTCTCCAATCCGGCTCATTTATAATTATGCTCTGGATTCAGTTGAAAATCGACCAAGAGATAAATATATGATTCAGTTTGCAACTGTCATTTCAAGTGACGTATAACATTTTCTGACTTCAGCCAGGCGAATCAATGAATGTGTTTGAAGATAGATGTTAAATTAAGGAGCTATCATTTGATGTGTATTATGAACGGGGGGTGTATTTAATTTGAAATAGACACAGTACAGGATTTTTTTAGTAAAAAAAGACAGGATGAGCCGAATCAAGACAAATAATCAGAGTTTAACATTACTGGATTATATTTTTGTCTTCATGAAATTGATTTCTAATTTTTTTAAACAGCAAAGGAGTAGGTCCGGTAAGACCCCTTTTTGGCCCCAAAATATAACAGTTTTACAAAATTGTTAAAATATAAACTTTTAGTTATTTATTGGACAGTTAAAATGCTTCTGCTACATAAATATGGGCGTTTTTTGACAATACAATGCACATATATCGGGTTGTAGCACCATTAAGTCATGCTAAATCTTCAAAATTCTATCATTTTAGTTGAATTTTAGACGGTTTCCGTGTAAAACGAAAGTGGCCGCATTCGTGTTCATCTTTAATATTGAACTGTAAGTTGTATTTTATGATAATACATAACATATATAAAGATTGTGGATGAACACGGATGCGGCCACTTTCATTTTTGACAAAAACCATCCGAAAAGTGACGTTTTTTGGCATATTTGAGAGATTTTTCATATTTGAGCTTGAATCGGATCGTTTTTAATGACTAAAGTAGTTAAAAACTTTCACAAAAACTAATTGAATCAAGATAAATAGACACTTAAGTGTTTAAAAGGTGGTCAAAATCTTTCTTCAGATGAAACTGAAATTTGAGGCCAAAATGAGTCTTTACAGGACCTACTCCTTTAAATAAAGCGATATCTGGTTTTTTTTATGCCATCACTTTATTCATAACTACATGTATTTGGCTAGTGCTAACTCGGGAAACTTACCAAAAGGTTGTATTAACATATGCAGTATCAATGTAACTGATGCAGATGCACATTTAACAATTTATATTGGTAACTAAAGAGAAAAAAAGTTAAATGTATAACCAAAAACTAAACTAAAACTAAATTAAAGCTTTTTCACGAAAGGGATACCTTCGTTTTTTTCATAATGATATCTCAATTTAATAACAGCAAAATAATATCAAAACAATAGTGACATTTTAAAAAAATCCTTATTTCAAGATAAATTATTCACTGTGTAGAACGCCAAACGGGAAGTGTCGGCTATGTTTGACACGGAATGGCAGTTTTGAAGCGAAGAAAAAACTATTAAAGTAAGTTCCAAAGTACAAAATTTCTTTTTTTAGAATTCTTAGTACCGTATTATGAATAACACGAAAGGAAGTGACACAAAATGTATTTCCTACAAGCAGCAGCAGTCTTTTTCAGTGCTCTGTTTTCTCAAAAAACTCTCCCTTGTTTTCCGTGTTGCTTATTTTCAGGTTTTGAGATGACAATTGCTGGATAAAAAACGGCTGTAGACGACTTTCCTCGGTATCTTTTTATAGAATTGAAGTCCTATCATAGTAATTAATCAAATACCAGATTCTTACTTAAAATTAATTTGTTTTAAAACTAGTTTTCATCAAAATGTTAAGATTCGCTCGGGTTGTCAGGCACTAGACGTTTCAAATATCTAGTTTTTGGCAGAAATTCAGCTTACTTTGTAAAAAATCATACAGATTCAAGCAAAATAAAATCGCGGAAGAAGATATCACTTCCATGCTGACCTTTTCAATTGACAACATATTTTTTTTAATTTTGAGGTTTGGTCTTCCAACAGACTACAGAAATCCCAATGGGTACAAACTGCGCTCCTTTACTTGCAGATTTTATTTTTTTTTTGTATTCCTATGAATCAGAATTTATCCAAGGGTTTGTACAAAAAGGAGAAAAGAAATAAGCCAAGTCTTTGAATTTCACCTTTCGGTATATTGATGATGTACCGTCTCTTAATAATAATATATCCAAGTGAACTTGAATTTCAGATACTACCGATAAATCTACTTTATATTTATACCTTTTTCTCGAAATGACTACTGTTACATGTAGTAGGATAAATACCAAAATTTATGACAAACGCGATGATTTTAGCTTTCCTATAATCAAGTTTCCATTTATGTATAGCAACATCCCGGCGGCACCCGCATATGGAGTATATGTGTCTCAATGGATACATTTCTCAGAGCTTAAAGTACGTTGATTTTGTTGAACGAGGAATACTACTTTCTCAAAGGTTGATAGGACAGGGATGTAAGGGAAAAAAATTCCTTTAAACAATATCTTGCTTCTTCTTTTCCTGGAGAGGGTCAGCTTTATGTTAAAAAAAAACAACAACATCGGAAATATGGTAAAGGGAAACAACAAAGAGATTTGAAGATCTTTTAGAAAATCAGCTTCAGACCTTTCACGGTAATTTTTTTTATATGTATTGGTGGACCAACAAGTATTAAACACATTACAGAAAACTTGTGTGAGCGCGGAATGGCCGATCCAAAGACGCAGGATTATTATAAGTTGCAACAACTTGTTTTTCCGATCCATTATCAATAAATATGTTTAAACTAAGAACTATGATACCAATGATTGAGTTTGACAGTTGGTGAATTTGGTCAATCTTATATAGAGGTCTGCTCTAAGACTTTTCTCCATGTTTCGTTGCATTGATTCGCATCCGTGACTTTTTTGTCTGACTATGAAAGTGACTGAGAAAGAAAAGAAATAATTTTCCAGCTTTAAAACAAAATATTTTGAGTCATTTTTTACTATCAAAAACCTATTTCTTATAAGGCTAAACAGGCAAAATGAAGTATCTTCAGTTTTCAATATGTTGTCATAACATAGTAGATGTGTTTCAGATAAAGAACGGGATTTAGCAAATATTTTTTTTTATCAAAAGCCTACTACCCCTTGAGACGCCACAAAATCTGACGCCTCGAAAGGAATGTAATTTTAAAAATTATAAAAAGGGGGGGGGGGTGGTCAACTTAAGGTGGCTCGTGGGTACAAAACTTTCAACAAAAAATTAAACCTTTATATTTTCATTACACATTTTATTTATTACACTTTTAGTTATTACTTTATGATATGGTTCAAAAATTACCCCAAAAAATGGATTTGGTTTGACCCCAGATGACTTAAAATGTTCATATCATTGAAAAGGCTCCAAATTATCTCCCTTTGGTGCAAAAATGCCATTTTTTTGCATTAAATTTGAATTATCTTTTTAACTCATCGGTGACCTATATTTTTTATTATTGTTTTCAAACAAGCTGTACATTAACTAAATAATTGTAAAATTTAAGCGATTTCTTATATTAGGTTATTTTTTAATTCCGATATTACCTCTATTTCTCCTATTAGTTCAACAGAAAAAAAGGACATTAACAAAAATGTATGCTTCTTCCGGAGGCAGATTGTGAGCTTAAATGAATGGTGACCCCATTTTTTTATTTCATTTTTCTTTTTAGTATATGATAAAGTTTATTTATAAAAAGATATAGCGAAATCCTATTTTAGAAAAAAAAATTAGTTTATACCCAGGAGCCCTCTAAAATAGTTTTCTATCCAGAAATTTGCATATGAAGCCTGAAAATCTGTAAAACCGGATACTATGGAGAGATGTTTGAGAAAACGACTGCTTCTGCTTGCAGATAATAGATCATGTTTCACTTCGTTTCCATACATTATATGATACTGAAAATTCTAAAAAAAAGAAGAGAAATTTTGATGTTTGAACTTACTTTGATAGTTTTCCTTCGCTTCAATATTGCCAACCCGTGTCAAACATAGCCGGCTACCCCGCATGTTGCGTTTTAACCGTGTAATTGTTTAGACTTTTTGTTTTTGTTATGTTGATTTTAGACGTCATTTTGCATGGCGGTCTCTTTGTAATTCAATTTGTAAACATAAAAATCTTAGTACAGAAGTATTTACTACATGAACACAATAGCCTTCAATAACGTTAATTAAAGTAACAAAATTTTACTTTAAAAAGATAGTTCAATACTTGTTCCTGATATTCAATATGTAACCAGCTGACAAATTCCCTAAGAGTAGAATCTGTTAAGTTACAAGATACTCACTACTGAAAACGCCTCAACGAAGACTAGTACAATGTACATAAAATATTACTATTGTATATATTTGTATATGTGTTGTAAGAAATATGGTGTATTGTTATTGGCGTTTTGTAATACATTGAGCCAATGAAAGTAAGTGAAAAAGCTATCAGATATCGCTTCATTTATTTTCAAACAACCAATCTAAGTATTAAGTATGTCCTTGTATGTGGATATCGTTATGAACATCACCCAATAAGTTTGCAGCGATACATCTGTAATCTCCATCATCATAAGGTAAAAAGTTCGATATTGTTAGAAGGTGTGTTGTGGGATCTACATGTACATTAGCGCCCAATCTTCTACCCTGCAATTAATAACAAATATGTAAAAGATATTCGAATAGTATATAAGAGTAATTAGTACAGTAAACATCGACTTTCTATGAGTTTGCATGTCCTTCTGGTATCTTTTGTCCTTCTTTTTTCCACTTATCATAATAATCAATAAAAGAGAGGCGCAAGATTTCAAAGGAGCATTCAAATTCATAGTGTAACAATTATTTGAAAACGTCATTCATAAAAACTAAAAGATATACAGACAATTAATAGTATACGTCGTTGTTTTGTACAATAAAATGAATAATGAATTGAATCAACAGTTTTAAGGACGTGATCAGCCAGTTATAACATTATGTGTTTGCCGTTAAAAATATTACTTAAACAAATTAATCTACAATTTTTATCATTCTTCAAATATTCAACCAATTATTATTTAAAAATGCCAATCTTATGCTTTTACAAATCTGCTGTCAAACAAAATACTCTTAAAAATTTAAAAAGAAATTTTGACACGCGATACACACGTATTTATATGTATGTGCATTTGAGATAAAAGACAAACATTGTTTACCTTAACTAAGAAATCTATTGTTGGCTTAGGATTTCCTGTGGCAATGCATTGGATCGTAACGGTATCACCATATTTGATATTCGTTGGTCGAATAACAGTTTGTGTAATAATTGGGGCCGTCACTGAAAATGAAATAAATAAACATGTGTAATATCATAGAAATGTCAACACGAGTTATAAGAAAAATATTGTTTTTTTTCCATTTCGATGCATATTTATTAACTCCTCGTCTTTCTAGGTCTGATTTTCGATAATGATACATGTCCCAAATATTCTTATCTATATTTTTTACATAATGTGACGTCATTTAAATGGCGAATATGATGTGTGACGAATGAGATTGGCAAGTCTATATAAATAAGGATAAGTACCAATTAAAGATGAATATTGCCTAGACATTATCAATAAATTATCAAAGAATTTGTATCAAAAATATACTTTTCCCTCCTGGTTGGTTTTTGTTAATTTTTTTAATAACCAACGAATTATTTTCGAATTCTCAATTCTTCAAAAGTCAAAATTTGATGAATAAATCACATTTTAGCGTCCCTTAATGATTTACGAAGGTGAAATAAAAAAAAATAGATTTTAAAAAAGGTTTGTGTCATGATTAAGCATTTTATAGTAAGGTTGAGTATAATATCATCATGGTGTGAAATCCAGAACCGCCACGCCAAAATTATTCCACTATATCGTATACTATCAAAAATGACATTTTCATTGCTTTATTTTTTTGGGGTAAATGTGCTTTGTATGAAATTGCTATCCGAAACACAATACATCGGATTTCCTGAGATGCATGCGTACAGTATAATTTTCAAAGTCATATTTTTGTTATGCTCTCACTTATCTGACCATTTTGATTCCATTGTAAAAAGAATGAGTCTTTTGTGGACAAACCGTGCGTCTAGCGTAACCCTTGTATCTTTATCTCTGACAAAAAAGAGAAGCGAATGATATCTGAGGGACACTCAAACTTACAGATCAACATTAAATTGACAACGCCATGGCTAAAAAAGAAAAAGACAAACAGACAAGTAATAGTACACAAGACACATCATAGAAAACAAAAAACTAAGCAACACGATCCCACTTAATAAACTGGGGGTGATTTCAGCTAACTTCCTACTGTTGAAATTAATGCTCAACTCATGAGTCTTGTGTAGCAAGTCGTGGGACGTACCAAATTGAACAGCCTGCTATCTTTGATGAACTATTTCAAAGACAACTTACGCAGAATAGGCGTTGTTGGTGCCATAGTTGTAGTAGTTGTAATAGTTGTGGTTGTAGGAAGAGTTATTGTTAATTTGATGGTACTTGCTAGTAAAAGGCGATGTTGGCGCCATAGTTGTAGTAGTTTTTGTAGTTTTGGATGGAGGAGGAGCTATTGGTCATTTGATAGTACGAGGACTAGGCGTTGGTGGAGTCATAGTTGTAGAAGTTGTGGTTTCAGGAGGAGCTATTGTTGATTTGATGACTCTCCGAGTAATAGGCGTTGTTTGTGCCATAGTTGTAGTAGTATTGGTGGTTGTGGTTGAAGGAGGAGCTATTGATCATGTGATGGTACGATGACTAGGCGGTGATGGAGCCATAGTTGTAAAAGTTGTGGTTGTAGGAGGAGCTATTGTTGATTTGATGGCTCTCCGAGGAATATGCGTTGGTTGCGACATAGTTATATAATTGTAGTTGTTGTAGGTGTGGTTTGAAGAGTTACTATTGTTAATTTGATGACACTTACGAGGAAGGGCGTTGTTGGCGCCATAGTTAAAGTAGTAGATGTAGTTGTGGTTGGAAGAGGAGCTATTATTGATTTGATGGTACATACGAGGAATAGGCATTGTTGGCGCCATAGTTGTAATGGTTGTTATAGTTGTGGTTGAAGTAGAAGTTATTAATCATTTGATGGTACGAGGAATATGCGTTGTTGGAGCCATAGTTGTAGAAGTTGTGGTTGTAGGAGGAGCTATTGTTGATTTGATGGTACTTATGAAGAATAGGAGTTTTTGGCACCATAGTTGTAGTAGTTATAGTGGCTGTATTAAGAAAAGGAGCTATTGTTGATTTTATGGTACTTACTAGGAATAGGCGTTGTTGGCGCCATAGTTGTAGTAGTTGGAGGAGGAGCTATTGTCGATCTGATTGTACAGTTACGGTTACATAATTCCGTGTCACAACAAAATGAACAGATTCCCTGGGGATTACTTAGCGCAATTGTTGCACATTGCTGAAAAATAAAATTGATTTTAGTTTAGTGCTATATATGTGTTTTCTCTGAAGTACATTTCATTGTGTTCATTGTCATTTACATTCATTTGTTAGTTTTCAAATGGCCTGAATAAATAAATACATGCTTATCATCATCATGTATTTAGGGGAACCAGAGTACCTCATAAGATATCAAGAATCTTTTTTGTTATGTTATAGTATACAATCTACACAGTCTTGTGAAATTGAAAATAAGCCTTCAAACAATTTACGCAATTCTTAATTCTTAAAGATGTCCATACGCGGCACGTTGCAAGAACTGTTTTCTCCAAAAACCATCAGTGTCCACTGACATTAAACATTTATCTGCAATCATCCCGGTTGACCAAAATATTCATGTTTTGTTTATTTCTACTCGTCCTGAACCCGGCATAGTTGACATTGATTGATAACAAATCAACAATTAATCAAATATTTTGCCATCCGCTCATAAAAGAGATTTGTACTCATCTCATTCTTAGTTTTACTTATTATTTTATTTTTGTAGGTAAAAGTTGATAAAACTAGAACAACTCCACTATTTGTACTGAGATTAGAGTTTACTAGATATAGGAAGATGTGGTGTGAGTGCCAATACGTTTCAGATAACAGCATAAACACTGTTACTTTTTTCTTCTTGTCATTTTGTATGAAGAACTAATGCATGGTATGTATATATTTCTTTTCTTCTTCAAAACTTCATTCAAACCTTTCTACAAGCAACATACCGTTTTCTCTGAACAACCATGACTCCAACGTGGTTTACCAATCAAATTTTGTGTTTGTTTTATAGAGCATGCCTGTAATGTAGTTACCAAATGGAAACCATAAATTACTATATTCTAATGACAAACAATTCGAACTTTATTTATGTTATGCTGTCATCTGCTCTTTACTTTTAATACTTGATTTTGTATGACATCATATATTCATGTGTATTTTCGATTTCATGTATATCTGACCAATAAGGCTAACATGGTTTTTAACATCTTACCATTTTGGCCTTCATACATTCAAATGTGGTGTATACACATAGCTATATCGATCAAACTAAAGAATCTTTACCGGGTTTGTGAGCAACACGACGGATGCCACATGCGAAGCAGGATCTGCTTACATATTTGGAGGCCCCTAAGATCATCCCAGGTTTTAGTTAGGTTCGTTCTTACTCTTTGATTTTCTATATTGTGTTTTGTTAACTATTGTTTGTCTGTTTGTGTTTTTCTTATTTAACCTTTGCGTTGTCAGTTTATTTTTTATATTTAAGTTTGAATGTCCCTCTTTGAGATATAGTTCATACAAATACATTTAGATTTGGTATATTCCCTTCAACTTAAGATGTGCGTATACCTATAAATTTGGGAGACATGGGTGCATGTAATACCTTGATTTAAGGTATTCCCTAAACACTTAATAAATTATGTGTTTGTCTTGGCCTTTACGAGATAATTAAAAAATGTTACAGTGTTTTCTTAAAACTTTAACAGATACAATGTTCCCAAATGAACATTACAGATTCCATGTACAAATGTGCCATATGACTTATTAACATATCAACATTTTGGAACATTTATTTCAGAGGATTGCAAAATGTTCCTTTTAAATTTATAAAATATTTGAAGACATTTTCAAATTGAAAATCAACCTGTTGTCCTCCTAAATAATAAGACCAATTGCTTTGAATTTCATTTATCCATCTTCTTTGAATGTAAGCTTTGGAAAACTACCATTTACGAATTGGTTATGAAATGCTGAATTAGTTATCTCTGGGTCTCATTCGATTAAATTTACCAAACTTAGCTATTAAACTAACAAATAACAAAATATGTCTTGTGCTAAGTCATACGTTATCTTGGTCACACAGTGTAATATGATTGCATTTATTAGCATCCATTGCCAAAGGGCAGGAATAACATATGGTTG